>PVKU01000348.1:412693-530776 GCA_004027475.1 Anoura caudifer | reverse complement strand
CTCAGATTCCAGTTCCTTTCACCGCTTCCCCTTTGCCTGGATTATCCGCACGTGAATGTGGGACCACCCGGTCAGACAGCTGCCTTGTGCGGCCTCACTGGTTCTGCACAGTTGCTGCCCCGTGTCCGGGGTCTGCTAGCCACCGCCTGTGCACCTGGGGGCTGCCAGCCGCTGCTGTCTGCGTGCCCTTCCGCACCTCCGCTTTTTCCTGCCGCGACTCCGCCCCTCTTACCGGTCTGGATGAATCGTTGTTGGACTTCCAAACAGTTTGATTTTCTGAGATCTGGTTGTTTTCTTGTTTCTAAATCTTTGTTGTCCTTGATTTGGTTGTGAGAAGAGACACAGTGCGTCTGCCTATGCCTCCATCTTGGCCGGAAGCTATCGAATAATTTATTTTCTTATTCTAGTTTTTATTTAAAGCAGATTCTTTCACCTTTAAAACCTGAGGGGGGAGGGTGTCCCGGAAATTATTTTGCTTGAATAATTATTACTGCTTCCTGCAAACAACCATACAAAAATTGTGGCTTCAAGGCTTTAGGTTTGTAAGGCAACACATAAATTTACTTCCAAGTATCTTGTATTTGAGTGAAATACATCTTGTTCTGTTCAGATTGTTTTGCTCCATCCTGTCCCTGCCAACACCAACCCCAAAATTTCTTAAATATCTTTCTCATTCAAAGTCCTCTTTAGATCTTCTCTAAGAGGCCTTGCTAGACAGGGATTGCCCATTTTTCCAAACATTTTCATGTGTTTACTTCAAAATAGATTATCTATTGAATCATTTTAGCCTTTTTAAAAATCTGTAATAGATCATAAGTGTCCCCCATTCTATAATGTTAAGTTCAGTTCCAAGTTTGTGTATTTGCTGGAATGTCAAAGTTGCTCATTTTAAGTTTTTAGCCAGTGAACACAGTGCTACATATTTGGGTTTGTATGTGTGAGCTTATACAGTAAAACTTTTACTCAGTTAGCAGAACCACTCTAACCAAGACCCATCCAAAAATTTGAGTGAAGGTAAAAATTCAGATGGTGCAGAGCTATACATACCACTTTTAAGTCTATGCAAGCTTCTCAGTTTAAGTAAGTCCCATAGAACCTCAATGGTACTGGGCTGACTTCTTAGATTCAGGAGAATTTTGCCCTTTGTTACTGGACAGACTTACGAGGCATTCCAAAGTATTAGAGGGGTTTTCTTCCTTCAAAGTAAGCCAGTGTTGCAAGTGCATCCTGTTACTCGGAAGTCTTGGAATCAACTCAAATGCAGAGGATTCTCTCTTGCCTTTCTGGCACATCTTTATCTAGTACAAAGTGGGAGTATTTTAACATCCCCTACGTGATGTTTATTTTGCATCTGTAATGTGGAGACCAATGATGGAGTTATAATGAATGATGGAATGCAAGATTCTGAAGCAGCACATTACTCAGAGCAACTTACTAAAGTATACGAAAGAAGAGCCATCTCGAATTCCAGTTGAGAGAAAACCAGATTCTGATCTAGTCCCATAAGTAACATAGACTCTGTCTACATCTCCAAACTCCCTACCTCTCCTTCCTACTACTAGGCCATATTTGCCTAGTTCTTTTCCTAAAATGCCTACAAGCCTCTTCCTGTTTCAGAGCCTTTGCACTTGTTCCCTCTGCTGAATGTTTACACCTAGCTCCTCATCATTCATATTGTCCAAATACACATCCTTAAACAGACCTTCCCTGACCACCCAAACTAAAATAATCTTCACCCCAGTTTCCAAGTTAGTCTCTATCACATTACTGTTTTGTTTTTCCCACTGCATTTATCACTACCTAAAATTCCCATTTGTTTATCATGTCTCCCTTCTCATGGATAGAAGATTCGTGAAATCATTAAACTGTCTATATTTTTTTCTCTGCTGGATCTCAAGGGGCTAACATCATACCTGGTTCACAATAGACAAATTTATGTTATTGAATTGGTTGATTCATCAGAATTACTTCAGCACAAACTAAATGTGTAGCAATACGCATCTGTCCTTACTAAAACTGTGCATGTTAAAAGACCAGAGAACTGCCCTGGCCTGGTAACTCAACTGGTTGGAGCAGGTACCATATACCAAAGGGTTGCAGATTCCATTCCCAGTTGGGGTGCACATGGGAGGCAACTGACTGATGTTTCCCTCTCATTTACTCCTTTCTTTAAAATCAGTAAACATATCCTCAGGTGAGAATTTTTTTCAAAAGACCATAGAACCACTTTTCTCCCCAACTGTATTTTGCCATGTATAATGTGCACATTTTCACCCAAATTTTGGAGGGAAATATAAGGATGTGCATTATACATGGGTAGTACTAATTCTGTATCTATGTAAATTTTTAAAATTCTTTTATTTATGCTTATGTGTTAAAAGTGTAACTCTAGAAAGCAAAAATTTCTCATACCATGTGTTCAGAAATGCTAAAATTCCTTTCTAATACAAAAGGCAACTATCTAAATATAAATAAATATATAACTTAATTAAAAATTTAAAACAAAAGATATTTTTCCTGAAAGTTTGGGCCAAAATCATGGGTGCACATTATACATGGCAAAGTGCGATAATACAATATTTTATTTTAATAATTAGTTTAACGATTAGTTTTACAAACTAGTAATTAGGAATTTTGTTTTACTAATTTTCTTGGTTTCTCTTTTCTGGAAAATTACCTTATGAGAGATAAATTTTCACAGTTATATTTTTCTTTAAATGAAATAAATACACATTTGTACATACACAGAATTTTTATTAAATATACATTGTGAGAAAAAGAACACACTAAAGTGCTAAATTTCACATAAATCAGATAACTTAATAAATATAATGATGAAAAGGGAAAATATGATTTAAATAATTTCACAAAAGAGCAGGAACATATCTTAATTGTCATATAAGAAAACAATCATCAAAATATAAAAGGAAAGGAAATCTCTCTTGTAGAAGAATATATTTCATAGTTCCACCTGTTGATAATTTCAGTGAAAAATTCTATTCTAAACACATGAGCAGTTTCACTTGTAGCGAAATATACCTTTTAATCAGTGGTAAAAGGAGAGTTAGACTTCTCATTCACACGGACACAAAGTGACAGCTTTTTGTTGCAAAGCAGTTTCACTGGCACTAATAGTGGAAGATGAATGAAGCAGACTTCTGAATTCAATTGTTAGCAAAGAATCTCTCTACTGCTAAAAAATCAGACAAAAATACATCTCAGGTAATACACACATTAACCAAACACTGCCATCTTGTAGGAGGCTGTGGAAAAAAAAACATGTGTAAATACTCTATTTTAAATAGTAGCTTTCTGCTGAAGAAATTCAGTGGGCATGTTCTAAGTTATTTGGGGCTTCAGTATAAATCAAAATTAGCATCTGTAATATGAAGCTAACATTATAGTGTCAACATGTCTTGAAATCATCTAGCCAATGTTTGGCTATAAATATTTGGAAGAGGTCAGTTGAAAAATATATGCACATCAAAAATGAGTATTTCTAAAAGAAATTTTCATGTATCAAATATCTACAAACTGAAAAGTACACACGGGGTGGGGGTTACAATAAATACTTGGCTGACTTACCAATTATATGTGCTGTTTAAGAAAAGCCAGGCAATTTCAGGTGAAAAAAAAATATGTATACACACATTTCTCTAATGACATCCTACCAACATATACACGCTGCCTGTCATTACCCAGCTAGCATCTGTAAAGTATCAATGCAGTTAAAATTACGTTTTAAGTAAAAAAGCTCTGGCTTCTTACATAAGAGAATGAACTTTGGGGTTTATTCAAGAGTTAGTACTCGTGTAAAATATTTAATGTTAATAGAACAATACTTCTCACTTAAAAGTTTTAGACAATACAGAAATTTACAGAAAAGTTAAAGTTTTAGACCACTGCACGTAGAGAGAAAAAACAGAGGGATTAAACTGAATTATGACTTTGAATACTTTCATGATCAAAATTAACAGATACATACACAAATCAAAACACATTTCACAGTAGGACTTGCAAAAAAATTTTTTTGTATTGGTCTATTTTAAACCATGAAAAAGAAGAAATTAGTCTTGTTCTAATGAGACTTTCAGGAAATGAAATTAATTTTATCATGAAATATCAGTTTGATGATGAACATATTCTATTATTAGTATCTACTAGTAAAGTAATTGTGTTATCCGAAAAGGTCAACAAACTCTAGCTAGTATGAACAGGATATTGAGCTCATTAATGAATTTTACAACTGTTTTGAGCATACAAATAATCTCTGGTTTTATACCCACTACATTTCAGAATTCTGTAAACTGTGAGGCATTCAACATGTTTAATGTGGCAGAAAATCATACTCAATGTTTATTTTATTCTGTTCAGTCCTTTTCCCATTAAGCATGCAAACACCGTCATAACCATCTCTGGTTTCACTTCTACGAGGTCATCAGGTAAGGCATATATCCGGGCACCGATCTTTCGAGCAACTGAAATGGCATATCTTGAAAAGACAAGAAAGATATCTTGGTATTTGTTATCTACTGTGTTTTCATTTAATTTGTGTTAACAAAAGAATGAAGTATCTTGATAAGATTTAACTTTACAAAAAGGTTAAGTTTTTATGTCTTAAATCATATTCCTTACACAAAGTATACTTAAAAATGTGAATTTTAAGAACATAGTAACCTTACCTGTAAGAATTTAAGAAATCAAAAGTCACTACATTCTAACATAAACCATAAAAGCTTACTTAGCATTGTTTAGCTTGTCTTCATCAGAAAGGTCTTCTCTCTTTATCATTTCTTGACGAACTGCATTTGGTGCAATGGCATCTATTAAATCTAGGACAGGTAAACTAGTGCTAATAGATCTGTCCTAAAAAATAAAGAATACACAAATATTCATATCAGACTAGAAGGTCATAACCACATAACTGAGAACAATTTATAAATTTTCTTTATACTTATCATTCAGATTTTCTGCAACCAGCACAAATCACAAACCATTCAAAATACACTCCTGCCATGGTGGGGTGGCTGAGTTGGTTAGAAGGTCATCCCATACACCGAAAGTTTGTGGGTTTGATTCCTGGTCAGGGCATATACCTAGGTTTCAGGTTTGATCCCTGGTTGGGGCATGTATGGGAAGTAACCAATCTTTCTTCCTTCCTTCCCTCCTTCCTTCCTTCCTTCCTTCCTTCCTTCCTTCCTTCCTTCCTTCCTTCCTTCCTTCCTTCCTTCCTTCCTCTCTCTCCCTATGCCCCCTCTCTCCCTATCTCTCTAAAGTCAATAAGCATATTTATTTACAAATTAATGAATAAATAAAATATACTTTTCCTTCCATCTTTCCAGAGCTTACAGCGTAGAGAGTTGTCACTATACCTAAGGTTTGTGAATATGATGATTCCTAAAGTGTGCTAACTACAGTATTTATTCTATAAAAAATAAATAGCTTTTGAAAGGTGGAAGAAGATAAATTTTAAATGAATACTTTTGCAATTCTAGTAATAATATATTTTTTAGAGCATGGATTCCTAAGCCTTCACTTAATATTTTTCAGAAAGAAAAGTGATAGTGGAAAGGAACTAACATCTACAAAGACATTATTCTTGTGGCTTTACATGTTCAGCTTATTTAATCCCTAAAGATGAAGAATATAAAGTTCACAGAGATCAAGTGATTTGTTCACAAAACCAGTAAATTCACAATCACTATTTGAACCCATAACTGCCCCACTCCAAGATTCTCTACAGCTAAATTCTAATGGATAGAGCATTGTAGATGAAGTCAGAAATCCTGCTCTGAAGTGATTTTACCACTTACTAGTACTTGCACAAATTATTTGTTCTGCCTCTCAGCTTGAATACTGGCCACTGTTCATTGACTATCCAGAATCCATTCCTTACTAAGTAACTTTTTCCAGCCTAACAAAATTCACATTTTTGCTCTGTATTCACACTTCCCACACATGGATATGTGCTCCAAGGAAAGCCGACCTCCTCCACAGCCCCAGGGGTATCCTGAATTAGTTTAGGCTGGGAGTGTCAAAGTCATTTTCACTGGGGGGCCACATCAGCCTCACAGCTGTTTTCAAAGGGCCGAATGTAATTTCGAATCCTTAACAGTTAAGGAGTAGTTACATTTATACAGTCCTAAAATTATTTTGGCCCTTCGAAGGCAACCGTGAGGCTGATGTGGCCCCCAGTGAAAATGACTTTGACACCCCTGGTCTAGGTCATGAATTCTGAAGGTGGGCTGGTCAAGTTACTTTTTTATGTATGCAGATGACATTCAGTAACATCTATGTGGTTAAAATTTCATGGGGGAGGAGTGTTTGGGAAGAAAATGTCTAAAAAGACTGCTTAGGTGAATAATGAAAAAAAGTTTAAAAAACACTGGTCTAAGTCACATAGAGTCTAAGCCACACTGATTTAATTCGGGCTGATTTAATTTAATGTGAGGCCCTTCCTATTCAGGAAGAGTATGGAAAGCCAGCAGTCCCTCCTCTTAGATGTGAATGGAAGAATAAAACCTCTGTTATCTCAAGCTATCCTGTAACCAAGGGGAGAACCAGCTTTAGGGTGAAGTTGGCAGTTCAGATGGCAAAGCAGAGATGGACAAAAACCTGAGTCCTGAATGACATGCTTCAATCACTAGCTCAGCCAACCCTGAAGTCTATCCTACGTCTCTGGATTTCTGCTGTTGTTCTGTAACTTTTCTTTTGGTTTAAACCACTTTAAATTGGGTTTCTGTTACTTGAAGTCAAAACACTTTTTCCTAATTATTACAACGGAAATGTCATAGGATTCCTATGAATATTAAGATAAGTGAAATGATCCAGTACAGTTCCTAGCCAAATGTTATTCTTAATTAATATTTGATAAAACACTGAAATAGAGTAATAGGTTGCTCTCTTGGGCTCTATGAGTCAGTACATTTATTAACTTTAGAAAAATTTATATTCTTCATTTTCAGGAATGTTCATTACATGAAACATCTGAGGAGGGTAGAAATAGAGGGGTACAAATAATTAGGGTCTTTCAGCCGGTCTTGTGCTGCTAATTGGGATTTGTTTTTTGGGTTTTTTGTTTTTTGTTTTTTTTTTTGCATCTCACAGCTGTTTTTCCAATGTGTAGTCTGCAGGTCACCTACATGAAAATCACCTGAGGTGCTTGTTAAAAAAAATAGATTTACCCCTACACTCAAGTTCATGAGTCTGTGGATGGGGCTAGGAATCCACATTTTAATAAGCTTTCTAGATGTGCACCATTATATTTTCTAAAATTAAACTTAACATCAATGTCACTATAATAAATTTATAATTTCTACGCACTGGCTTTTCATAATACTTTGTGGTGATTCAGAAACAGACAAGTGTCTTAATTGTGCTATATTTTGATTATTTATTGACATATTTGTGAGAGTTTTTTTAAGTTTGGAGAAAATTGTTCATTTGTTTTATTTTGCTTTTCAGCTTTGCTGAGGTGAAACTGACAAAGTTGTGAGATATCTGAAGTGCATGCATGCCTTGATGTTACACGCTGTGAAAGGGCTCCTCCCATCTAGTTCATCAACACATCCATCACCTCCTCTGCTGACATATTTATTTTTATATGTGTGATGAAAACATATACGTTCTACTTTCTCAGCAAATTTCAAGTATACAATATAGTGTTAACTACGGTCACCGTTTTATACATTAGATCCTCAGATTTTAGTCGTCTTATAGCTGAAAGTTTATACCCTTTGTGCTATTTTAAATATTTCTTCACTTAAATGTAGGAAGCAAGGATTTTTCCACCTCTTTCCCTGTGATTCATTTTAGGAAAAACTTTATTGAGTTTAATGAAAACTTAAATTTTAAAGATTATATGAGATCCCTTATTTCCTGTTTCCAAGAAAACAGGCCTATCTTCCAACTCTTCCGATTTGTGTATTATCAATAAAAAACATTTTACTTTTGCAAAGGAGTAGGGGTTATAATAAAACCCTTAGTTTAGTATATAAATGTATTTTCATGATTTTCCTTCCACATTCCTTAACTTACTCATAAAGAAACTACTTAAATAAAATGAATTTGTAGAATTCTAGAGTTAGGCTAGATTTTTCAATCTAATGAATTATACCATCTCTTTTTTTAAAATTTGATATGCATTCCTATTAGAACATTCCATTCCATTATTCTTCCTGTCATTTCTGAAAGCCAAAGTGGGGGGAAAATGATGTGGCTGCCAGAGTACCCTAAAAAGCCTGCAGGAACCTTTCAGCATGTGATTCCCTTTAACACACTGGCAGTACCAAGAGCTTAGGAAGCCCCACTTATTGAGCCCCTAATATGTGCCACATACTGCTGAGCACTTTATATTTGTTAACTTATTTAGCTTGACAACAAACTCAGAAGATAGGTACTATTAATATCTCCATTTTATGTATGGGAAAACTGAGGCACAGAGAAATTAATAATTTTCCCAAGGTCACACAGCTACTATATGATAAGCACCAAGTAAATTCAGCTTTATTCATCAAGAGATGTAGATCAGCTGCTAGTACAAACTGCTAAGGTTTCTGTATAACACATGCCCTTCTTGTGTGCTTCCTGCTTCACTTAGCTGATTTCTATAGTATTAGTGACACCCCATAAGATTCCAGTTTTCTTATTTGCCTCCTTTCCTGAAGAGTGAGCTCTTTGAGGGCGTTGTGTAGCTACTGTGACTAGCAAAGCACCTGACACTTTGAATACAGGGGATGGCAAAAGTA
The DNA here is from genome assembly GCA_004027475.1 of Anoura caudifer. NCBI lineage: Eukaryota > Metazoa > Chordata > Mammalia > Chiroptera > Phyllostomidae > Anoura > Anoura caudifer. The sequence continues at coordinate 522,029 of PVKU01000348.1, read as the reverse complement.
GGTTTACAGTTGTTTGTATAGAAAAAGACACGCAGGTTATGATTATTACAGTAGTTTTATTAACTCAGGGGAATGCCACAATGCAGCTGCCTACTTTTGATCACCCTTGCATTTATGGAGTGAATGAGCAATATGCCACACAGCTAGAAAGTGGCCAAGCCAAGGCCAGACCCAGGGCCATGAACGCCATCACCTGGTTTTTCATACTGCAGTGAGACGTATCTGAGTGTGAAATCCAGCTATTCTGCTTCACGGATATATGATGGTGGACAAGTAATTTAATTTTTCTAGTGCTAATCTTTTTGCTTATAGAATTGAGGGGGGAAAAGAAACAATAATGTGTAAAATGCTTATCATAGTGACACATAAGATTCAATAAATGGCAATCGTGATTATTATTATTGGCTGATATACCACCTCCTTATATTCTTGGTGAGGAAAATTACTTTGCCAGTAAAAAGGTAAATTTGTCTTTTCTAAAATTTCTAGGTGTAGCCCTGCCTTAATTATGATTAATAGGTTCTTACTAGTACCAATTATAGCTTTCAAACACAAGTAATACCTTCTTACATTTGGAAAAACCCTTCCACCCCAACTGTATTTCAGCATTCACTGCCATGTTTCTGAACTATTTATACTCTCTAAAGGTTTTATTATCAAGCACCTACTAAATGCCGAGTATTTTTGCAGTATGCTTCTACCACCTCACTTTGAAGTGAAACCATACTCTCAGGCTACTTTTCTTGGTGAGTTCTCTCCCTTAAAGGGTTTGTGTACTCCCATTTTTCAGCTCTCTCTTCTATTCAACTGATCTCCAAGTCTGTATTCCCAGTTTTGTATCTCCTTCCATCCAACTCCTCACTTCCTGAAAATTACCAAATGCAACAAGCGTGAAACTGAATCCATCTTCATTCCAGAAGGCAGCTGCACCTCATGAAAACCCCATTTTTGTTATCGTGTTTTCCATTTACCCAGGCTCCAAATCAAGAGTTTTTACTCCTCTCTCTCTCCTGCGCTTCCCTAAATCAAGCAACCAAATCCTACTTCTTCTTTTACAACAGCAAATAACTCTTCATTCTTAACATTCTCAGTGCCTACTGCTGACTCCAGAGCCTTCACTTCATACCTTGACTCCCAGCCTCAGCTTCTTATGCACTGTCCTTGGATTTGAACCATTCTTCCTCCAACACACCCTGCTTACCACATTGAGAACAGTATTGCTAAAACAGTTACTCTCCCTGCATGACTGACCTTACCAACATCCTGTGTTAAGGCCAGATTCCTCCACAATACTGGCCCAGGCTGCATCCTGCATTATATCCCTTTGGAACCACACTCTAGCCAAAGTATTTCTTCTAACCTTCTTGGACTTGCCTTTATTCAAGACAGACCCCTTGCAGCTTGTAACACCCCTCTTGCTCTCCACAAATTCAAATCCCTCCTCCTCTCTATGGTGCTTAAATCAGATTCAACTTTCTCACTCTCCACAAATTCAAATTCCTCCTCTCTATGGTACTCAAGTCAAATTCAACTCTTTCTATCCCTCTTGGACCATTCACTTGGAAATGATCAACTGGATTTATCCACAGTATTAGTTGCATTAATTCTTTGATATTTATCATTTATTTTAGAGTATTGTTTCCTTCTCAGTTATACAAATTTGTCTTTCAAATAAATGGTGAACCCTCTGAGGGCCAAGTTAATTTCTTATACTCTATGTCTTCTCCTTTGCTTAGAAATGTGGCTAATAGTAAAAGCTCAATAAATATGTATTCATTCATTCCTAAATATTTTCTGATTGTATTTGATTTAATTATATACATGCTTAAAAATTTTCACAAATATACAAACATGTACAATTCAATAAAGCAATTTTAAGGAATAACTGTCAGAGAATTTTGCATGTTCCCTTTTCTATTGTACATTTTTAGGTTGTGTTTTATGTCTAAAATATGTAAAGACATTATAGACTGATATGTTCATATTTTTTAAATAAGCAACACTAAAAACTTAATATCATTAGTTCCTTCCATGATGTTAAAGAAAAAACACACTTGAACTAGGACTCAGGCAACATCTCTGCCAACCTCCAGATGTCCCGTTAAAACAATTTGGGGCTCAGTCTTTGGTAAAGATAAAAATCTATGAATTTATGACATTTCTTCTGCTTTACAATGTTGTTAATATATGAGCAAAGGCAAAGACAAGAATAAAGATGGGTAGATAACTCTTAGGAGAACTTAGGGATTCATCTGTTTGCACTCTTATATTTCACTAAAAAATACAAATTGCTGATTTTTCACTTATAATAAAATGACAAACACAAGGCTCACTGAATGAATGTGTATAAGCAGACATGCTTGGTTGTAGCTAACATCAGCTTGCATGCAAAAGCAAAACAATGAAGATGCATGAAAATTAGTGGGTGTGTATGTGCAAATTACATTTCGAATGCTTTATGAATCATCCACAAATGCTTGGAAGTGAGTGTTAAGTGCCATTATGAAGCCACATGACAAGATTTTTTTTCCTACCAGTTTTCTCAATTCCCACTTGAATCCATTTGGCTGGCTCTGTTATGCCTTGGAAATGATGTCAATAGAATTCTGAGATTGCTGCTAGGGAGCACAAAACATTACAGGTCCTATAGAAACAGGGGGGTTTTAGCTATCTTTTTCATCTGACAGTTGAATTTTTGGCTCTATTCTATTTCTTTTTTAAGATTAGATGATCAGAGTCTAATAATATTAACCCGCATTTATACTCATAAGACAACCAATGGAAAACCTAAGAATTCAAACTGTATGCTTCTGATTTACACATACCAAATTATCAGTATGCCTAAGTTCACAAATTGTGTCCTGAGATATAAATTAATGTAGTTCTGAACCTAAACCAATGTAATTCCCAATAAAATCTTCCTAGACTTAGTTTCTTATCAAAAATTTTTTTAAATAGCTTTTAATTACCTTGAAGCTGGAAATACAAGTATTTTTGTTTGCACTTTTAAGAGTCTGGTTGACCCATTTAATTATAACTTCATCATTTACTTTTTCACCTTCTCCAAGATCTGATAACACATTCAATGTGTATCTGTAACAGAAAAGATGTATGTTTGAGACTCAAAGGGCTGAAATTTGACCCCACATCATTTATATCAATATTTAGATAAATATTTAAGAAATATTTCAGTTCTAATAAATATTTCTAATTATAGTCTGGTATTTGCACTTAGTTACATTCCAAAGTTACAAAGCTCAGTAATCGGAAACAAAAACTATGATATGGTATTTAAAAAAAAATTAAAGCAACTCTTTACAAAGCAATTTTTAAGAGACATTAAAAACAGTAATTGTTCCTAGAGATTTAAAATAAAGAATTATTTGCAAAGAATATACTGTCAACAGTAAATCATTTAACAATTAATATTTTCATAGTATATTTCTTCTGTTTGTTATTCTTCAAAATGAACTACAATTTTAGTTCAAGTGATTTGTTGAAGGAAACTCACAGTGTTGCTACGAACACACCAACACACCAGCCCTTACCTTCTCATTAGCTGCCACACCAGCGCCAGAGTCAGTGTTGCGTTCCCCTCGTTCAGGTCCTGCCCAGCAATGCCAACCAGGGAGAAGTTGGCCTCATTCTTCCCGAGGTCCACTGCGTAGTTACAGTTTTCAATCTATACATAAGTAAAAGTGTTGGTACAAAGACAAATTTTAAAAGATACATCTTTTGAATCTGCGTTCTTAGTTCAGTCATTTGTAAGACAACTATGGTGACGCCTTAACTTTATATTACAGAATTTCATTTCATAATAGCCCAGTGGAATTTAGAAAATAATTATTCCAACTTTATAGCTGAAGATACCCAAAGCACTGAGCGGTTAACCTAGATAAACAACTGACTGGAAAGTTTTAAGATCCTCTCTTACCCTAAAAGTCTTGACTGCCCAAAATCACACAGCCTATTAGTGACAAATCTGTGACTAAAATCCTAGGTTCCCTGAATTCCATTAATAGAGGTAATAAATATAGTTTTGTCTATACTTAAAATTAAGGAATAGAGAAGAAATTGTTTCATTAACAGTTTAATGTCACCTCCAGTATTGTTTATCTAGATCTTATTCGTCCTCTGAAATTCCACGTTTAGCCCACTTTCTTCAACAAAGGCTTGATCTTAACTGTACCAGCTGATAATAATCTCCAACCCTAGTTTGAACTCCTGATAATGCTTATTTTGTAATGCACATGCACCATCATATAATTAACTTTGCATTTTATGTACTTTCTTTTGCCAACCATAGCAAAGCTCCTTTTAAAGGGCAAAACTATAATGTGTAGAAATCTATATCATACTCTCCCCACCCTGGCCCAGCACCCAGCACAATGCCCTGCCTACAGTAAGAATCTGATGAATGAACCCCAAGTAAATTATTTACACATATATATGATTTACATTATACACATATAATTTCTATGTATTTGAGTATTTTACCTCTACCAAAATTATAAGCTCTTCTAATCTTGTAATATATCACCAGTAGTAAAAATTACTTAATACTTTTTAGAATAAATTAAACTTTAGTTAAGAAAAACAGTATAACTGATGTCTCCTGATTTTCTTTCCCAAATTAGTTGAGGCCTCATTACAAAACAATTCAATCTACGATACATAGAAACGTACTTCTAAGAATAAAAAAATATTTCCAGAAAAGATGAGAATGGGGCCACTCAATGACAGAATTTGCACAAATAAATGATTATTGTTCTTTAAAAAAGAGAATTAAAATTTCCAAAGGTCAGTGTGTAACAAATAAAAATGCAACAAAATCTTTTGAATCTGCTGTAATATATCTGCTTAGTTCCCTTAATAAGTTAAATAAAATCTTTCATATGTATTCATTTTCTTAAAATACAGGGAAATAAATAATATTCCAATATTCTTTATTTTTCCTAGAAGCCATATTATACCAGCAATTTAGTCTGCCTACTAGAAGTATATGCTATAGAAATGCAGATTTGAAAACAATGGAAGAGACTCCTACTTTATGAAAAACAGCATCAGAGCTCTGATGATGTAACAGCGTGAATGGGAGAGAGAGATAAAACCCAGCATATTTTCCAATGACATCCATTTCCTTAGGAAAATTTTCTAGCAAATCATAATAATCACTTAAATAGAAAACATGTTGCAATGAAAGGCCATTTGTTTTCTGGTTTGACCAAAATGCCTGAGAGGGATAATGGTCAGAAAGGAGGTAAGAGTTGCTAGTCTAGAGACCTAAGGTACTACATATGACAAGCACTGAAAGGAAAAATGGAAATGAATGCTACCATAAGGGAAAGTTCTAGGGGGAGAGAAAGATGGAGAGGAAAGGAAGGAGGGAGGGGAGAAGGAGGGAGGGGAAAAGAGAGAGGGAGAGGGGGAGAGGGAGAGGGAGAGAGAAATCCATGTGAGAGAGAAACATGGATTGGTTGCCTCCCCCACACCTTGACCAGGGTTGAAACCTGCACCCAAGGTATTTGCCCTGAGCAGGAATCAAACCCTCAACCTTTCAATGCATGGGACAATGCTCCAACCAACTGAGCCACCCAGCCAGGACTTTTTGGGAACATTTGATTCTAAATTTGGCAAAGTACTTAAGCTCTGAAAAGACACAGAACTAAAGGAAGAATAAGAAATCAGGTTCCTAGAGGTAAGCCATGTTTATGGTAGTAGTTAACACTCCAAAAATGAATCTACTTCTTGAGAATGTAAATGCACAAAGTTCAGAACACTGGGCCAGAACAGGGACTTAGAAATTCCTAAAGCTGTCAGGCTAAAAGCCTGTAGAAGATAAGAATGAACACAACAAAAGGGGAAAAAATGAAGGGTGCAGTCTCACAACATTAATGGAAGAAATGATTACCAAGCACTTCAAATATTTTGAACAAAATAAAGCTTAGATCATTTGGAAAGTGAGAAAAATCACATAATAGGATACTGAGGAATTAATGAAGAAAGATTATTTAAGTGGTGCAGCCTTATTAATTTTACATCTGAAGCAAAGTGGTATCTGGTGACAAATGTACAAAGTCCATAAAATAAGTCCCTGTGATACTGGGACTTTTTTCCCTTTGCTCCCCTCTACCCAGCAGCCTCAACTCCCTAAGGCAATCCCCCAATAATTGTTCATGTGCATGGGTCATGCATGTAAGTTCTTTGGCTACTCCATTTCCTAAACTGTATTTTACATCCCCATGGCCATTCTGTAACTACCCTTTTATACTGCTTATTGTCATTTCTGACAATCTTTTTAATGCTGCTGAAATGCTAAGTTCCTTCAGCATTCTTATAACCAGTGTTCTGAGCTCTTCATCTGATAGATTGCTTACCTCCCTCACCTCTTCACCCATTCCCCCAAACACCTCTCCCAACTGGCAACCATCAAAACGTTCTCCATATCCATGATTCTGCCTCTGATCTTCTTGTTTGTTTAGTTTGTGTTTCAGATTTAGTTGTTGGTAGATTTGTATTTATTGCCAATAAAGTCCCTTTAATGTTTCACATAATGGTTTGGTGATGATGAACTCCTTTAGTTTCTTTCTTCTCTGGGAAGCTCTTCATCTGCCCTCTGATTCTAAGTGATAGCTTTGCTGGGTAGAGCAATCTTGGCTTTAGATCCCTGCTTTTCATGACTTTGAATATTTCTTGCCAATCTCTTCTAGCCTGCAAAGATTCTTTTGAGAAATCAGCTAAATCTTATGAGAATTCCCCTGTAAGTAACTAACTTCTTTTCTTTTGCTGCTTTTAAGATTCTCCCTTATCTTTAACCTTGGGCATTTTAATTATGATGTGTCTTGGAGTGGGCCTCTTTGAATTCATCTTGTTTGAGACTCTCTGAGCTTCCTGGACTTGCACGTCTATTTCCTTCACCAAATTAGTAAAGTTTTCTTTCATTATTTTTTCAAATAGATTTCCAGTTCCTTGTTTTCTCTTCTCCTTCTGGCATGCCCATGATGCAAATGTTGGACCTGTTGCAGTTGTCCCAGAGACTGCTTATACTATCTGTGTTTTTTGGATTTTTTTTTTCTTCTTGTTCTGATTGGTTGTTTTTTGCTTCCTTATGCTTCCTTAATCAAATGTTCCATAGCATTTGATTTGACTCTCAGCTTCAGCCACTCTACTGTTGTTTCACTGTCAATTGTTTTTTATTTCAATTAGCGTATCCTTCATTTCTGACAATCTTTTTAATGCTGCTGAAATGCTCACTAAGTTCCTTCAGCATTCTTATAACCAGTGTTCTGAACTCTGCATCTGATAGATTGCTTACCTCCATTTTGTTGAGCTCTTTTTCTGGAATTATGATCTGTTCCTTCATTTGTGCCATTTTCTTTGTCTCACTTTCGCAGCCTACCTGTGTTTGTTTCTATGTATTAGGTAGAGCTGCTCTGACTCCATGTTCTGGTAGTGTGGCCAACTGTAACAGGTATCCTGTAGGGTCCAGTGGCACAGCCTTCCCTATCAGCCAAGCTGGGTACTCGAGGTACGCCCTTCGTGTGTAGAGCCAAGTATACCCTCTTCCTGTAGTTGAGCCTTGGTTGTCAGTGGCAGGTCAACGCAAGGGATTTACCAGGCCAGTCAGCTGCAAGGATTAAGACTGACCACTGATCACCAACTTCTGCCTTCCATGAAAGATCAGCTGGGCAGAGGCAGGGTGATGGTACTCCAACGTGGTCTGTAGCTGTCCACTGGGTGTGCTGGCCCTAAGGTTTTCTAGATGGTATGGGCTGAGGTCAGGTCCCACCTGTGTTTTATCTGGGGCCACCCTGCCTTAGCTATAGAGCAATCTCAGATGGCTGCTACTTGTGCTGGACTTGGAGATTCCCAGGCAAAGCCAAGCTGTGAATCTAGGCCAGCTGCTGTTAGCACTGAACCAGAGCTCACTAAGGCCAGCAGTTGTTGTATGAGAAGGTTAGGAAGTTGTGCGGCATGAGTCAAGACCAGACATTCATATGGAAAAGCAGCTTGGGTGGGCTAGTAAGTTGGGTGGAGGGGAGTCTCTGGGGATCTCCAACGTGGTCAAACAGTATTAGCCAGCTTGCTGGCTCTGTAGGGGGAAGATTTAATAAAAGGACAATGGCCTCTGCTTGTTTTGATGCTAAACATTTCAGTTTCTCCCTCTATGCCACAGGCACCTTTCAAGGTGCTAACCCACTGCTGGAGCTCGGAGGGAGTGAGTCTGAGTAGGTGATTCCACAGGTGGGTTCTTGGAAGAAGAACTGCTTGGGGCTCCATAAGTTTCTTCCACCAACTCAATCCCTGCTGGTTTTCACAGCCAGAAGTTGTAGGGACTTATCTTCCTGGCACTGGAACCCTGGGCTAGGGGGGCCCGGTGTACAGCTGGGACTCCTCACTCCTGAGATATCCCTTCCAAATTTTTATTCACCACATATGGGTGTGGGACTAGCCCATTCCGTGTCTGTACCTCTCCTACTAGTCTGGATGGATGTGGTTTCTTTAATTCGTAGTTTTCAGATTTCCATTCAACTTAATTTCTGATGATTCTGAGTGATGGTTGTTCTACATTTTAGTTGTAATTTTGATGTGGCCATGCGAAGAGGTCAGTCATGTCTGCTAATGCTGCCATCTTGACCAGAAGTCCCAATAAGTGAAATTATTAAATCAAAGAACTTTTTGAAGATTACTGATATGTATTATCAAACTGAATCTAGAAAGATTATACAATGAACATTTCCTCTAACAGTGAATGCAGTACAATCTAATTGTTTCTTATCTCAAATTGCATTTCTTGTGTATTATCCATTGTTCTTTTTCTTCAAATTGTTCACTCACATTGTCCACTTTACTATTCTACTATTATAATTTTAGTGATAGCAATCACATTTTAGAAGTTGATTTGTATGAACTATTTATGTTAAGGATATTAACTATTTGCCATATTTATTGCTAATATGTCTCCAAATTTATTATTTCTGTTTGCTATTTACTTTTGCTTATGGTGTTTATTTTTGTATACACACGTTTAGAAGTCTCTTGGCAAAATTCTATCCTTTCTCAAAGGCTAACTGAAAAACCACCTCCTGCATGAACCCTCTCATGATACATGTAGCCTGTAGGCTTTTATTATTAGAAATCATAATATTCACTTTTGTAAACACTATGGTGTAGTGTATACACATATCTCCCTAACCTCCTTAGGGCTTCCTGAAGACCAACTCCATGCCTTGTACTATTTTATATCTTGCATTGCCCTGTACAAGTATTCAATAAATATATGTTGAAAAACGTTAACAAAAAAACAGTAAAGATTTGACAAGTTCTGGCAATTATAAAATAGAAATGCATTTATGATGCATCTCAGAGAACATTAAGTACTACAACTTGATAAAGAGAAAAATGGGTATAAAAATTGTCTCTGACTGGGGAAACTGCCTTCATCCTTCCAAACATTTACTAAAGCACACTTGTAAAAAGGCTATTCAGCTTAACACATTTGGTTTGAATCAGAACTGCGAGAAGAGATCACTCTTTACTAAACTTTGAAAGAACTCTAAATCTTCTGTTATATATCAGAACAATAACAACATTATTTCATTCACCTTCTTCATGTTCCCTCCAAGGGCAGGATAAGGAGGTTTGTTAACATGGCTCCAGTTGACTGGCACGCGGATCATTTCATAGAGCTGGAAGATCACTAAAGCATCTGCGAGATCACTAAAACAGGAGCGAAAGAAGGTGAGGGCAGAGGAAATGTTGGCATTACCTAATTTTATTAAGCACATTGGAAATGGGTTTATGTCTTTAAAAATACAAAACAGTCGTTTAATGCTTAAAAGAAGGACAGGATACATCATTTGACCCAAAACTTCTAATCTAGAAATCTGTCCAAAATTTTTTCATAAATGTTTACAGACCTGTACATGTACAAGGACATTCAATACCATACTGTTTATAAACTTGGGAATGACTTAAAGACCTGGCAGTAGAGGGCTGCTGAATAAACAGTCCATACCATGGACTCCTGGGCCACCATAGGACATAATGAGGCAGATTTCTATGTCCTAACATGAAAAGCTTTATAAGACATATTATGATTACAAAAGCAACTGGCAGAACACTGCATAGTTTGTTATTTCTCAAATTTATTTTCAAAATTGAGAATACCTGAATACCTAAATGTGCTACAGGCTGTTAACAGTGATTATCTTCTGGGCCAGGAAAAAAAAGGAATATAGGAAGGGTTAGGGACAGATTATCATGCTTTATTCTAGTCTACATACTTATTTCCTGAAACTTGTACATTGGGAATAGAATTCATATAGTGCTTATATATTATGACTTTTAATTTTTTTAAATGATTGCATAAAAATCACAATAACTATGCAGTAGGCAGCTGTTTATGTTAAATAATGAGGGTTAAGTGGAAGGAATTTAAGAGCAAGTAGGAGTTACTGAAGTAAGAATTAGTACTATTTTGGATTCAGAAACACATGTTCTCCTGAGGTGCTCAAATTATATCTATTGAGTCTGTTTTCAATTCTGTATGCTAAAGACACAAAAAAATAGCAATTGATCTTAAACTTGCTACATGCAGCTATATAACGAGGCTTCTCTCTCTCAACAACTTGTTCACTGAGTTATGTTTAGCTAAGATTTACATTAAAGTTACTTTGCATCTCTAAGCACAAACCATATGCCAGTGAAGGGGGCCTGGCCTTGCTAAGCGATGGAGGCAGAAAGCCTATTATGAAGGTAACTAAGAGATGACTAGGTTTCCTATAAACGCATGGAAAATTTTGCATTAAAAAAATCACTAAAGTATTTATATAGTTTCTGGAATCTCATCTATTTCATGAATTTTTCTTTTTTACTTTAAATGAATGCATGCTTATTTCTATGTAGTCTGGCATTATTATTATTCATGTTTTGCAAATAGGGAAACTGAAACCAAGAAAGTTAAAATGACTTCCAGAGAATTCAAGATGTGCCCCAGAACAAACTTGTCACAGAAAAATTCTAGGGCTAATAGTTCTTAAAATATATTTAATTTAATAACTTGTTTAGATGGGAGAACGTTCAGTTAAAATCAATCTACATTATTCTGATGCTTTGCTTTGGTTTGCATTTGATGTACTGTAGATGGGGAGCTAGAATCACTTACTGGGTTTAGGAATATGAGCCAGGTACCAACTCATGGACACATGGTTTTGGAGGCAACTGAACCTCTAGCTATTGTTTTTCTACATACAGTGGTTCTCTTTAAGGTCGTATTACTTCTGAGAATTTTTTGAATTCCCTTTCCCAAGAAAAAGTTACATATGCCTAGAAGCCTTGTGTTAACATTTCAGGATCTAATTACAAAAAAATCTTTTAAAAAAGTTGGTCAATTCTCTCTACTGTCAACCATAGAGAACTCTAGTGTTCTTGACATTTATGAACAAGTTACCATGAGTTTCAACAAATCTTAATCCCCTGGTTTTAAACTGATTTTTTTAATCAAAATAGAAATGCATACTCATTGTAAATACAAAACAAAATACCATAAGTTATTAAAATTAAAAATAAGTCTCCTCACTGCCCTCAAATGCTACCATACAGGTTGCATACAGTTTGGTATTTATCCCTCCAGGTTTAAAAAAAAAATCATATACAAATATGTATACACTCAATTTAAAATAAAAAAAGGATCATACTGGACCTGTTATTTTTTTCTATCAATTATATTATAGACATTCTTTCAAATGTCCATAAAGATCCAGTCACCCCTCGCTGCCAGCATTTGAATCCTTTAGTGCTCTGCCACTAGGACAGGAGTTCCAGTCCAAATGACGTATATCTCTTGTCATCTAGCTGGAATTTACACACCTTTTAGAGTTTATCAAATATGAGCCTATCACATCAAAGCCAGTTACCATAATAATGCTCTACTGGTTTTAGATTTTAAATAATATTTTGAATATACACCAAGAAGAAGAAATTACTCCATCATAAATCCTCAATTAGCCAGTGAACTTGGTCTATTGTGGCATTAATCTTCAGTTCAGATTTAAATAATAATTTAGTTAATGTTTATTAACCATTTCCTTGGCTGTGCAAATTATCAACATGTTTAATTAATTAGGCCTTTTTTCTTAAAAATATATAATTAGCTAAAGCTTCTTTTGCATTTTTGAAGCCAGGCTGGTAGAGCCTGTGAAAAGACAGTAGGAAGGTTTCCTTTTCAACCACACCTAGAAAGACACATTGTCATTAGCACTACCAGACAGCACAAGAAATGAGTCAGTAAAACAATTTCTTAGTCCTACCAAACTTAATAACGTATTGTCATTTCTAAGAAAGAAACAATAAATTATAACAATGAGGGAAAGCAAGTTATTTCTACAAATTAGAAAAAATATATACAACAGCCACAGCTGGTATGGCTCAGAGGATTGAGTACCGGCCTGTGAACCAAAGGGTCACCAGTTCGATTCCCAGTCAGGGCACATGTCTGGGTTGTGGGCCAGGTCCCCAGTAGGGAGCACATGAGAGGCATCCAAATATTTGTCTCTTTCTCTCCCTCCCTTCCCCTCTCTCTAAAAACAAATAAATAAAATCTTTAAAAATATATATATGTACATAGAACAAAATATGATATAATTGAGGTTTTGGCAAAAATAAATAGAATATGACTGATAATGAGAAATATTGATATAATAACAATTATTTATAATATATTACTATTCTACTCTGTTAAAATGTAAATAATTTATTGTTGGGAACTCCCCTGCTTGGCTTCAGAAGCTGTAACCTCCCCATGTCTAAGGCTGAGTAAAACACCTTGGAACCATAAGCCATTAAAGAGACAACGCTTATCTTCCCAGCAGGGGCACCACTTCTGCCCCCTTTAGTTCATCCTGCTTTGCCCCTGGGCAGAGGACTGGCTAGCCAATGATGGGTAAGATTACTCAAGGGAGGGATAACCTAAGATAGGCATGGCATGATGGGGCCATCAGGGAAGGACTTGGGGAACTACAGAAAAAGGGGGTGATGGACCCTCACCCCTCGGCTTTGACATAGCCTGAGTCCTCATTCTGTCTGTAATAAGTCTCCTAATCTCTTGGCTGCCTTACTTCCTCTGCCTGACTTAAGCCTGAAACAATGCCAGAAGGCGGGGCAGCCCTGGGCAAGAACAGGCGGTGCCCTGGGGCGATCAGGACTAAGAAATATGCATAAAATCATATGAAACCTGCTTTGCTAACACCCTCAATTTAAATGATAAGTGTCCAAGCCTAAAATGAGTTTGTTTCCCAAAGTTTTACGGCCCTTTAGCTATCTGACCCTGACTCAGAATAAGCCCTCATAGTTCTTTGAGTATTATCTATTGTTTGATCATTACTGTCTGACAATGATTAATGAGCTTTACCCTTATTCCTGTGCAAATTGAACCCAATAAAAGCCCACTGAGGAACAGGCTCAAGGCCCTTCTCCTCTGAGAGACTGGCCACATTTTCTCCCCAAGCAGATTGTGTCTTGGTAGACTTATTCTCATCCGTGGCAGAAGGTGGAGCTCTGTGGGCAGGGCCCACCACAATTTATTTTTCTGATCAATAATTATAAAAGAGTAAGGTGGATTACCTTTACCAAATTGTTTATATCATCAAAAATTATAACTAATATTATCATACTATCTTTTTAAAAATACTATTCTTTTAAAATCCATTCCATTGCCAATTCCCATCATTCTGTGATTTTTATAAAATGTTCCCATGTAGTTTGAAACTAGAAAAGCTGGATGCTCATCATAAAGTTGAAACACAATAAAATATTTACCTGTACAAATGATTAATGTATGGGTTGACCCCCAAGGAATTCATCCAGTTTCGAAATGTCCTCTCTTCTTTGCTCTCCCCTAGAGTAGATACAAGTTCACACTGATGATTCAAGTCAAAAGGAATCAAGAACTCCATTTTAAACCATTCAGGCAGGTACAAACTGGCCATACATACTTTGCCATGGTTCCTATGGCACTACAAAATTTTTAGAGAAAAAAAAAATTTCTTATTGCCAAAGTCCCTTTTTTCCCCATCTGTCTAGAAGCCTCTATTTGCCCTAAAATTTTCCATCTAGAGTTCCTTGATGTCTGTGAACTACTGAGCCATGGATTTCTCTGTCCAGAAAAGTAACAAATAAACCTATGTAGTCATATATGTAGAATTACATGCAAAAGCATTGGCTAAAAATTAATAGGAGGAAATCTGTTAGCAGCCAAGGTAAAATCTGCATATTAAACAGAAATAGAGAAGCTACACCTTTTTCAAAGTAGTATTACTAAATTTGTACAGGTGGGGCTTTAGACAGAAAAGTGGCTGGGCACACAGGCCTACATTTAATTACACCAAAGAGAAATGCAAGAGGCAAGATTACAGATAATATAAAAATACTATTTTATAGTCTTCTTGAGTTATTTTACATTGTCACTATTGAAAATACATAAGGGTCACAGCCCTCACACAGGGTGCTAAGAGAAAGACACATTTCATCACAGCAAGTCCCTGGACCTCAAAGATCACCTTAAGAAACTCCTGCAGGCACTATTATTTAACCCGTGATTACGTAAACTCCCTGAGACTCCCTTCATAGCAGTGCTTATTTCATTTATAAGGAAAACAAGGGCTATCCTTTTACACAAAGTGAGCAGAGACAGATGAGTTCTCCTTGCCATTTCTGACTTCTAGTCATCCCCTGGATTGCAAATAGTCCAAAGTGATTGCGATACTACTGTTTGTTTTTCAGCAAAGTTAGGGGACAATGGAATGGCCTAGCCTGTATCTCATCCCCACATTCCTAAAAAAAAAAATGAAACATTTATAGTATACCTCTTATTCCTTCTAAACCAGAGGCAAGTTCAAGTCCCTCTCTAGACCCTGTCTCATGTGAGATTCCCAGGACAATTAGGCCTATAAATCTACAACCAGCGGAGCTCCAGGGGCCCATTCTATAGAGCCATCTCGGTAGTCGTCTTCAGCCTCAGTGCCACAGATATCACAAACCTGCACACCCAGGAGAGAAACCAAAACCTTGTAAAAGCTAAAAAATTCTGCTTTTTGTGTTACTGATCTGCCTTCTGTACTTTCATGTGGTTTTCAGTGCCATTACCTAACAGCTTTCCCAGAATGTTTGAATTCTTGCTCTATTAATTTATATAACCATATAATTTCTTTGTTAAATTTTGTCAACGCTTGTCTACATAAAAACTAACTGATTAGTCTGTTGTATCTGCTGCTACCACTTTATAATAAATAAACTATATAAAACCCTTTTTTAAAAAGAACCAAGTTAAACTAAATATTTCTAGAAAACATGCCTGCCTTATTTTATAGGAGTTATTAAACAGGTGCAAATTAAATATCTGAACTTTCCCCAAAGTGACACAATAATAAAACATATTATAAACCAAAGCTTGGTGCATGTGACTTGGGTTTACTTTTTAGTTGTTTCTCTATTACAATATCTTTTTTGCTGTATATAAATTTTGTCCAGTAATAAGAGAATTTTTACATTATTTCCATTTCTGAAGATCCAAATCATGTTTTAAAATTACAAATGTTAGTAGCACAATTGTTTCATTTTTAATTAAAATAATATTTAGAGTCTGTTGAACCTGACAATATAGTGAATTATACTTAAAAGGACACTAAACTTGTAGTACGTTTAACTGTGTTTGGTGAGTTTCAATGGTTCTCATTTCTTCCTATTCTCAACTAATTGCACCATTATTATTTTAATTTTTAATAGCTGGTAAGTAAAACAGATTTTTTTAAATTGAGCATTTATTTATTTAATACCATCTCAAGTTATCTTGGTAAATAGAGCCACAGTCAGCAGCACCAGAATTTGAACAACAGCCATGATAAGCATTACGAAAACATGTGTGTCCCAGACAGGAAACAATGTCTGCATTGCAGACAACTAAAGCAATCTTAGAAGTAAATCTTAATTGCTCATGTAAAAGATAGAAAAAAACTACAAAACATTCTTTCCATTTTCAGGATCAAACTGACATCTGCAATTGAAAAGTTTCATGAAAAGTAACAAACACACTAAACACAGGCTACTAAGAAGAAAAGGAACTAACATATTTAACACTAACTAAATGTGTTAAGTGATGTACTACATTTTCTTGCCCTATCTGACCATTACTGAGCACATACTGTATACTAAACTCTTTCATTCAGCAAAGGTCATTTTAACACATTTTATAATACTTCGGAATAGGTATTATTATTCTTATTTTACATATGAGAAAACCAAGGCTCACAGAAATCACTCAGATATATAGTGGTGGAACCATGATTGGACAAAGTATAATTCCATGGCCTGTGTGTTTCCCATCACCACAAATTAATTCTGACATGGTCTCTCTATACATAGCCTATATATTTGGCTCAATTTCATATAAAGGTTTCATATTTAGTTGTGTTTTTTATTTTTTAAATCCCATACAGATAAAATTCTTTGCCAATGAGGACATACTAATATATGAAAATGGGATGTGATGAGGTCTAGCTTCAAACTTCGTAAGGATCCATAAACAAATTGACAGAGGAAAAAAATTCCAATGACAGTCAGAGTCAAATACATTTTGGCAGATGTATCAGGACATACATAAATTCTAAATAAAGATGATTGATAAATATTTCCCACGGTATCTTCTTATACAAACATAGTAAACACTAATGGAAATATTTAGCAATCTGATTCACACTGAAAAATTCCAAAAGCATGCTGAACACTAGCAAAAGAATTCAAACGTTAAAAATAGGAGAACGAGCAAGTTGGAAAAGATATCTAGCAAGAATTTGGTGACTATAAAAAGCAGATCATTTTTAATATGCCACTCTAAACAATGCCTTCTAACGTAAGACAGAGGGATTTTGAAATTTTCCAGACTCTTAAAAACTTAAGTCTTTCTTTTTCCTTAATTTTTTTAAAGTTCTAATTTCTCATCCTAAGTTTCTATGTTGAAAAAATCTGTTAGCTATCTTCCCTCTTAGTTATCTAAGCAGAGAAGATAGTCCTTACTCTATTTTACTGGATCTCAGGAAGAGTGAATTGAATTAAATCATGGCTCAAAGAACCTATTTGCTAACTCTGAAACTTCTTTTACTACTTAAAAACCCCTGTAATCATAAAGTGACAAAAACATTGGAACTCTGGTTGTGGCAAAGAAGAAAAGTTAGTGAGAGTGATTTTCCATTCTATCTCACTAAGGAAGAGAGGAGTAAGTAATGGGGAGATGTGAGTGAATGAACACTGAATCATCAAATCCTCCCCACCAAGAAATCCCTACTTGAGAACTACTAGTGGGAATATTGGAAATATTTTAGGACTGGGCAACTAGTGGGAATATTTTAGGACTGGCCCCTACCTCTGACAACTGCCACCACAGCGGCCACTGTTTTGACTTTTAGTTGATACTAATGTGGGTTTTGGTATGCATGTGAGTGAGAGGGTGAGCATGGAAGGAGAAAAGAAGAGAGGCTGGAAAACAGATAAGGAGAAAGACCTAGTATTGAGAATGCATTTGTCATTAGTGATGATTCATGTATTATAAGCTTCAATGACATTCAGTAAGTGAAACATAGCTAAATAACACAAAATAACCCAAGTAATAGAATCTAACTAGATCCTTTCAAAGATTACTTGTGATAAAAGATGACTTTTTTTATAGGAGAGGGGTAAAGGTTTAACATCAAATCGTGAAATCCATCGTCAATATTGTTTTCTAATGTGTTAACAACTACACTATTCCATCATTAAGAAGGCAAATTAGGTGGAGAATCTACATCACCAAGCCTTGCTCTGCTATTCTAATTAAGTTTCATTTGTGTTTCTTGCTTGTCATCATGCATTCTTTAGGCATATTAAGACTGAAAAAAAACACAGCATGAACAATGCAAAAAATAAATATCAATCCAGATAGAAAGAATAAATGGTACTAATAAAAAGAACATTCAGAACGAATATATTTATAGAGTATAGGAAAGTACTAAATACAGTACCTACATTAGGAGGGGTCAAATCTGCATTTCATGAAGCAAAATAGGAAAGTATTATAAATTATGAGACAGATAACAATAGCCCACACACAAGACAGGTATGAATATTGTAAATTTTTTCATGTACTCTAAAAATGTTAAAAAAGAGAACAATACTAGAGTCAAACTGTAGCTTTCAAAGGAGAAAAGCTACAGATAATTATTTTTTCCAATAGGTAATTCATTGTCCATATTCGTGGTGGAGTTATGTTATGTGGTCATTAAAGAGAATTTTTTTAATGTATGATAGCTTTCACTAATATCTTACAGAGAAGTGACAGACAAGTACAAGATTTACCCCAGCACTCTCTTTTAACCAAAACCAACAACCACTTTCTTTAATTTGAACGTTTTAATGGATGCACATGCCTACACACAGTAAATTACGTCTCCCACCACACTCCCACACCCCTGACAGTGAAGTAGAATGATAACATAAGAAGAGACATACAGTGAATCAATTAAAGCCAGAAAGAACATACCTTCCAATAAATCCATATCGATGTCATTATTATCAGGCTTGTGTAGACACGGGTATGTGTTAAAGAGATTAGCTACAAAAGCTAAATTAAGTTTAGGATTGCCTGAAACCACATCTGCAGGAGTAACAAACTGTCTGCAGCCCAGTTTATCTGCTTCTTGAAGCATGAATCCAGCACGCTTCAGGTCATTTTTCTCCTAAACAATGATACAAAATAAAAATGGTCAAGATTAAATTTTTGATTAGCATAGCTTTTTATAGATATACATAGGGTCCGGCAGAAGTAACGCCTGCTTGAGTGTGGTTGGCAGGGTAATAATAAGGGTGTAATAATTTATAGTTTTAATTTAACAATTTCACCTAAAATGTCATATGGTGTGCTTGAGTGTGATATTGCTATATTATAGAATTATATGTTTATGATTTTATAATAAAAGATTTTGTAATAAAAGGGGTGTTATTTGTGCTGGACCCTGTATATTTATATGCAATTACTACTCTTCTGGAAATATATCTCATAATAGTTCAAAATAAGGAATAGTTCAGAATGTGCAGGAATTCCAAATCAACTTCCCCATTTCTTTTAAGTCAATAAAAATAAGTCTCTGAGTTTTCTTGCTGGGATCAGAGTAATATTCACCCTCATTGCCAAAATACTGAATAAAACTCTCAAATACTGTATCAGGAAACTCTTATTGATCAAATTATACATAACTTAATCAACGCCATAGATTAGAGTGATTTCTGGCTAAGAGGCTTAGTTGTCCCACCCTTATACCCTGAAAGATACTTCAGTAGATTATTTTTTCAATGAAAACAAGTTGAGATATTATGTTTTAATAAAAAAAAATAAAATCAGAAGGAACACTACTTTTCGCAATTGCAAAAACCCCAGAGACAACCCAAATGCTTATCAAAAGAGAGCAGATAAATAAACTGTTATATTCACACAATGACATACAAAAATATAAGTGATTTAGGAATATGATATGTTTAAAGTAAGTAGTAGAAATTTAAGTACAACATGATAAACATTATATGAAGATAAAAAGTAAAATAATTTGACTTCCGGCCAAAATGGAGGTGTAGGTGGACACACTATGCCTCCTCGCACAACCAAAATTAAGGACAACAAAGATTTAGAAACAAGAAAACAACTAGCACTGATAGAAAAATCGAACTGTATGGAAGTCTGACAACCACTCATCCACACTGGTAAGAGGGGCGGAGTCTTGGCAGGAAAAAGTGGAGGTTGGCAGACCCCAGGCATACAGGCAGTGGCTAGCGGGCCCTGGGCATGGGGTGGCAACCGGCAGACCCAGTGAGGCCAAGCAAGGTGGCTGGCTGACTAGGTAGTCCCACATATGCGCACAGAAAATCCAGGCAAAAGCAGGGAGCAAGACAGACCTCGAAACCCAGGGCTCCAGCACCAGGAAATAAAACCTAAAAACATCGATTGAAAACACTTGTGGGGTTTGAAGTGCCAGGAGAGACTCCCAGCCTCACAAGAGAGTTTGCTGGAGAGACCTACAGGGTCCTAGAATGTACACAAGCCAACCCACATGGAAATCAGCACCAGAAGGGCCAAATTTGTGTGTGGGAAGCGGCAGAAGAGACTGGAATTCGAGAGAGAGCAGAGCAAGCACCATTGATCCCTGTTGGACTCCACCCCCACATACAGCATCACAACCCAGTGACTGGGCTGCCCTTAGGTGTTCCCTGGGGAACACCTAAGGCTCTACCCCTCACTATGTAACAGCTACAACCAGACCAAAAAAAAAAAAGGCTCAATTGGGAAAACAGATCAAAGCCTCAGAGCCAATCATCTAAGCGACCAAGAGATAGCCACCCTATCAAATGCATAGTTCAAAGCACTGGTAATCAGGATGCTCACAGAATTGGTTGATTTTGGTCGAAAATTAGATGAACAAATGAAGGCTACAATAAGTGAAATGAAGAAAAATGCACAGGGAAACAATAGAGATGGGAGGAAAACTGAGACTCAAATCAATGGAGTGGACCAGAAGGAAGAAACAAACAAACAGAAAAGAATGAAGAAACAAGGATTCAATAAAATGAGGAGAGGCTTAGGAACCTCCAGGACATCTTTAAACGTCCCAACATCCGAATTATAGGGGTACCAGAAGGGGAAGGGGAAGAGCAACAAGTGGAAAACTTATTTGAACAAATAATAAAGGAGAACTTCCCCAATCTGGCAAAGGAAATAGACATCCAGGAAGTCCAGAAAGCTCAGAGAGTCCCAAAGAAGTTGGACCCGAGAAGGAACACACCAAGGCACATCATAATTACATTAGCCAAGATGAAAATGAAGGAGAGAATTTTAGAAGCAGCAAGGGATAAGGGGATAGTCACCTACAAAGGAGTTCCCATCAGATTGTCAGCTGAATTCTCAAAAGAGACCTTACAGGCAAGAAGGGGCTGGAAAGTATTCCTAGTCATGAAAATCAAGGACCTACATCCAAGATTGCTCTATCCAGTGAAGCTGTCATTTAGAATGGAAGGGAAGGTAAAGTACTTCTCAAGATAAGGTCAAGTTAAAGGAGTTCATCCTCACCAAGCCCTTAGTATATGAAATGTTAAAGGGACTTATCTGAGAAAAAGAAGATAAAAAATATGACAGTAAAAAGACAGCAAACTCACAATTATTAACAACAACACCTAAAACAAAAGCAAACTAAGGAAACAAGTAGAACAGGAACAGAAGCACAGAAATGGAGATCACATGGAGGGTTAGCAACAGGGAAGTGGGAGGAGGAAAGAGGGGGAAAAGGTACAGAGAATAAGTAGCATAGTGGGTAGAAAATAGACAGGGGGAGGACAAGAATAGTGTGGGAAAAGTAGAAGCTAAAGAACTTATGACACATGGACATGAACTAAAGGGGAGGAAGAATGTGGATGGGAGGGGGGTGTGCAGGGTGAATGATGGGGGAGAAATGGGACAACTGTAATAGCATAATCAATAAAATATATTTAAAAAAGTAAAATAATTTAATGTTGTAAGGAATACATTTGGTTGACAGAAAAGTATATGAAAAAGAAAAGCAAAAGAACAATGAACATAAGATCCAAGGTAGTTATTATCTCATGGGGTAAGACAGAGAGAAGGAATTAGGAAAAACTGCAGAGCTAAATGCACGTTAATGTCAGGGTCTTAGCTGTCTTGTTGAATTGAGAGTTCATAGAGGCTTGTTACAACTCCAAGACAAACAACTACAAAAATATTTAGTTCTCATGTTTCCTTGGGTTCTTCCGATCTGAGGTCGCTCCCAAGACTTTCACTTTTTACTTTCACGATCTTGACCCTTAAGGAATACTGGCATTCTCCTTCCCCGTTGTTTTGTAGAATGTTCTTCAATTTGAATTTGTCCAATGTTCTCTCATGACTGAATGATATGCACTTTTAATATTTTTTATTGAGATATAATTCATACTCATAAAATTAACCATTTTCAAGTATACAATGAAGTGATTTTCAGTATATTTACAGAGTTGCAAAAACCTCGCCACTATCTAATTCTGGAACATTCTCATCCATCCCCACCCCCAAAATAAAGAGTGAATAAACATATGAACAAATGGATATGCAGTAACCCACGACAACAGTGTATTATAAAGGAATTATGGCTTAGCTAATTCTGTGCACCGCACTTGCTGAAAAGTAGAAATGTAAATAAAATCAGAGAAAGTGACAAGTTTAATGCTTTTAAACAACAATAAAATGTTACTAAGGAAGACATCAACAAACCACAATATGTGACCTTACATAGATCTTAACTCAAACAAACTTTTAAAAGAAAATCCAACATTGTGAGCCAATTGGAAACATCAATGTTGACTAAATATTTAAATGACACTACAGATTATTGTTAATATTTTCGGGTAAGGTATTACGGTTATATTTTGTGTCTTTATCTTTTAGAAGCATACATTGAAATACTCATTGATAAAAAGATATGATGTCTAGGATTTGCTTCACAATAACACGGAGGAGGGAGGAGCAGGTGATAAACATGAACGAAGACTGACCACACGCTGACAGTTGTTGGCTGTAGTTCAGTATACTAGGTCTGTTCACTTTTGAATACGTTTGAAACCTTACATGTTTAAGTTCCTAATTTTTTGACTCAAACTAATTTGCAAATTTGCATGCTTTTGCAATACTAAATTTCTTAGATGTTTCATTACAGTAATATGAAATGTTATTAAGTAATGACTTAAGTTGCCTTTAAAACTAAATATTAGGGACATTGTATTTAGTAGATTTTCACAGCAAGTATAGTCTGACCAGATTTTAATGTTTAGATAGAACCATCCCTAGTATTTACAACTTACATTAAAGAATGGGCTTCCTAGGAATTGTGTTAGATTGATTTGGATCTGTATCAGCCCTTCCTACACCATAAACATGAGGAAATGTCATCTTTTATTTTGTGTTATTTCCAAATATAAGTTGGAAGACCTCGTAACCCACTGCTTAGCAATCTCATCATGGCTTGCTGCTACCTTTCCTAGCACACAGTGGCAGTCGCACAAACACCCTGTGGGTTCCAGCTGTGCTGCACCAGGGAGAGTAGATGTGGGGTTGATTCCACACACACTCAAGGTTGGAATTCTGCAGTTCCCTTTCTTCATGAAAACCAGATGACTTGGCATGGAGATTTGGAGCTTAGGGCACAGGAAAACTTCTGAAAACCAAACTTCAAGGAGGAACCAAGGACACCACAGAGGATGCTGACTGTTGAGAACTGTACTCTCAATGGACTGTACTCACTAGTCAAATTCAGGGACTTGGGGGCAAGGAGAATGGGGAATTATTACCAGGTACAGCTTTCACCACGGGATGATGAAGAAATTCTAGATACAGACAGCGGTGATGGTTGCACACAATGAAAATATACTTAATGCCTCTGAACTGCATACTTACAAATGATAAAAATGGTAAACTTTATTCTATGTTTATTTTACCAAAATCTAAAAATTTTTTTAAATTAAAAACTCTACTCACATTAAATCCTGAAAGATCAATGGCAATAGCAGGTCCATCATCCCAGTCACCTTTAGGTGCAATCTGATTAAGCAGATGAAAATAGGCTCTTGAATCCTTCAAGGAAAGAAATGAAACAGGGTTTTCAAAATGAGTAAAGTCATCATTGGAAAAGAAGTACTCAAACTGAGGAAACAGCCCCCATCAAAGAACGCAATAATGACTATTAGCTTTACTTATTACTTATAGGCTACTGATTATACTATGCTATTTTGCACTTCAGAGCTTCTAGCAACACTATTCTCTACAATGGAATACCCTTCCTCACTTTTTCATTTGTTTACATTGCCAAACATCAGCATCAGGTAAGATCAGGTTGAAGTGTTATCTTTTGGAAGCTTTCCCTATGACCAGACTGTAATAAATCATCCAATGAAGTCATATCCAAAGATGGCTACCATAATTCTTCCCTGTACATTTATATAGCTTCTCCCACTAAAAGTCAGAATCTATTGGCCCTCCTCTTGAACTTAGACTGACTTGTGACTTGCTTTGACTAAGAGAATGCATTTAAAATGGTGTTCTGGGATCTCCAAGCACAAGTCTTAAGAGCTTTTGCTTGGGTCCTCTTGAACACAGCTTCCACATAAGAAGTCCAACCCTGAGACTGCCAGGCTGTGAGGACACCCAAGCTAACCACATGGAAAGGCCTCCCAGAGAAGCAGTGAGTAACTAGACATGTGACTGGTGCCCTTGCCCGCATTCCAGGCCAGTAAAACTCACAACTGAATGTAGAGTTAGTGATCCCAACCAGAACCACCTGAAGCAGAATTACCCACCAAGCTGCATTAACCCACAGAATCCTGAGAAACAAGTCGGTATTTCAGTTATTCAATTTTTGAGAGGTTTATTATACAGCAATAGATAACTGATCCATCTACTAGATGTGTTCTCTCCCACTGTAAGCTTCTCAAGAGCTAGTTCATGGCATCCCCCACAGGAAGGGATTAATAAATATCCGACGAACTGAAGTTTAAAATAGAAGAGTGCCCTGCAGCCAGGAGGAGGGTGGAACTCCCCTCTGGGCACTGCAGCCCCCCTCCTTCTCCTGTGCCTCTAAGTGCACAGCCTCCGGATGAGAGCTCAGAACTCTCCGGCTGGGTGCCTGGGGTGGGTGGCTGGCTTGCAATGCAGATTTTTTCTTGTTTTTTTTTTTTTTTCCATTTAATTGTTTTTCAATTACAGTTGGCATATGATTTTATATCAGTTTCAGGTGTACACTCCAGTAATTAGACATTACATAACTTACTAAGTGATCACCCCAATAAATCTTGTACCATCTAACACCATAAGTAATTATTAGACTATTATTGACTATATTGCTCATGCTGTACCTTACATCCCCATGACTATTCTGTAATAACTAATTTGTACTTTTTTTTTCCTTTGTTTTGTTTAGTTTTTTTTTAAACTGTTTTTTAGAGAGGGGGGAAGGGAGGGAGAAAGGGAGAAAAACATTGATATGAAGAGAAACATTGACTGGTTGTCTTTTGTACATGCCCTGACTGGGAACCGAACCTGCAACCTAGGCATGTGCCCTGAATGGGAATTGAAGCAGTGACATTTTGCTTTTCAGGACAATGTCCAACCAACTGAGCCATACCAACCAGGGTGTTCTTTTTCATTTTCTTTTTAATCCTCACCAAAGGATATGTTTATTGACTTTAGAGAGAGAAAAATGGAGAAAGAAGGATGGAGACAGAGAGAGACATCAACGGAGAGAGAAACATCAGTAGGTTGCCTCCTGTATGTGTGCCCCGACTAGGTATTAGACATGCAACCCAGGTATGTGCCCTGACCAAGGACTGCATCCGCAACTTTTCTGGTGTATAGGACAATGCTCCAATCATCTGACAACTGTCAGAATGTTCTCTGTAACTATTTCTGTTCTGCTTGTTAGTATGATTTTTAGATTCAATTTTTGATAGATATGTATTTATTGCCATTTTATTGTTCATACTTATCTTTTTTTCTTCTTCCTTTTAAAGAAGACCCTTTAACATTTCATATAACACTGATTTTATGGTGAAGAACTCCTTTAGCTTGTTCTTGTATGGGAAGCTCTTTATTTGTCCTTTGGCCCTAAATGATAGCTTTGCTGGGTAGAGTAATCCTGGTTGTAAGTCTTTGCTTTCCATCACTTTGAATATTTCTTGCCTCTCCCTTCTGGCCTTCAAACTTTCCATCAAGAAATCAAGTGATAGATACCCATCCCAATTTCACCCATACAGGGGTATGAATCCAGCCCATTCAGTGTGTCCACCCCTCCTGGCCCATACACCAGTCTCCATGAAGCTTCTCCTTTAAATCCCTAGTTGTAGTGTAGAACTTCCAGTCAGCTAGATTTCAGGCAGTTTTGAATGATGGCTGTTCTGCAGTTAAGTTGCAATTTTGATGTGGTTGTGGAAGGATTCAAGTACTACATTTACTTATGCTGCCATCTTGACTGGAAGTCCCAGATAATTGTCAATCCTTTGGTAAAAACTCTGGCATTATAGGCAGCTGTAAATACACCCAAAGGGCAGAATTCTTTCGCCTTATACAAAGTTACTGCAGTGGGCAGTGGTTGTAGGGGCGAGTCGGAGCTGACCCTACAGTCCACGCATGATGGGTCTGTGGAGCAGACAGCTATGAGCAGGAAGCACTGGACTGGAGTGAGTGTGGACCGTGGTCCCAGACCTGTGATTACACTAGTACTTCTGAGCAGGGTCTCTGCTGTGTCTCCCTATCACAGAAATGGAATGCTTTGCAGCCACAGCTGACTTCAGGGGTCCAGACTTTAAGAATAACAGATGAGAGTGTTCCATTGCTGCTGGTTAGTAACAAATCAGGTTTACAAGACAAAAGGCAGAGGTGAAAACCAGAGCCTAATAGTGGAATGTTAATTATGTGGAAACCTGCTAAAATACACTAATATTTGCAAAGTATTCTTTGATTTAATGATGGAAATTCAGGCCAGAGAGACTGAAGACGGCAAAGAAGAGAAAAAAAGAAAAAGAAATGTTTAGCCATGAGAATCAGAGAAAGATGCTGTATTTTATAATCAAAGCCCAAACTCTTTTCTTGTCTTGGTGATACTAATAAATATTATATAATGTATAAGCACTTTCACTGAAGACTCAATTCACTGTAAGTACTTTAACATTTTGAAAATTGTTAGGTATCACTAAAAGCATGAATTGGAGCTATACTGAATCTCCGTCACTTAAAAAATAAATTAATGTGGCTTCACCAAGAAGTAAAGTTCCACCTATTTCATAAATGCATACATTTATCAAGGTCCTGGATATAATATATGAGCTTGTGCTTTGAAGGCAGTTTCCCTTAAACTGTCAAAGAGGTAAGATGTGGTGGGGAATGGGAGGAAAAGCTACTTCCTCTAGTTTATCAAACAGTTTTAATTTTATATCACTTAAAAATGTCTTGGTCTTCCATAGGAGTGCCAGAAAGACAAGAGAGAGAGCAGGGGATTGAGAACCTATTTGAAGAAAAAATGACCACAAACCTCCCTAACCTAGAAAAGGAAAAAAATGCACAAGTCCAGGAAGCACAGAGTCCAAAACAAGAGGAACCCAAAGAAGCCCACTCCAAGACACATTGTAAGTAAAATGCCACAGGTTAAAGACAAAGAGAGAATCTTTTTTTAAAAGACTTTATTTATTTATTTTTAGAGACAGGGAAAGGGAGGGAAAGAGACAGGGAGA
Source organism: Anoura caudifer (assembly GCA_004027475.1). Classification (NCBI taxonomy): domain Eukaryota; kingdom Metazoa; phylum Chordata; class Mammalia; order Chiroptera; family Phyllostomidae; genus Anoura; species Anoura caudifer. The sequence goes on along the minus strand of PVKU01000348.1, from coordinate 494,693 downwards.
GAAACACTGATGTGTGAGAGAGAAAGCAGGGACGAGACCCACCACCAAGGCATGTGCTCTGACCAGAAAAGGAACCGGCAACCTTTTGCTTTGCAGGACTATGCTCAACCAACTCAACCAACAGCCATGTTGGACAGGGCCGTGGAGAGAATTTAAAAGCAGCAAGAGAAAAGCAGATAATGACCTACAAGGGAGCTCCTGTAAGACTGTCCGCTGATCACTGATCTCTCAACAGAAACATTTCAGGCCAGAAGGAGTGGGCATGAAACATTCAAAGTGATAAAAAGCAAAGACCTACAACCAGGACTTTGCCCCGCGAGGTCATAATTTAAAGTTAAAGGAGAGCCCTGAGTGGTGTGGCTCAGTGGGCTGAGCACTGGCCTGTGAGCTGAGGGGTCACTGGTTCAAGGCCTGGTCAGGCCACATGCCTTGGTTGCAGCCAGGTCCCTCATTCAGGCACATGCAAGAGGTAACGGATCGAAGTTTCTCTCTCACATGGATGTTTCGCTCCCTCTCATTCTCCCTCCCGCTCCTCTCTCTAGAGTTAACATCGAGTGGTCAAACCTGAGCACAGTGCAGAAACCCCGCACAGTGACACAGACCAAATGTCAGGCCTGCGTCTCACTGTGTGGGGTGCCCCCAGACGACTTCCAGCACAGGGCCTGGGACGGGGAATCTACCACTGTCAGGTTGTTCTGTTCTTCTTTGGAATGGAGCTAAGAAGTCGATTCACAGAGGTTTGTTTTCTTTTTGTTCAGTTCCAATTTCACTAAGTCAAAGATGTGTTCAGGCATGTCAAGTAACAGACGTGTATGTAAAGCTGACAAAAACAAGCTCTTTAGAAACACAACTTCTTTAGATATTACACCCAAGTCTGTGGTGTTACATATTTGTCCTTCAAGGGTTTGAGATGTACATCTTTCAATATGTATTTTTCATAGGCTGTGCCATGTGCTGAATTAAAGCACCAACGTTGCAGTGGCCCTGTACTCTCTGCTGCAGTTTTATTCAACCAGGGGTCCTACCCACTAACACTGTGACTTTGCTTTGAGACCTTTCCTGTCCTCGGCACTGAGGTGCTATGAAGTCAGCTGACAAAGATGTCATATGTCTTAAGCTGATGCCACTACCCAACTGGTTTATTTGCAATTTGAGCCATTTAAAGACCAATAAACTTCCTTTTAAAAAAAATAAAAGACAGCCCCTCAAGTAAATTTTAAATGAACATGGAATAGATGAAAGCAGACAATGTCACTTCAAAGAGAGAGATTGTTGTCTAGGCTATTATGGCAAAAACATAACCTGACGGAAGGTATTAACATATCTAAAGAGAAAACATGAATTAATGCCAACACTGATTAACGTGAAAAAAATTATAGAAAAGAAAAAGTCACAGGGACCCAAGTTGGCAGTGCCTTTCTGGGCAGTGACTATGCAAGTTGTTACTAGGCAGACTGACTGTGTCACAGTTTCCTTGACAATGGTCTCCCAGTAGGGGGAAGTGTTGCAGCTCCTGTGGCTGACAGACCTACCTGAAGACCTTCTTTCATCTACTGATTCCCTGGGCCCTCAGATAATGTGTGTCTCTGGTAGCTGGTCATTGACAAAGTGGCTCTAAGAGTGCTGAACTGGTCAGGCCCGCATGGGCCTCTAGTCCAGCAAATAGATAAATTCTCAGACTGACTGTCACTTTAAAATTTAGTCTACCTGTGCAATATAAAATGCAAAGAATGCTTTAATCTGCTAAGGAGCATCTCCTTCCTCTCACAGCCAGCTATCGTTCTTATTAAAAGCCCATGAACCAGTATTTTTTAAATACAAGATTTTGTAATTAGCATTCCCAGAGAAATGCCAAATTTCACTTCCAACCCTGTGCCCTTGTGAATTCAATTTCAATTCAAATTTAAGTCTGCATCCCTGTTGTTTTTACATTCTATTCTATGTCACAAACTTGAACATTAAAATGTAAACCTTAATGTCGTGGCTGAAGTTGCTGATGGTATGCCATCCTGCATTGGTCAGATGGTAGTTCACCCACCGCAGCAGTAATTCCTCGGGAGAGAGCTTCATCAGCTCCTCTAGTTCCTCACCTTCATTTAGCAGTGCAATCAAAGCTGAGAGGAAAACATTGAGATATAAGTACTCCCTGTAGTGGGTGTATGTCAATGAAGAATAAACATTTTTTATGATCATACCTTCATTCCTGGAAATCTCAATATCAGCAAAAAGACCCACTTTGATGATCTGCCAGAGAAGTCCCAGGACTAAGTGGGGCTTTCCTTCTTTGAGGTCCTGTGCTCCGATGTTGACCACCGTACAACCAATGGCTGAGGCAGAATTCAGGGCTAGGTTTAAATTTTCCTGAAGTGCCACAAAGAAAAACACCCATGAGGAACTACTTTTTGAAAGTCTTACCAACAAGTTGCGAAGGTAAATAGGAAACAATAGACTGTGAAATTTCAGATCTTTGAACGTAAATAATATTTAAATAAGCAAAACACTACTACATAAAAGAAAAATTCCACAGTTTTATCTATTACCTCTATATGCCAATGACTTTCCAATCCGCACCTTCTCCCAGCGCCACCTCAAACTCAGTATGTCCAAAACCGAAGCACGCTTCCTTGCCATACTCCCCTGGTCTTCCTCTAATTCCCTGGTAAAACTGGTTTTTCTTTATTTCCTGTCTTGGTTAATAGGACCAACATTCATTCTTGCCTGCTTTCTTCCTAAGTCAGAAATCTGAGGAAATCCTTGTTTTTCCTTGCCTACCACTTCCAGTCACCAAAATCTGCCAATTCCACCTGCTTAATACCTCTGGAAATTGTCAGCACCTTTTCCAGGTGTCTTAATTCCTTCCTAACACCCATCTCAAACTGTCAACAATCCATCTTCCATAACACTGTGCTGTCAGTGATCTTGGTAAAACAGAAACCTGATGGAGTTCCCTGGCTTTAAAACCTTTCGAATGTTCCATCATTCCTACTATGTCCTCTCACTACATAGGACCTGTGAACTTACTATTCCCTCTGCCTGGAACATTTTCCCTAAATATCCCTAAGTCCTTTAATATTGCTCAAATGCACCTAATGGCCTTCTCTAATTATCCTACAGAAAACAGCAAGCATCACCACAACCTCTGATGACACTCATTCTTCCCTATTTTATGCCTTTGCATTCTCTGACATATACTTATATATGTATTATTATATCTCCCCCAATTACAGCATGAGCTCTATGATAACAAAGGTTTTTGATATGCTTGGGGCTGTTTCCCTGGTACTCAACACATGATGAATGGGTTAAGAGTGATTAAAGGCATGGAGGGAAATGAGAGGGTCAAGTCCAAATTCATAATATGACAACAATCAAAACAACAATCAAGTCCAATATTGGACTCTGGCCTCATCTCCTAATGTTCCACTTACACAGCCCATGCTTCAGCCAAGAGAGAAGGTCCTTTAGAGCTCCCAAGACAATGCCAGGGCTTTGCAGGTAGTTTTTTGTCTAACTGCAGTAAGCGGTGAAACTCAGCTTTGTCTCATCAACAGGTCATGTTGATCCATGGGGATCGGCTTTCGATGTTAATTTTATTCAAAACTGTTGCCTTTACAGGTAGAGCAAATGGCTTGTAAGTAATTAACTTAAAAATGGATTGAAAGTAAGAAGCTAAAATCTGCTTCATTGAATAAATGGTAGTTTCTAATTGGTAAATACAACATTACTACCCTACTGGTATGGAGGGAACAGGACAACCACTATCGTCTAAATCCAGTTTCAAACAACTTAAGAGCAAGAAGACACAGGAGAATCACATAAAGAGGCTGTTCCCCAAGTCTTATCATAGACTACTGCCCTGAGCGCTCAGCCTTCCTTCCTGAAGACCTGCGTTGGTGGGGAGAGACAAAGACAAGGGGGAATCTCCACCATGGGGACAGGAGAGAGCTGTGGTTCTTCCCTGAGTTTCCGTGCCCTAATCTGTAAAACAGAGTATCTTTACAGAGATGCTAATGAAGACACAAGCAAACACAGCAGTTTAACTCGAGTTACCCGCCCATTGTCCCCCATCTTTTTGTGCACCACTGAGCCGTGTCTGAGATACAACCCACTCTACAAGGCAGAAAAATTTCCACTGCTGTTTCAGATGGCTTCTCATGTCCCTTCTATTTTGATTAATTACCTATTTGATTTTTTACTATCTCATATAAGTAGCACGTTTTCTTTCTTTTAATTCATACCACTTTGCACATTTTAATTTTCCATAAAATTTCAATTCAAGATGAGCTCACTTTTGTTAATGATCTTCAGAGAGCTGTGCTATACACTTATTTGGTCAGTAAGAATAAAGGCATTATTTGTTATTCAGATTTCGTCATTTGATATATTATCACTTTTACTTCATTTGGAGCACCCAAATGGGATCTGTGATTTCCCTACTTTAACTGTAATTGTATGTAAGGTGAAATTAATGCCATATTTTTGTGTATATATTTGTATGCATATGTAAGTATAAAATATATACACATATACTTTGTATGAATATGAATATATTAATTACACTGGAATTTTTTATGTGTTATAATGAACAGATTCAAATTCTTGTATCTACTCTTGTTAGTTTCCTTTTAGGTCCCTAAATCACTAATCTGCTTCAGTCTTATTCATATAATTTTTCTTGTAATAATGATAAGCAAGAAAATAAAGTTTAATTGTAAATTGAGTAGAAGAGAAATGAGAAAGTCTCTAAGATAAAAATGAGTCCTGCTATTAACTACTTGATCAGCCCCTTCCCTTGCTTTCATTGTTTCTGTATGTCATTTTCATCCTTTTGTATTTCTCTTCTTTCATACATCATGCTCCTACATAACCCTGTAATCATAAAGTGAAAAATTATATTATCACTATCTGTATAATCTTTTACAAATGAATTAGGCTTCTTTGGGATAAAGTTTCATGGAAAACTGGTAGTTTTCTAGCAGATCTACTCCCAGAACTCTAAAATTACTAAGTAAACAAGATAGCTTTAATACCCACAATAATACTTTGCTCCTTCCCAGAGGCCTGTCTTTTCTCATTCTACATTAGTACACTCTTTCAAGCATCCTTGAAAACTAGACTATTTACACCCTATTCATATTGAAAGATTGCTAGCTTGAAAAATAAAATTGTAAAAGTGTTAGCCCCTCAGACTCATCCTGAGCTATTACAAAATATAGAATATTTTTCTTTATTTTCTTTAATACACTGCATACAAGTATTAAAAGTAAAGCCAAATAAATTTATACAGCACTAAGAAATGCTGTATTTCAGATTCATTGCCTTAAAAAAATTGTGTGACACATATTCTAGAAATAAGACTGATATGAATGTTTTCAACAATCACAGGTATTAGATGAAGCATCCTGATCCAAGATGTGAAAAAAAAATCTGGCAATTACAATCAGAAGTGGGCTTCTTCAAGAATGGTAGTTTCCACTAAGGATATGCATTACTATTGGCTTACTGGGGAGGGGAACAAAAAGTTATGTCAGTCAACATTTAATTGCATAATTCTCAAGGATGACAGGAAATGGGAGTACTCCTAGGATAGTCCAAAATTAACCATGTGCTACTGCCCTAAGGTCATACAAAACTCTCTAGAAGAGACCTAACAATGTCAGCCAAATCAAGGACTGTACTTGCCACCAGAAATGAAGGAAGCTCGGCAGTGCTCACTTCTAACCACTGCAATGTGACCAGCAACTACTGAACAGTTGCTATGGCTACCTCCACGTGAGAGTGGCAGGATGGCACAGGGATGCAAAGGATGGATTCTGCAGCAAGAGCACTGGGATTATGCTGGCTCTGACACTGTGCAATGTCTCATCATCTTTCAAATCAGAGGAACTTATTTTAAGGCTGCTGGGAGGAGTCCAAGGGCTAATTCTTGTAATATGTTTAGAACGCTGACTGGTACCTAGTAAGCACCTTGTAAATATTAATAGCCACCCACTGATCTAGATATTTTGAGGGGAAAAGTATGGTAACTATAAATTCCTAAAGTTTAACAAAATGCGAATGGACAGGCTGACTACAGAACAATTTAATACAAAAAGAATAGCTAAACTTTTTGTGAAATGGTAAAACTATGCACTTCTTTTTTCAACCAACCAATGAAAACACTGGCATATAGCAAATATTCATTAATAAAAATAACAATAATTATAATATATAACCTGAATACTATTATCTTAAGTAAAGAAGTTCATCCAACGTACTTTGGATCTTAATTTAATTCATTACCAAATGCAGCTGAATTTTTATTTAGTAAAAACCTAGTTTTTATATGAAAGTGAAATTATGTTAAATCATAGGTGTTACTTGGGCCTAAACTTCCATTAAGAAAGGCTTTACATTCCTCAGAGTAACATGATTACTGGCAAAGTGCAAATACTTACAGAAATAGTGAAAGGGGTGAGCTTTCTCTTATTAATGGCTCTTTCATCAATTGTATCTGGTTCAGACAAGTTGATCATTTTGCTAAAGAGAAAATGGGAACAATTTAATCTAAGATTCCTGGAAATGTTTTTAGTTTATTTTTTCAAGCAGACAAAATAGTTAAATTTTGAAAAGTAACAATAATCTATTTCTTTAAAACATTATACTGTAATTCATGTCAGGGACTTAATTTAAAAAATATAGCCCTGGTTGGGTATGTCAGTTGGTTAGAGCATCATCCTGATCCACCAAGGTTGTGAGTTTGATCCCCAGTCAGGGCACATACAAGAAGCAAGCAATGAATGCATAAGTGGAATAACAAATAGATGTTTTTCTCTCTCTCCTTTTTGTCTCTCTCTTTTCCTCTCTAAAAATAATTTTTTAAATCTAAAAAATATTCCCTAACCTAAAAAAACTATCACTCACTGCAATAATAACCTTAGCATTTCCTCCTAATTTTTAAAAACAGTCCTTCATTTTCTTTATGTGACTCTTGTCTTTATTTCATTTAATGATCAACATGCAGCATTACAAAGAAATTCTTGAAAAGCCAAATTTTCATTAAGTAGATTTAAGTCTGTTAAAATTACTGTTGATGCAGAAAGATAAGGAACCAGAGACTTGGTCTTTCAAAAACTTCGATAATTCAAACATTTTAAAAGAAATTAATATAAACTTTATCTTTATATTTTAGAATATACTTTGGAAAATACTCATTCAATTCATGATAGGAATTTCCTCTCAAGGTCAGAGGAAGACACCAGAACTGTAGGCAGAGGTCACAGTATTTATTTTTCCTTTTTTTGTTCTTAGTCACAAGGCCCCCATTTCACAGTCTGTATTCATGCTGCACATCAAGATGAAGCAAGCTTCTGCCCTTCTGTTTCATGGAAGGTTTCCGTTTTACCTGAACTTGCCTCAGGACACCTACATTACTGTTTGACAGGTGCAGCACCCCTGTCAAACTCCTCACCTGACACTGTCCCTTTCCCCCTTCCCCTGTGAGGAGGGGGTGCAGCTGCAGGGCCGCCCATTTATACACCTCTCGTATCTCTTTGCCTTGCTAAACCAGAGTCTGACTCAACAGGGTCTTCTTTGCCCACTGATTCCACCAAGACTGTTCCCTTGAGTGGTTTTGCTGTATAGTAGGTAGGCAGAGTGGGACTCATTCATCCAATCACAGTGTATTTTGTATGTAATGTCCTAAAAACTAACACCCTGCATTCATGGGTGGGTTTTTCTTCTTTTCAAGTAAAAACAGAGAAAAGACTGAAGGAAATATGCTAGAATGTTAATTATGGCTACATATGGGTGAGAAGAATATATTTGATGATTATTTTCTTCTTTGTAAGTTTTCTGCATTTTGATAAACCTAAAAACACACTTGCTTTGTCCCAAACAGTATGCTGGGACACACAATGAAGATAAGGCATGGCCTTCGAGAGTTTACAATGGAGCAGAAACAGCAGAGTCAAGGATACAACAAGGGTGAACTACATTAATGTCATCTAAATACAAATGAGGCACATCTTTCTTCTTTATTTCCTCCTGTTCCTGTCCCAGTCGATAATCAATACTCCCTTATTAAGAAGTAAAAAAAAAACCAAAACCCTGTGAATATTTTAAAATGAATGTATCAAAGGATTAACTCAGGAGTTTCCTGCCATTATTAAGGTAATAGAATAAAGAGACATCAGAAAATTAAGAAACTACATTTGAAGGAAAATTCTAGGAAACATATAGTACTTCATTTTCTATGTGATATAAATTCTTCGAAACCTATGTAGCTACTTGTTAACTGATGCCAAAAGACAATGGATTTGCTCAACTGTACTTTGCATTGAATACTCTTCTAGGAGACAGTAACCCAGTGCTCAACTCACCAAAGAAGGATGCCGTCTGCAAGTGATTTGAAAAGACTGTCGTCATTGGGGTTCATGGGTATGAGGTGCTTACAGTCAGGGTCGTTCTCCAGGGCTTTGTTTATCCAGTTAACAAAAGCCACTTTTTCTTCCTCTAAAAACAGAAAATCTTAGTAGCCAACCTCATTTGGCAAAATTCATTGCACTATAAAAACATTTTTGTTCAAATATTATAAATGCCAATTATTAAAACTCTACTAAAACGCTAAAGGGTTTCTAAAGGGTTTACGAAAAGGAGAAAGGGGAATTCATTCCACTTTTTCATTGTTATATTGAGGAGGACTAAGATATATATCTTAAATGAGCACAATGAATATTCAAGTTTTATTCTAAAATCTTTCCAAATATATATTGCTTCCAAGAACAAATGCATCAGAAGTGAACCATCAGAGGCCAGATACACATAAACACACACAAACACACCAGGGGAAAAATACGAGAAACAAATATCCATAGAAAAAATTCCATCCCACCATCACCCCTGAAAAATTTACAGAGTTGTTATCTGGGACTTACAACAGAAATATTGATTCCAATCAAGTGTTATTCAAATGACTAAAACAGGTTCATTTCTGTGGAACTTCTGTAAGAAAACTGGCATAGATCAAGATACCAGTACAACTCTCAGCCACTTTCATCCTCATCTGCTGAACACATGGCTTCTAGCGTGGGTACCTTGATCTTTAGGCAGAAATGCTGTTGTGTCAATACAGCAGGGAAGGAACTTTGGCAGGTAACCTCAGAATAAATCTCAATCTCTCTCTCTCTCTCTCTCATACACACACACACACACAGAATCAAAAAAATATAAACATTTACTAATATTTCTCTTTTGTACCTATCTGCCTTCTGATCTCCTTGCCTCTCCATACCTCCTCAGGGACTTAAGAGTTTAGGGATTTAAAGACTACTAAGATATTGTATTATAATGATCAGATAAAACAGATATACAAGGAAATGAAACATAAGGGAAATAAACACAGCACAAGAGAGATATAAGCAATGTTTTGAAGAATTTAAAAAAAGGAATAATCACTTCTGGTTGGGGGGATCAAGAAAAGGCTTTATGGAAAAGGTACTACTTCAAAGACAAATGTTTAACTTGTGAAGATGGGCAGGGAAAGGGAGGATGTTGTATATTTTATTCTAGATTATAGTTACATGATTGTGTCACATGTAAAAACATCAGACCATCTACTTAGAAATAATGTACTTCATGTACTTTACTATGTGTGTCTTATACCTTAATAAACAATTTTTAAAAGTATATACTGATAGACATCAGAGAAGCTGTTAACTCTGGGAAGGAAGAGTTACTGTTAGAGACCTGAGGGAACTACTCAGGAGACAGAAATGTTACACGTTGATTGGGTTGGCAGCTACATGGATGTAGCAAAAGGATGTATATACACATGTGAAAATTCACTGAGCTGTACACTTAAGATTATGTAACTTTGTTAAAGGTCTATATTACCTCCATAAAAAGGTATTTTTTTAAAAAACAGAAAAAGGAAGAAGCCTTCTCATTAGAATGGACAGGCAGAAATGGAGTCAAAGAGCAAATACATTTCAAAAAATGGAGGTACTTCCTTAGCAGGAAAGGGTTAGGAAAAAAATACGATGGGTGGGAGAGGTGCAAGTATATTGTCAGAAGAAAATCCAGTTAGAAAGGAAAAGAATCAAGAGGATACTTAACAGATTTAAATCTTAGGGAAGGAAAGGAGAAAAAGTTACAGTGAGTTTCTGTGAAAATTTTTAAAAGCACGTTCTAATTATGTTATGTTAACATGAACAAAAGGAACTTGGCCAAAGGTTCTCAGACATCTCAACCCTGTGCCGTAAGCTTAAAATGGGGTGAGGCATCTCATCTTAAAAGTTAATGTGACTGGATTTCTCACTGGGCAATAATCCAATGATTCTATCAGACCAAGCAAATCAGGTACTGGGCTCTCTAGTCTCTTGGTAGCTTGATAAAAGGTGAATCAGCAATCTCAGCTCCTGGAAAATGGAAGGAAAAAGTCCCTGCAGTAAACCTCTCCACGTATCCCTAGATCAGGTCTAAAGGGAAATCCACTTCACCAGCCAGGATGAAAAATCCATTCAAAGGTTATGATTAAACACAATCAGTGCTGAAAATAAGTAATACTCTTTTGTTGTTTCTAATTTCTTGGCCGTGCACTGCAACCTGACACATAGTGGGAACTCACTGATTCCAATGATTCTAGGTTTTTTCATTCTGACATCTCTGAAATTGAGATACATTTCAAATATGAAGGCACATTATAACTTACTCTGATTTTCCCTCAACAGTACATAAAACAACAGTGTGTGTTACAATAAATGGCATCGGAGATCTGATGAACGTGAGACTTGTTGAATGAATCAATGACGAACAGATCAAATGCGGAGCAGGTTACCTGAATAAGAATGCTGTGTGCCCTCACTGGAAATGGATGAAGTTCCTCCAATAGCAGTAATCCCTTCTCTCTTGTTAATTATTTTTCGGAATGTTTTGCTGATGTCTTTGCTTTTTAACTCTTGCATTAGCTGAAATGGGATAAAAATAAAATTGAGCCTTGATCATAGAAAACCTTGCAACATGAAGGAAAATGACTTAGATTTCTTCATGTATTTGGAATAAACACTAACCAGGTATTCTTGCACTTACTGCTGTGCTCACCGACAACTCTCATGTCATTTTACCGATAACACACAATGGACACTGTTTGCGTTCCAACCACTGGAAGAAACACTGTTATAATTGAGCTTAAATTGAACACATTAAAACTATTCTACACTTGCCATGATTTTTTTGTGCTGAAACTAAAGAATAACTAACTACATAATAGAGTTTTAAATGCCTTAATGCAGGTGTTTTCCTGTCTGAACATCTCAAATGTATGCATGTTAATGTAGTAAGACAACTCTTATAGGCTTCATCCAATCACTCACCCAACCACTCTCACTGGACTTTCTAGACATCAGTTAGATTGAATTCAATCAGTTCTCCAAGCTGCAGAGTGAGTTTTAAAAAATGCAAATCTGATCATATCACTTCACACTCTATTCCTCCCCTATTACTGGCTTACTATTGCTCTCAGGCTAAAAACAGAAATCCTACAAGATCCTGCATAACCTGACCCCAACTTACTTCTCTAGCCACATTCCTTTCCCCCTAACCATCTCAGCTCCAGCCACGGTGACTCTTCCCAAGTGCTGGAGACTATCTACCATCCCCAAAGCCACAGAGCCTCTAACAGGCTATCACCCCTGCCTGCCTCCCACATTATTCGCACATCATTCTATTCCCTCATCCATCCCTTTGATCTGTTCAGCTCTCAGCTCAACTCTTTATAGCTTCTGGGACACTTTCCCTGAGCCCCTGGGTTCTCCAGCCTCCACACCAAATTCTATGCCTTGTACTATAAACTCCCAAGGAGACCTGTACTGCTCCATCACAGCAATTGTCACAGTTGTCTTGCATCCATTTTTGTGATTCTTTCTTCCCCACCACATGCATACTCCATGAAAGCAGGGACCCCAGCTTTTTTTTGTTCAACACCTTATTCTCAGTGACTAGAAGAGCTCCTGGCAAGAAAGGAGCGCAAATATTTGCTTAATGAATAAAGAATGCAATCCCAGCAAACTCACATTTCATAAATATTTACTTATATCAATGTTTTCATATATATATATATATACGTTTTCATATAAAAGATATAGTCACGGTGGTGGTGTTGGAAAGAAGGAACAGCCCTTGCTCAACTGCCAGCTGGCCACGGGGGCTCAGCCTGTCATGTCTTGGCCTGACAGGTTTGAAATACATATTTCAGTTCTACAGTTTGGTGTTCAGTTCTACAATCCATTTTTCTTTTATTGGTTGAATCATGTTATTTTTCCATCTTGTTCAGTTCTTTGAGTCTTGAGCTAGTTTAATAATGAAACAGTGCTATCATAGCCAGCATCAAAATTTACCTGGTGGCCCTTGTGAAACTGAAGATGTGGCTTATCACAAGGAAATAACCAGTTCCTAGAAGGCAATGCTTCCATATTTTAGCTATTTCATGTCAAAAATATTCCATTTCTCAAGGCCAAATACTAAGATCTTAAACTATTCTGCATGCAGAGAAAGTCAATGGGCACTGAACGCAATTTCGGTTTTACTGGGGTGTGAACAGTTACTGTTCTTAAAAACTGACTTCCATCCCAACAATTTGAGAATGATTTTTTTTCTTATGTTTTAGGAATGAATATGGACATAGTTGTTATCATCACCATCATCAACTTTAAAGCAGCCATTTTTCTGGTGTCTGCAGCCAGATTTAACCAAGAGACAATGGCGTTATTAAAATTCTTCTCTAAGCAATATGATTAGTAGGCAGGAGAAGGTTAGATTACTTACGGACACAAATTCTTCAAAACTGATTTTGCCATCTTTGTTGTTGTCAGCAACTGCTAGAATTTTCTCCACAATCTCACGCACTTTGTAGCCAGGCAGAGGAAGGCTAGCTTCCTTGAACAGGTCCTGAAGTTCATAGTCACTGACATACCCACTGTTGTCAATATCTGTAAGATAAATTATGAGTTGTCAAGTATCAATTGTAGTGCGGCTCAGCTGGTTGGGTGTTATTCCCCAAAGCAAAAGATTGCCAGTTTGATGCCAGTCAGGCACATGCCTAAGATGCTGACTTGGTCCTGGGTTGAGGCACATGCAAGAGGCAACACACCAATGTTTCTCTCCCTCTTTTTCTCCTTCCCTTCCCTTCTCTCTCTAAAAAAAAAGTAAAATCTTTAAAAAAATAAAATTAAATTAAAAATATCAATTGTACTCTGTTGAAGAGGTGCACTGGGATAGTTGTTTGGAAGGTTCACAGGCAGGTAGAACCTTTCAGGTTTGTTTCCCAAGTGGCTGTAACTTTTTCTCCTACACCGGAACTGTGCAAGGTATTCTATACGCTTTATGAAAAAGATCATATTTACATGGATGTTTACCCCGTAAGACTACCATACATATTTACATGCATAGTACAAACACTGCTCTGACAAATGAAAAACTCAGGTTCAGCACATGACTAAGCTTTGAAGAACTGAGTACTGGGAAGTCTCAGCTATCTAAAGAAACACAGCAGCAATGGTCACGGGTGGGGGGGCATCCGCCTGGACTTTAACTCCTTCGCAGAATTTACAAAATGGACCTGCTGTACCTACACTTCATAAAATATGTGCATGTAAAATACACATAAGGCATTTCTGGTCTACATTTCACTCAGTGGAAGTTCTGTTTCATATGTTAATAATTCATTGCTTCTTCATAATGTATTTATGATACCATTATGTAGGCTGACTCATGTTTGATGCCATTTTGAGATTAAGTGTTCAAGAAATAATTTCACACCTATATTTGCACTTTTGGAAATAGGTGTCCTGGCATTTTCATATCATCACTGAGACGCCCTCCCCTGGGTTTTTCCTAGAGACTGCATATCACTTATTGACACTGAACAAAAGTAACACCAAACACTTCTGCCCAGAGTGGCAACAGAGCTCTGGGCTGGCTGGTGAGTAGCCTGGGCCCACCCTCTACAGTATCTTTGGGCTCACTTGCTAGTAGTTGCTTTGGTCCCTATATTTCTTTTTCCTCACAGTAAAAGAGCTGCCCTCACTATAACAGAAGTAATGATAAAAACAGACATTTTTATTTTAATGTTTCATGCACAAGCTTTAAAGTTAATACTGTTTGGAACAATGAAAAATTTCTAACGTAGAATCTACCAATAACCAAAATATTGCTGTATCTCAAAAGTTAGTTAGGAAGCTAAATTGCTTGATATTGCAGTAATTAATACTGCTTTCTTTGAATTCAGACCAAAATTCATCATTTAGTATATCACCATATACTCATTATTTACTAGATCACCAGTTCAGAATTGTTTCCTATAATTCTGAAATAGAAAAATAGACTAGGCTGTCTTACTTCTGTGCAAGCACTATGGTAGGGAACATTTAAAAATAAACAAGATAAACAAGATAGAGGAAAAGTTATTTACCTGCTTAACCACCATGCTAAACAAGAATAGTTCAAAGCTATGACTCTGAGACCAGAAAGATGTGTGTGCTTAAATCCCAGGCCCATCTCTATAACCTCTGTGGTCTGGGTGTGATATGACAAGAAATAATAGATACCACTTTACAAGCATATATTTTGTGCCAAGATTTGTTAAAGAACTTGACTTACTTTATCCCATGAAGTCCTTACAATGTTAATAATTCTATTCTAATTTTTAAAATGATGAAATCAAGGCTTAGGTTAAATAACCATAAAGATCACACTTTCAAAAGCAACCAGACTTTCCCACAACTCAACAACAACAAAAAAGCAACTGACCCGATTTAAAAACGGGAACAGATGTGGGGATGTAATGCACAGCACAGGGAATATAGTCAACAATGTCGTAATAACTGTGTGTGGTGCCAGGTGGGCACTGGAAATATCAGGGGGAACGCTTTGTAAAGTATATGACTGTCTAACCCCTATGCCGTACACCTGACACTAATACAAAATATTAATGAATATAAACTGTAACTGAAAAATAAAATTAAAAAAAATTAAAAATGGGCAAAGGACTTAAGATATTTCTCCAAAGAAGACATACAAATGGCCAATAAGCACATGAAGAGATGCTCAACATCACTAATTATTATGGAAATGCAAATCAAAACCACAATGAAATACTGCTTCAAGCTAATGAGGGTGACTATTATATTAAAAACACAACACAACAGAAAATACCAAGTGTTGGCAAGGATTTGAAGAAATCAGAACCTGTGTGCATTGCTGGGAATGTCAAATAGGGCAGCCACCCTGGAACACAGTACAGTGGCTCCTCAAAAAATTCAACATAAAATTACCACGTGATTCAGTCACTGCACTTCTGAGTACACGTGCAAAATAACTAAAAGCAGAGACTTGAAGAGATATCTGCACACCCACATTCGTAGCAACATTATTCACAGTAGCCAAAAGGTAGGAAAAACTCAAGTGTCCATGGAGAGATGAAGGAATATATAAAATGTGGTACAGAAATTCAACAGAATATTATTCAGCCTCTAAAAGGAAGGAAATGATGACATGTTCTACGACGTAGATGAACACTGAAGACATTATGCTCAGTGAAATAAGCCAGTCACAAAAAAACAAGTATGGTTCACAGAGACAGAACGTAGAACGGCAGTAGTGCTGGTGGGGAGGGGAGATGGGAGTGAGAAGTTAATGGGTATAGTGATACCATGGGAAGATGCAACGTTTCAGAGACCGGTGGTGGTGGTGAGCGCATCAACAGTGCGAATGTGCTTAATGCCACCAAACTGCACACTAAATGGTAGGTTTTATGTCTATCTTACCACAATAAAAAATGTAAGTCAAGTATTTTATTCCTTACTTCTACACAGAGATACCAAAATACCCCATCTAGTTAGGTTGGATGGGCATGTACCAATGCCTCTGAGAAAAGTTTGTTGGTACAAATTAGCAGAGGGATTACTGAGTTTACGAGTAGCAATTTATCTTGTAAATAAAGTAAGTACATATTCCTCTACTGTTAGCACTTCTCTGACACAGAGCACATTATCCTGCTGTTAGAATTGTTCCAGAATTACTTAGTTCAAAATATCATTAAATAAGTATTATAGGATTATATGTCTATGAGTCATAGAGATTAAAGTTGGTTTGCTAAACAAGGCAAACCAATTACTAATTCACTTATTTTACTAAGACCTAGGTAGCACTTTTATTCAAGCTACCAAACTGCACCTATAGAATAACAGAAATACCACATTAAAGAGGTACATTTTTATTACTTCCTCTATTTCAATGCTCAAGATGAGCCAAGTATACCAATCATTTCTTGGTTTCTGTCTTGAAAAGACTCTGGGCACTGCATACAATACCTTCTAACATTTCTTTTTAACAGCAATTTTTTAGAAATCATAGCAAGATTAAGGTATTCACTGGGAGCCTAATTCAGGCACCATAAAGACTCTATTCTGAAGGTCTGAGTTATGTTAGCGTTGCCTCTACAGGGAGAAGAGGAAGGGCCCAGAGATCTGTAGACTTCACTTCATCTCATAGCAAAGGTTTGTAAGTGATAAGCTTCCTGAGAGCTTTACTTTTTTTTTTTAAGAGTTACATTTTAACCTTAAATCTTTTTTCTTTTTATTGATCTCTAAAATTCATTCTGCTCTGTATTTCATCTACATTAGTTTTCATCAGTATTCACTAGGTTTGTGAGAAATCTGGGCACAAAACTGTGCTTATTATACCCTCCCTGTCCACCATCTGACTCTGTTCTCCATGGACGGACTGCACTAGAAAAGGCACCTACAGGGGAAGGGGCCAGGGTGGCAGTATCACCATCCCAAAGTCTACTGACTTTTCAGCTTTCAGTGGGCTCACCTTTCACATGCATGCATTTGCAAACTAGAGCAAAATATGGTTATTTATATTCTCCTTGTTTGTCACAGGTTTCTAAGAGCAAGATGCAAGAGAATCACGATCCAACAGAGAATGAGGGAAAAATTTTGGAAGAAAAACACAAAGCTGTTAAAATGACAGTATCATAAAAACAAAACAATGGATGGCTTTAAAAAGTGACAAAAGAAACATAAGACATACAACCTTTAAAAACAACACTAAGATTTTTTTAATTATTCATGAGGGAAAATAAAAATAAGCCATATGGCCTTTAAAAAGAATATTAAGACTTTAAAATATTCTGCATGAAGTCAAAAAGTGTTATTGTTAATGACAAACACACAAAGGCCAGAGTTCAGTTTACAGACAAGGAAGTGTTTCTATATTTTTCTCTGTAATGAGGCTATCATGTTAAGCATATTCAATTACACTGTCATTCATTAACCCGGATTATTCTTTGCAAAGAAATAATCAAAGAATTCCAAGTACAATCATCCTAGAAATTCAAGCCCAGTTTCAGTTTATCTTTCAGAAAGAAAAAGAATCCAGTGAAACCTAGACAGAAAAAAAAATCTTGGGGTAAATGGGTCATGGTAGAAGCAATAAAAGGTATTGTTCCGTTCCTGGAAGACTGATATCAAGCAGAGGAGTGACATCACATGTAGTTTTTCTCAAGCATACCTATTTTATTAAATGCTTCTTGTAGCTCCTCCAGCTCCTCTCGAGAAATGGTGGTGGTACTGTTTTCCATCTTTGAACAGGAAAGACTACCTTCAGGTATTTATATCTAAAAAAACCAAACAGCAATGTTATAAACAGAGCTCTTTAGAAACATTTATCTAAGCAATACAGAGTAGCAGGCAGTGAAATACCTAGAAGAAATCACCTGAGAGGCCTGGCTGACAAGGAACAAATAGAAACAGATCCCGGGTAAGAAACACCTGTTTCACACCCTGTGCTAGTTCCTAAGAGCCTGCAGAGGGTGCACTTACATTTTACCCCGCTATTTCAGGAAACTGCATTTCGAGTTTGAGGCAAGTGTAGCGTGTGTAATGTAAAGGAAGAGATCAGAAAGTAAAGTTTTAACACTCAGCAACATCCCCAAATAGAATCAAGTAAGAGGAGACTGAGACCCGGAGATGGAACTCGTGGCTGAGCGCTAGGCCACTGCCACCAACTCTCCCTTTCTCTGTGTGGGTCCCTTCTTACTCTGAGCAAGCAATACAAACTTAAGAAAAATCATGTAAAACTGGGCTGAAAGAAAAGCAAACAAGTAGCAGTCACTGAAGAAAGTAATTGGTAACATATGCCCAAAACAGAAAATTGGCGTTGGTGGGACGGTAGTGAGCACAGCGGCCTTCCAAAACATAAAATTACAATTATCCATAATCCCACATCCAGAAATATCAGTGTATACCATTTCATCATCTATAGCTATCTGTTCTACTTTTCAAGTACACATGTACCTTTCTAGGGAGTGGAAATTATTAATATACATTATAATTTTTATACTAATACATCGTATGTGTCCATGTTCTTTATCAATACAATGTTTAATGGTCACATATCACTATATCATAACTTATCTGGTGAATCTTTTGTTTCAGAGTATTTCCACTGCTTCTAATATCTCATTATAAACAATGCAGCAATCATAATCCTTATAATTTATCTGTACATATCCATGTTTATTTCTGTAAAATAATTACCTCAAGGTGGAATTACATTTTTAAGGTTTCTGCTATGTATCAGGGCAACTCATTTTTACAATGACTTAGTGGTCTGGCTATTCAATGTAAAGTTAAAAAGGAATATACATTGCATTCCACTTATGTACACCTAATTACAGTATAGAGTTAATATGTACTTCAGAAAATAAGTAAAAGAGGGTTTTATAAAGTAACCAGAACTAAAGCTCAGTGGGAAATTCTCTTTTATACTTATATTTAGATAGCAGGCTCAAAATCATTCCTGAAGATTGTAACTTTTCAGGGAAATAATTCATTTTAAAAATAATTTATGTATTAAAAATTTTCATTCATCATTTAAAATCATATTAAATTGTGTTAAGCCCTCTAAGGGCTGGTTCATCATTTGTAACCTGTATACACCAACTTGTTTGGTGTTTTTGGTGCTTTTTTCAAAATGATAGATTTCTATCTCCTACAATTATTCTGGGCCTATTTCTAATTAAATATGTAATTAAATCTTTTTGTTTTGAAATATATATGCCATTGCCCACATTTGATTCTAAACTTTTTTTAATCTGAAAAACTCACATCACTGAAGTAGGAAAAAAGGTGAATAGAATTCATCTTACTCCCCAAATGCATTTTCTCACATCTTAGCATTAAAAATCCACATCTTATTGAATTCTTACTTTTAAAATATTTTACTATATTTAAAACTATTGACAGACAAAGTTATTTTCTATTGAAAGAGGTTAAACTGTCCTTTTAGGATTTTCAAACACAATCCTCCAGGTCTGCAAAATGCTATAATTCTATGGAGGCTGGCTTTGAACCCTGTGGTTTTGGTCATCCTGCCCACCTTTCCGTACTGAAAACGGTTTCTATTCCTTGCCTCAAGTTTTTAAAACAGTAGTCCAATTTTAGCATTTGCAGTGCACAGGAAGTCTGCAGATTAAAGGCCCTTGTGTTGACCTTACATTTGAAATGATAAATATACCTGGGGTTCTATTCTTTGTTCAGGCCAATTCAAATTTACAGCATTTGTTAAATTACATTAAAAGTTTTTAATCTCCCATAATCAGGCAAAGCCAGCACATAAGTTTATTGAAAAATCAATTTGTCCATGCAATATTATGTTTCTCATTTTAAAACTCTGTTTTTACAAGTATAAAGAAATTGATTCAAATCCTTTGGTATTTAAGTGAAACAAACAGAAAAATATACAACAATCTTTAAGATATACTCTTAAAAGAACAAAGCAAGGTGCAGCAAGTATGGTGGGGCAAAAGGAAGCTCTACCAGGTATATGTTTATTAAACAGTTTTGGACTGATACAAGGTAACACTGACTGCCTCTTCAGGGAAAATGGAGGATTGGAGGCAGGGTGGAAAAGAGGGTTACTTTTCGGTATATGCATTTCTTCTTCATTTTTAAAACATAAGCCTACTAAAAATAACTGAAAACAATATAGTGAATTGCGGTAAAACACTGAAAAAATTAAAGTAAATGCTAGTGGTCTAAAGGTACCCATTATTGAATGCTGATATTGATAAGCTTAATATATGAGGTCGGTCCAGAAAGCGTCTAACCATTGTTAATATAACGAGAATGGTTTGAGTGACACTGCTGTAACCTGGCAGCCAGGAAGAGTGGACTGGAATGTGCATGTGCAAACAATGACAAACTCACTGTGCTAGTCAGTGGGGGCAGTAGATGCTGTTGAGTGAGCATGTGTACTGTGTGGCCATCATGTTCAAAATGACTGAGTGAGTAGAGCAACGAATCTGCATCAAATTTTGCGTTAAGCGTGAGCATTACTCTATGGAAACTATTTGGATGATTCAGAAGGCCGCGCTATGGGCAACTGTTGGTGATTGGCAGCTTCATCACAACAATGTGCTTACTCATGCTTCAAGTCTCATGTGGAGTTTTTTGGTGAGACATCAAATCACCCAGGTGACTCAGCCCCCGTACAGCCCAGTTTTGTGGCCTGCAATTTCTGGCTTTTCCCAAAACTAAAATTACCTTTGCAAGAGAAGAGACTTCATTCAGATCGTTGATGAAATTCAGGAAAATATAAAAGGGCAGCTAATGGTGATTCCAACAAAGGATTTTACAGAATGTTTTGAACAGTGGAAGAGATGCTGGGAGAACTGTGTGATGTCCCAAGGTGTCTACTTTGAAGGGGACTGAGGTGTCATTGTCCTATTTACAATGTTTCTTGTATCTTGTATCTTCTTTAATAAATGTCTCAATTTTTCTTATTACATGGCTGCATACTTTCTGGACAGACCTCATATATAAGTTCCTACATATGTTACAATTTTAAGTAAGATCACATTCATTACAAAGCAAAATACTGTGATTAAAATAGTGAAAGTATCTATAGCTTTCCACAAAGGCATAAAGAGTTAGCATTAGAGTCGTCAATGGAAAATATGTTGCCTGTTTTACAAGTATAGACTCATGCATAAATATATAGTATCAATAGTTATGAGTTTTTGCACAGTTGTGGTAATGTTACAATTCTTCAAAAAATAAGTACAGTATATAGCATTCCTTAACAGGCATTTTTACATAACATAATAAATTTATTGCAACATACATTGTTGGCTAAGAAAATAAAGTAGTTTGCTTTGGTGTATTAAAAACTGTTATGCATACATGATCCCCAAATGCATTGCTTAATATGATGTTTTTCAATGAAAAAAACGTTTCTGCTACAATAAAATAGCAATGACTTTTTAAAACTCTATGGAAGGAAACATATTTTATAAACAAATTTTGAAATAGTATGTAACATCTTAGAAGAAAAAGTCCAATGACCCTATAACTAGTGACACAGTACTTACTATTTTTTTATTATTTATTTTTCTTACTAGACCCACTCTTAGATGATTAATGTGCTCAGACACCATCCTAAGTACTTTGTGTCCATCCTCACTTGATCCTCATCAGTCAGAGGTAGGTGCCATCCTCATTTCAGTAATTGAGAAACGGATGCTTCATGGGATGGAGTGACTTTCTCAAGGTCTCGAAGTGCATAACTCTCTCATATATAAGTCTAACAGCTAAGCTGTGTCAGAAACCCAACTCCGTCCCATTCCTGCCTCTAGGAAAGGATGCTCTGCAGTACCCCAAATATAATCTGACATCAAGCCATATAAACATATAAATGTGTATGTGTATAATAATCACACAATTCACAAAATATATGAAGCACGGATTATTATATACTTGTGAAATAAGAATTTGCACTTGAAAAATAATCAGTCTCCATAAAATTCTAGCTAGATCAACTCATTTTTCTCAAGCACATTACTTGTCAGTCCTGAAACACTCTAGAAAACACTAGAATTCACTTGGCAATTTTAGAAATGAACACATCACCTAATCAGTACCCAAACACTTGGCACTGAAACACACACACGTGGATGTCTCAGACATACAGCTTCCTAAGAAGTGCACAGTCTTCCAAAGTCAGTCCCCAAAAATGCAGCCCAGAGACAGCCAGGATCACTGGCCAGACCCACCCACAGTGCAGGCTACGCTGAGTTCTATAGACAGATGTATCTATCTCTCAATGGATTTTGAAACATACCCTGTTTCTTCCAGATGTCCAACACTGCTTTCCTCCTCCGTTTTTTTTTTTTTTTTTTAACCACATAACATTTTAACTGAAACCTTTTTTCAGCAATTAAAGCTCTCCCCCCCAACCCCCGCCCAATCCTCAAATGTACCTTGACACAACCAAACATATATTTGGAAAGTAAAGGAAGTATATTGAAAAAATGCACTTTTCAATTTAGAGAAAATTGATCTGATCTTTTATCCTCCCTCAAATTTCTAACTTCCTTGAGACTTTAAAAGCTTTACCAAAATTAGCACAAGCAGTCCTTTACGGTTGGCAGGACCTGCAGCCCTTGGAACAGTTTCAGAGAAAAGGGCTTTAGGAACTGCCCTGGGACCAAGACCCTGATGCCTTTCTAAAGCACCCAACTGTGAGGGACCAGAGCTCTTGTTTGTTTTGGGGAGGGTTTTTTGAGTTTTAGTTTTTTACATTCCTTAATAGTATTTTTTATTGTATTTTTTTCCATTACCATTTAACCTCCGTATAACCCCTCAAAGCTGTTTTTACTGGTACCTTCTGACTGCCTCGCCATTCTGGTTTGCCTACCACTGGGGCCCTAAACACCTGAGATTCTCAGTTCTCCAGACAGCCACTGACCCAGGTCAGGCAGCCTGTTCCCTAGTACACCCTCCAAAAACTCTCTTCTTCCCTCATTCCTCTCCAAACCCCACTAGCCCTGCCCAGTAATGTGAAAAATGGCAAATATTCCTAAGGGCTTTCAATGGGCCTGGAACTATGCTAATAATCTCCTCACACACTGGAGCTCACTCTGTATTTATCTGTTCTTCTACTGACAAAACAAGCACCCTCCCTGAGAAATGTAAGTTAGGGGCCTACAGAGACTAGGTAACCTGCTCAAGGAAGGCAGAAAAAAGAAGAGATTGAAAATCAAATGCCTCTAGTGCCCAAGCTCTGGAATTCTACCTGTGGTTCAATTAACACCCCCTTTCTCTCAGTGCAAGCATCACAGTTAGATGGGGTTGTTTTGTTTTGTTTTTCTGGCTTATTTTAAAGGAGGTTTTTTATTTGTCAATTACAGCTGACATTCAATATTACTCTGTGTTAGTTTCAGATGTACAGCATAGCGGTTGGATAATCATATCCTTCACAAAATGTTCCCCTTGATATTTCCAGTACCCACCTGCCAGCATACATAGTTATTTGCATCATTACTGACTATATTCCCTAGACTGTACTTTATATCCTCATGATGATTTTGTAACTGCCAATTTGTACTTCTAATCCAGAGGTGTCAAACTCATTTTCACCAGGGGCCACATGAGTCTCATGGTTGCCTTCAAAGGGCTGAAATAATTTAGAGCTGTGTAAATGTTAAGGAGTTGAAACTACATTTGCCCCTTTGAAGGCAACTGTGAAGCTGATGTGGCCCCCAGTGAAAATGAGTTTGACACCCCTGTTCTAAGCCCTTTCACCTTTTCCACCCAGCTCCCCAACCCCTCTTCCCTCTGACAAACATCAGTCTGCTCTCTGAGTCTGTTTCTGGTTTCTTTTGTTCTTTAGATTCCACATGTAAGTGAAATCATATGGTATATGCCTCTCTCTGACTTATTTCACTTATCATAATACTGATCCATCCACGTTGTCACAAATGATAAAACATCATTCTTTTTTATGGCTGAGCAATATTTCACTGTAAGTATGTACCACATCTTTATCCAACTGTCTGTTGATAGGCGCTTAGGCTGCATGATGATGTATTGAGCACAGGGGCACACACATCTTTTTAAATTAGTGCTTTGGTGTTCTTCAGATAAATACCCAAGAGAGGAATTGCTGGGTCATAAGATAGTTCTATTTTTAATTTTTTGAGGAACTCCTGAACTGTTTTCCATAGTGGCTGCACAAATTTATAGTCCTACCCACAGTGCATGAGGGTTCCCTCTTCTTTCTTCTCCACATCCTCAATAATACTTGTTTGTTGATTTATTGATGATAGCCATTTTGACAGGTGTGAGGTGATATCTCACTGTGGTTTTAATTTGCATCTCTGATGATTAGTGACATGGAGCATCCATTCATATACCTACTGGCCATCTGTATGTCCTCTTTGGAGAAGTATCTATTCAGGTCCTCCAGTCATTTTTTAATTGGATTGTTTGGTTTGCGGGGAGGGGGGTCAGTGTTAATTTGCACGAACTCTTTATAAATTTTAGATATTCACCCCTTATTGGATCTATGGTTGGGAAATATCTTCTTCCATTCTGCAGCAGATTTTGTGTTTTGTTGATCATTTCCTTTGCTGTGTGAAAACTTTAGTCTGATGTAGTCGTATTTGTTTTCCTCCGTTTTCCTCCTGTTTCCCTTGTCCAAGGAGCCATCATAAAAATGTATTACTAAGAACAAAGTTGAAGAGTTTACTACTTATATTTTCTTCTAGTTTTATGGCTTCAGATTTTACACTTAAGCCTTTAATCCGTTTTGAGTTTATTCTTGTATATGGTGTAAGAAGGTGGTCTGGTTTCATTTTTTTTTAAAGTATCTGTCCAGATTCCCAACACCAATTATTGAATAGACTATCTTTACCCTGTTGTACATTGTTCCTTTTTTGTGATAGAATAATTAACGATATAGGCACGGGTTTATTTCTGGGCTCTCCATTTTGTTCCACTGATCTATGTGTCTGTTTTTATGCCAATACCATGCTGTTTTATTACTACAGTCTTGTAGTATAGTTTGTTATCAGGTAGCATGGTATCTCCAAGTTTGTTCTTTCTGAAGATTGCTATGGCTATTCAGGGTCTTTTGTGCTTCTATATAAATTTTAGAATTATTTATTCTAGTTCTGTGAAAAATGGCATTGGTATATATATTTTTAATATTTATTTTTAGCGAGAAGGGAAGGGAGGGAGAAAGAGAGGGAGAAAAACATCTATGTGAAAGAGAGACATCAATCAGTTCCCTTTTGGTTCACACTCCAACCAGGACCAACACTGAAACCCAGGCATGTGCCCTGACCAGATATGGAGCTGGCAACCATTCACTTTGCAGGACAACACCTGACCAGTGAAGCCCCACTGGTCAGGGCGCCATTGGTATATTGACAGGGACTGCACTGAATCCATAGACTGCAAAATTGGGTAATAGGGACATTTTAATGATTTTGATTCTTTCTATTCATGAGAATGATGTATGCTTTCATTTATTTGTATCTTCTTCAATTTCTTTCTACAAAGCCTTATAAATTTTCCAAGTACAAGTCTTTTACCTAGAGATAAACTTTAACCAAGGTGGTTAAGTTTATTTCTAGGTATTTTATTATACAATAGTAAATGAAACTGTTTTCTTAATTTCCCTTTCTATATTTGTCACTGGTGTGTAAAATGTAACTAATTCCTGAACTGAAATTTTGTATTCTATTTTACTAAATTCATTGATCAGTTCTAACAAGTTTTTGGTGGAATCTTTAGGGTTCCCTATATGTAGTATCATGTCATCTGCAAATAATAACGGTTTTATTTTTTCCTTTCTGATCTGCACACCTTTTCTTTATTTTCTTTTGTCCTATTGGCGTGGCTAGGACTTCTAATACTATACTGAATAACGGTGGTGAAAGTGGGCATCTGTCTTGTTTCTGATCATAAGGAACGTGCTTTTAGCTTTCTCCCACTGATATGGCATTAGCTGTGGATTTGTAATATATGACCTTTACCATGTTGAGGTATGCCCCCTCCATCCCCACTTTGGTGACAGTTTTTATCATAAATGGATGCTGGATTTTATCAAACACTTATTCTGCATCTATTGATATGATCATATAATTTTTACCCCCCATTTTGTTTCTGTGGTGTATCACTTTAATCAATTTAATGATGTTGAACCAACCTCAAATCCCAGGAA
Organism: Anoura caudifer; assembly: GCA_004027475.1. Taxonomy (NCBI): domain Eukaryota; kingdom Metazoa; phylum Chordata; class Mammalia; order Chiroptera; family Phyllostomidae; genus Anoura; species Anoura caudifer. The sequence goes on along the minus strand of PVKU01000348.1, from coordinate 468,644 downwards.
TAAATCCCACTTGATTATGGTGTATGATCATTTTAGTGTCTTACTGAATTCAACTTGCTAGAATTTTGTTGAGGATTTTTGCATCTATGTTCATCAGGTATACTGACCTATAGTTTTCTTTTTTGTCTAATTTTGCAATCAGGGTAATGCTGGTCTTGTAAAGTAAGCCTGGAAGTCTTCCCTCCTCTTCATTTTTTGTAATAGTTTAAGAAGGAGAGGTGTTAATTCTTCTTTGAATGCTTGCTAAAATTTACCTGTGAAGCCTTCTGGTCCAGGACTTTTGTTTTGGGGAGCTTTTAGATTACTAATTCAATTTCAGATTTCACTAGTAGTAATTGGTCTGTTTACATATTCTGCTTCTTCTTAATCAGCCTTGGAAGATAGTCCACTATTAGGAGTAACTCCATTTCTTCCAGATTGTCCAATTTTGGGCACAGTTTGTAGTACTTTCTTATAATCCTTGGTATTTCTGTGGTGTCACTTGTCAATCTCCTCTTTGATACTATATCTGATACCATTTATATGAGTCCTTTTTTTCTTTCTTCTGGTTAAATATTTATCAATCTTGTTTATCTATTCAAAGAATCACCTGTTGAGCCCTGGCTGGTGTAGTTCAGTGGATTGAGCGCGGGCCTGTGAACCAAAGGATCGAGGTTTGATTCCCAGTTAGGGCACATGCCTGGGTTGCAGGCCAGTTTCCGGCAAGGGATGCACAAGAGGCAACCATACATTGATATTTCTCTCCCTCTCTCCCTCCCTTCCCCCTCTAAAGATAAATAAATAAAATGTTAAAAAAAAAGAATCACCTGTTGGTTTCATTGATCTTTTGTGTTTTGTTTTAGATTCAAGTTCATTTATCCCAGTCTGATCTTTATTAGTTCCTTCCTTCTGCTAACTTACAGCTTTATTGTTCTTTTTCTAGTTTCTTTACATGTAAGGTTAGATTGTTTGAGATTTTTCTTATTTCTTCAGGTGGACCTCAATTGCTATGAATTTCCTCCTAGGACTCATTTTACTGTGTCCCATTTTGGGTTGCTATGTTTTATTTTTATTCCTCTCAAAATATCTTTTGATTTCTCCCTTGATCTCATCATTAATCCATTCATTTTTTTAGTAGCCTGCTATTTAGCTTCCATGTGTTTGTGTGTTTTTCAGTTTTCTTCTTGTAATTGTAGTTTCATACCAGGGTGGTCAGAGAAGATGCTTGATATAATTTCAGTCTTAAGTTTATTGAAACTTGTTTTGTGACCTAACATGTGGTCTATCCTGGAAAATATTCCATGTGCACTTGAAAAGAATGTACATTTTGCTGCTTTGAGGGGCAAAGCTCTAAAGATATCAATTAATTTTATCTGGTCTAATGTGTCATTTAAGGCCGCTGTTTCCTTGATGATTTTCTGTCTGGAAGATGTATCATTGATGTCAATGAGGTGTTAAAGTTCTTTACTATGGCTGTATTACTACTGATCCCTCCCTTTATGTCCACCAATACTTGCTTTATGTATTTAGGTGCTTTTGTGTTGGAGGTATAAATGTTTACAAGGTTTATATCTTCTTGTTGGATCAACCGCTTTATCATCACAAGATGTCATTCTTTGTCTCTTATTAAATAGCCTTTGTTTTAAAGTTTATTTTGTCTGGTATAAGTGTTGCTACCATAGCTTTTTTCTTTTCATTTCCATTTGCATGGAATGTCTTTTCCATCTCTTTACTTTCAGTCTACTGTGTCTTTGGATCTAAAGTGTGTCTCTTGTAGACAGCATAAGAATGGATCTTGTTTTATTATCCACTCAGCTACCCTGTGTCTTTTAATTAGAGCATTGAATCCACTTGCATTTAAAGTGATTACTGATAGGTACATAGGTATTGCTTATTATTCATATTTTTCTACTACTTAAAGAAGTCCCTTTACAATTTCTTTTTGTTTACTTTTTTTTATTGTTGTTCAAGTACAGTTGTCTCCATTTTCCCTCCACTACTCACCCCCACCCCAGCCACCCCCACTTCCCAGCCTTAAAATTTCTTTTAACACTGGTTTGGTGGTGATGAACTCCTTTAGCTTTTTTAATGGCTGGGAAGCTCTTCATCTGTCCTTCCACTCTGAATGATAGCCTTGACAGGTAGAATAATCTTGGTTTTAGGTCCTTCCTTTTCATTACTTTGAAAATTTCATGCCAATCTCTGGCCTGCAAAGTTTCTGGTGAGAAATTAGCTGACAGTGTCTCATAGGAGCCCCTTGTTGGTAACTGCTTTTCTCTTGCTGCTTTTAAGATTTTCTCTTTAATTTTTTGGCATTTTAATTATGATTTGTCTTGAACTCCTCTTGGAGCTCATCTTGTTTAGAACTCTCTGTACTTCCTAGACTTGTATGTCTATTTCCTTCACTAGGTTAGAGAAGTTTTCCATCATCATTTCTTCATATTGTTTTTTTAATTCCTTGCTCTGTCTCTTCTCCTCCTGGTACCCCCATAATGTAAATGTTGGTACACTTGATGTTGTCCCAGAGACCCCTTAAATTATCATTTTTTTAAGTATTTTTCTTTCTGCTGTTCTGATAGGATGTTTTCTACTTTGTCTTTCAAATCTCTTATTCAATCCAATTTGCTGTTAATTCCTTCTAGTGTGTTTTTTATTTCAGGTATTGTAGTCTTTATTTCTGACTGGTTCGTTTTTTATGGTTTCTGTTTCCTTGCAGTTCTCAGTAAGTTTCTGGATCATCCTTGTAACCACTGTTTTGAACTTCATATCTGGTAGATTGCTTGCCTCCATTTTGTCTAGTTCTTTTTCTGGAGTTTTTTCCTGTTCTTTCATATGGGACTTGTTTCTTTAGCTTCTCATTTTGTCTCTCTGTGTGTGCTTCTATTTATTAAGTAGATCTGCTATGCCTCCCAGTCTTGGCAGGGTGGCCCTATGTAGTAGGTGACCTGTGTGGCCTGGTGGCACAGTCTCTCTGAGCACCTGAGCCAGGTGCTCGTGGGGTGTCCCTTGTGTGGTTTGCATGTGATCTCCTATTCTATTGGGTTATTGAAAAGTCTATTATGTTTTTTCCATATGATGGATCCAGTAGTGCTTCACTGTCTTTAGTTGCATTTGAAACAATTTTGTTAGATTGCATTGTGACAGCTGTCATGTCAGCATGCATTAAAAAAAAACTGGTCAATTTTTGTGCAGCCATTTTAATACTGAAGATGGAAGAAGATATGCAACATATTCAGCATATCATGCTTTATTATTTCAAGAAAGGTAAAAATGCAACTGAAACACAAAAAAAGATTTGCACTGTATATGACAAGGTCTGTGACTGATCAAATATGTCAGAAGTGGTTTGCCAAGTTTCTTGGTACTACTGACATTTTGGCCAAATAATTCTTTATTGTGGGCCTGTCTTACGCATTGGAAGATGTTTAGCAGCACTCCTGGCCGCTACCCAGTGGAAGCCAATAGCAGAAGATAGCCGACATACTCAAAACATCCAAAACAATAAAGTTACTGCTGAAAATGAAAAATGTGTCTTCTATTTTACATAAAACACTGAACGGATTTTTTGACCAACCCAATAGTTGAGCCTTGATTGCTGCTGGCACATCAGGCAGGTGGGACTGACCCTCAGGCTGACTGGCTGTGAGGACTAGCCATGAGCACAGCATATAAACTGCCATGCAGGAGCTAACCCCATGGAGCAGGATTCACCCAGTGGGGCCTGGTGCCTGCTTAGACCACCGTTTGGTGTGCCACTTGTGGAACTAATTGGGTGGTGTTCAGTTGTGGCCTCAAGCTGGCAACCAGGTGTGTGTTGTTTCTGGGCCTCTTGGAAAGGGCTCCTGCAGATGCCATGGTTGGCCGCTGCCTATGGCTTGTCAGGGGCTACTTGGTAGGAGCTACAAAGTGATCCACAGTTGGTAGCTGCCTGTGCTGGGCCTAGAGACATGTGGGAGAGGCCATGCTGTGAACCACAGCCAGGCGCCACCAGTACCAGGCCAGGAGCAACTCAGCAAAAGGAACCGGGCACCCTGAGGCCTGCCACTGCCTACTGCCCATTGTCCCTCTGGTCCATGTGTCAGTACCACACCTCCTGATTAGTGTTGCTTTGTATTACGTTTGGAAATCAAGAAGTGTGACACCTTGAACTTTGTCCTTTTTTCAAGTTTGTTTTAGCTACTTGGAAGATTGTTTTAGCTACTTGGTATCCCTTGGTATTACATGCCCATTTTTGGAATTTTTTTTCCAATTTCTGTAAAAATACCCTATAGCTATTTTTAATCTTTGTTCTAAGATGCAATTAAGTTACTTAGAAAGACTTTGATCTTTCAGGTCTTGCTTTGAAGTTCGTTAGGCAGGACCACAGCAGAATTTAGTCTAGGCTGTGGTTCTCAACAGGAGATGATTACACGCTCCCCGGAGGACATCTGGCAATGTCTAGAGGTATTTCTGGCTATGATGACTGAGGAAGCATACTGGCATCTACTGTACTGAGGCCAGAATATCCTACAATGCACAAAAGATCTCCTTACAACAAAGAATTGTCCAGTCAAATTTCTAGAGTGCTGTGACTGAGAAACTATGCTCTAAGGGCTAATTATTCCCCACTATTAACGCAGGATGGCTCTGAGTACTCTACCTGATAGCCTATAAATTACTATCTTTTATTTAGTCTGGCTGATGGTGTGAGTGCCAAGCACTGTTCTTTTTAAATCTTTCAGGTGGTTCTTTCCCAGCCTCCATGTAGTTTCCTTACACACATGCGCTGATCAGAATTCTGCTGAACACTTGAGGAGCACCCTCTGCAGATCTGTGGAATTCTCTCTGTGCAGTTCTCTTTCTTCAAGTGGGGTGTACTGTGAATTTAGCTGCTTTGTCTCCCCACATTCTCAGGTCTGAAGTCTTTCTGCCCATGGTCACACCTTAAGCTGCAGCCAGAAAGCTCTCTTAAGACTGCAAAGGAGGCGGCTGGAGAGCTCACCTTGTTTATTTCCTGATGCTCAGAGATCACTGTCCTTTGTTGCCTGACTTCCACTCTTAAAATGTGAAAACCATTTTACACATTTCGTCCATTTTTGTCTTTTGGTTTTTGGTTATTTCAAGCAGGAGAATAAATTCATCTGGCTGGAAGCCAAAGTTTAAACTGTACATTTTAAAATTTTTATGTTTGTAAATTGGAAAACATTTCATGCTCAGCATAAAAATCAATAACTACTGAAATAGTTGGGAGGTACTCTTCTGGACTATTTCAATTTACAAACATTCATTTATATATATTTAGAGAGATGTGTGATTTTTAAGTATATTTTATCAGTTATCCCAATTTTTTTCTCCCCTTTATCCCCCTTCCACCCTGCACTGCCCCTTAGTTCATGTTCATGGGCTGTACCAATGAGTTCTTTGGCTTCTCTATTTCCCATACTATTCTTAATCTCCCTCTGTCTATTTTGTACCCACCATTTATGCTTCTTGTTCCCTGTACCTTCCACCCCATTCCCTCCTCCCCCTTCTCACTGATAACCCTCCATGTGATCTCCGTTTCTGTGATTCTGTTACTATTCTAGTTGTTTGCTTAATTTTTGTTTTTAGGTTCAGTTGTTGATAGCTATGAGTTTGTTATTGTTTTACTGTTCATAGTTTTTTATCTTCTTCTATTTCTTAGATAAGTCTCTTTAACATTTCATATAATAAGGGCTTGGTAATGATGAACTCATTTAACTTTACCTTATCTGGGAAGCACTTTATCTGCCCTCCCATCTTAAATGATAGCTTTGCTGGAGAGAGTAATCTTGGGTGTAGGTTCTTGCTTTTCATGAATTCAAATACTTCTTTCCAGCACCTTCTTGCCTATAAGGTTTCCTTTGAGAAATCAGCTGATAGTCTTATGGGAACTCCTTTGTAGGTGACTGTCTCCTTTCCTGTGCCTTAGTGTATTCCTTCTTGGGTCCAATTTCTTTGGAACCCTCTGGGCTTCTTGAACTTCCTAGAAGTATATTTCCTTTGCCAGATTGAGGAAGTTCCCCATTATTTTTTCAAGTAAGTTTTCAATTTCTTGTTCTTCCTCTTCTCCTTCTGGTACTCCTATGACTCAGATGTTGGAACACTTAAAGTTGTCCCAGAGGTTCCTAAACTTCTCCTCATTTTCCTGAATTCTTGCTTCTTCATTCTGTTCCAGTTGGATGTTTATTTCTTCCTTCTGTTCCAAATCGTTGATTTGAGTCCCAGTTTCCTTCCCTTCACTGTGGTTCCCTGTATATTTTGCTTTATTTCACTTTGGGTAGCCTTCATTTCTTCCTTTATTTTGCAACCAAGCTCAATCAATTCTGTGAGCATCCTGATTACCAGTGTTTTGAACTCTGCATCAGATAGGCTGTCTATCCCCTTGTTGCATAACTCTTTTTCTGAAGTTTTGACCTGTTCTTTTATTTGGGCCACAATTCTTTGTCTCCATGCATTTGTTATGTTGTAAGGGGGCAGAGCCTTAGGTATTCACCAGGGCAGGGCAACCCTCTTTGCTGCTTTGTGGTGCTGTCTGTGGGTGAGAGGTCAGAGAGGGAACTATGACACTCGTTTGCTCCACTCTAGCCCCACCTTCCAATAAACTCTACTGTGAGACTAGGAGTTTCTCCCACCTTCGCAACCCCCACAGTATTTTACAGCTAGAGGTTTTGAGTCTTTAGTTTCTCGGTCAGCTGGCCAGCCAGCTCCACCTCACCCACGAGGTCTGCCACCTTGCTGTGGGTCCTCTTCCCTGGGCTGCCTGTCTCTGCCCCTCCTACCTGTCTAGATGTATGTTTCTTTAACTCCTTGGTTATTGGAGTTCCAAGCAGTTTGATTTTTCTGGCAGTTCTGGTTGTTTATTGCTTTTAAATTGGTTGTTATCATTCTTTTGGTTGTGTGAGGAAGTGAAACATTTCTAGTTACCTCTTACCCAGCAACCTCAACAAGTCTCAGTTTACTCATTTTTTAAATAGTAATCAAGTCAATAGCTGTGCACAGTATTGCTCTGAAGACTTACTGAGACTGCGCATGTGAAGCCCATATCATGGCCCATGGGACCTTGTAAGAACTCAGCTGTCGTTAGTACTACAGGATGCACTATCACTAGTGTTAATATTTAGGCTCTGGGTGGTGTGGATCAGTGGGGTGAGCCCTGGCTGCAAATGGAAAGATCACTGCCTTGATTCCCAGTCAGGGCACGTGCCTGGGCTGCAGGCCAGGTCCCCAGCTGTGAGCAACTGATGTTTCTCTTGCACATTGAGAATTCCCTTTCTTTCTTTCTTCTTCCCTTCTCCTTTCTTGCCCTCCTGCTGGCTCCTTTTCTGAAACCTCACTGGGGATGCTTTACAGGGCACAGGTGGACTATCCTGTAGATGCCCCAGGGCTGGGGAAGGGGCAAGAAAGGTGGATAAGCTGCACAAAGGTGCAGCTACACAGCTTCGCCATCTACCTGCCCTCCTCTGCTCCACATGTGTGATTTTTTAAATGGGGTTATGCCACAGATTTTAAACATTATTTTAATAGCTACACAGAATGAAAACAGCAAATGAAAACAATGACCTAACACCTTAAACACACTAGGTTGCTATAAATGAGATAAATGGTACATAATATTAATAATACTACCAATTTTCACAATAAATGCTGGTGAGAGCTGAAAACATACAAAAATGATGAAAACTGCTGGAGAGTATATAAGAAATCAGAAGCTCTTGTTGCAACATTGCTCTCCAAAGTGGGGTATCTTTGAGAGGTGAGACATGCATATTCTATGACCCTCAATCCCACTTCTGGGAATTTATTCCACAGAAACACCTACACAAATACAGAGGTAAGTAAAAGTAGGTTTACAATTGTTCATATGGAAAACACAATAATAAATAAATAAATAATACCAGAATATACTCTGTGGTTCACATACTCACCTGTATTCTAATACAGGTAAAAAGCACAGGACTGTGAGAGTGTATCAAAAGGCTGTAAACAATCTGAATGTCCATTATCAAAAGACTAGATAATAATATTCATTTATAGTGAAACTTTCCACAACAGTTAAAATGAGGTAGATAACTGTACTGACATGAGAAAATCTTAGACATATATGTTAAATGAGAATATATAGCAGATATCATCTGTAAAAATTTTAAAGCATTAAAATTGCTCTCTCTGTCACTAATGGAACTGCTAATAGAAAATATAGACATACGGGTGGGAAGAACAATTAACGCATGCCAACTTCAGGGACGATGGCAAGGGAAGGGATTACAATGGGGGAAGGCCTTCAATCATATCTCTAGTGTTTCCGTCCTGACAGAAAATAGAGAGTTGATATATAAAATAAACAGCAAACTGCTGACACTTCTTAAATCTATGAGAAAGAAAATATGAGTATCTATTATATTCTCACTACTCTTTTTCATGTTTCATTATTTTATAATTAAAACTATGATAAAAAGTTTAAACAAAACAAACTACATCAGGGCACATCCTGCAACAGCATACAATGGGCCTTCTTTCCCTAATGCATTTACTTAACCATCCTTTTCATTTGGTTTTAAGAAAATATAGCAGAAAGCTTATTTTTAAAGCAAATTATGTAGTACAGTCACACCTCAGTTCTTGAATGACTTGCTTCTTGAACAGTTGGGTTCTTTACCACATTGTTCATGGAAGAAATGCCTCTGTTGTCTAACAAAACTCCGAGTCTGGATTCTCTACCCAACCACCCTTTCGTGCTGATACCTGTATGACCAGTCACACGTCTCTCAGGCAACAAAGGAGATTTGGTTTTCAAACAAATTGCTTCACAAACAGTTTTCCAGAACAAGCTAAGTTCGAGAACGAAGGTTCCACTGTAACTTACCTAAGTTAACATTTCAATCTGGGAATAAAAGGAAGGCTTATGTGTGTTGCAATTTGTTTTTAGGCTTAAATAAAAAGTACCTGGAATGAAAGGTTAAATAATTAACAGGGGCTAACACAGCCACCAGCCTGGACACAGAAATGCACAAACATGAAAACTAACAGTTTGTGAATCTAACAATTTACATACAGTTGATGCGAATCCATGTGCCAAGCACTTTATACACATTATTTTTTAATTCTTAAAACAACCCCTAATTGTAGCGGTTGCATCTACTGTTACGGATAAAGAAACTTGTGCTCACTAAGGTTAAGCAGTAATGTGCTGATACCACGCAGCCAGTAAGTGCTGGAGCCCGTAACTCCGACGACAGCGTCAAGGCCCATGTTTCCATTGCAGGATCAGGCCCAGAGGGTGCCCCGTACCTGCCACTCCAGTATTTAGTCATTCGGCTTTAGAGTTAGTCTGACCCTGCCCAACTTTTGCAATCTTAGAAAATGTTGCTTTAGTTAAATTCAGAATCTTAAAATAATATTAACTGGCTGATACAATGTTTTGTGTATGTTTCAATGTGATAGTTTTTTCCTTTAAGTCTATTTATTCAGTTCATGTAAGTGTCTGAAGGCAAATTCACTAGAGATTTTATTCTTAGTTAACAATAATGGCCTGAAGTTTGGGAAACAAAAAATAAGTTTGAAACTGATTCTTCATGGTGGCCCGAAACCAAAGACTAAGGAAGACTACCGGCTATCGCAAGCAACACATGCTACCATTCAGGGAAGTAAGTTCCACTTACATGCTTTCTGATTTATAAAGCACTTCATCTATTTTACCACATTTGACTCTCACATCAATTCAGTGAGTTAAGCAGAACTGAAAATACAGCCCTGGCCAGGTGGCTCAATGGGTTGGAGTGTCACTCCCATACACCAAAAGGTTGCAGGTTCAGTTCCCAGCTGGGCACGTATCTACATTGTGGGTTCCATCCCTGGTTGGGCAGCGAGTGGGAGGCAACTGAGAGATGATTCTCTCACATCCATGTTTCTCTTTCTCTCTGTCTCTCCTCCCTCCCTTCCCTTCTCTAAAATCAATAAAAAAAATTATATCCTCAGGTGAGGATTAAAAAAACAACTGAAAATACATATTTTATATTATAGTAGCATTATATTTCCTCATATTATTTTATTCTCAGTTTACATATGAAGAGACAGACCCTGAGATTAGTCACCCTACAAAGCCTAGGTCATCTGGTGAATACCAGAGCTGGTACTATTTTCAGTGTACCTGAGTTCTAGTGTTCCATGGTCTTTTTCCATAAACCACACTGACTCTGGAATGTGTAAGAGCAATGAAGACATGAAATACGTTGTCAAGGCAACCAAGGAATCATCTTTCTGCACGATATTTAAGAAAGAGATCTGAGCCTTTTTTATGTAGATGGTGAAATTAGATGACTCACGGTTTACAAAACAATTTTCCACAAGGTTTTTAACTTTCTCAAATCTAACCCCAAATTCTTCCTTTTTTAATAAGTAAAATGTTATTTATTTATTTATTACATTCAACAAGAATTATCATTCATAAGCAAGATAATGTCATGAGTACCTAAGCCAATAGGAATAAAGCAAGGAGTTTTCAAGGGTATACTATTAAGCACTACTAATAATAGTGATTTTCATAATAAATGCTGTAGAGATGAAAACATACAAATATGAAAATCAGGTTAGAAAGCAAACAAATTTAGATAAATAGGTTATATTTGAAATACCTATACTTCCCATATGGCACTGATTCTAAAAGTCTTTCAATGTTTAGCCTTTTTGATAAAAAGCTACAAGCCATCCACCCAGAAAAATGTACCAGATCTGAATTTTACATGTGATTTCAGGGAGTTTGTGGATGCATAGCCAACCCTCAAGCCCAGATCTGAATTTTACATGTGATTTCAGGGAGTTTGTGGATGAATAGCCAACCCTCAAGCCCCCTTGGACCTTCCAGAGGTCTATAGGCTCCAGGTTATGAACTCCGGCCCCAGGTTTTCCAAAAGTTCCCTTGGGAAGAAAACATTTAAAAATAATTTCCTGGAGACCATGTTCTCAACATCAATCTTCAACTTTTCAGAGGAAAGTAATCAGTTAACTATCAAGAATTGCTGACATAAAGCTAAGCAACAGTCCTGGCCTGGTGACTCAGTTGGTTGAAGCACTGTCCTGTAACCGAAAGGTTATAGGTTCAAATCATAGTCAGGGCACATGCCTACCTAGGTTGCAGGTTGGATTCCAGGTCCAGATGCATAGGGGAGACACCAGATCGATATTTCTCTCTCACATCGATATTTCTCTCTCTCCCTTCCTCCTTCTCTAAAAGCCATGAAAATATATCCTCAGGTGTAGATTAAAAAATAAATAAAATAAATGGGGTAAAAATCCAGATAAAAATCTTAAAACTCATCTAGTCCAATCCCCTCTATTACAGATGAGGAAACTGAGTCCACATCTGCGTGAGGCCATACCCCAGGTACTCAAAAGACAGGACAGTCACCAACAACAATGGTCTGTCTCCCTGAGTGCAGAAGTAACTAGTAGGAAATATTAGGGAATGAAACTAGATCTGTAAGTAGCTGACATATGTATTTTCACTAGCACCCTAACTTAGTCCTTTTGACATAGGATCCCATGTCACAAACAGTTCAAGTGATACTCCAGGAGAGGAGAGGACAGTCCACAAAGCAGAGGCTGCATAGTGGGCCGTCACTCCTTCGGTCACTTCCCGGACTTGACATCCTGAAGCTTACGTGTATACCTGGTGGAGCAGATTAGTGGGCTGTATAATCTAGCTGATAGCAAACCTATCTTCACTAAATGGCCAAGTAGCTTTAAAAGATGCCTGCAAGAAACAGGGTACTGAAAATATGTTGCAAGCATAAGAAAATGGCAGAGGCTAGTGTGAGTCTTCAGCAGCTACATTAGAAAATAAAATAGGGGTAAATGTGACCACAAGTTGGACATACAATTCAAAATTATCAAGACTATCAAATTACAGCTTTACACAGTCACTGACAGTAAACCCTGCCCTGTGTACACACTGTCCCATGAAATATTAGTTAAGGATATTATAAAACCCATCTAACTAACAGCACATTTTTGCTGGTTAAAAAATAGCATCGCTTCTACCCTGCAAGACTGAGAATTGGGTTGGAAACAGTCGGAAGGAAAGAGAGTGAAGGAACCCTAAAAACCTCAATTTCAATAGAAGGATGCGGTCAGAAAGGTCAATAAACTTTTAGAATTCTAAAAGCAATTCAAGCCAGACACACTGAGCATTAGAGATCAAAGTCAGCACTTAAAAGAAGAAAAAGCAAGGAGTTCAAGATCCTTCCAGTGCACGCCTAACACCCACGGTTGCTCTCTCCTCCGCAGGCTCTTAGTGCTGGGGCCTCAGCAACAGGGTCTTTTACAGAACTGACTCAGTCTGCATGAGCATGGACTTTTTGAATGGCTAGAAAAGGCCACACCATTAGCAACATTTGTAGCTATGCAAAGTAACATAATAAGGGTAATCAAATATCATGCTTGTTGGCTAGTAAGCTGATCTAAACTGGGGAGCATAAAGGAATGCTATCCCCCTCCTCGGCAAGAACACAGGTTAGCATTTTGGCTGGTTCATTACAAAGGACTGGCGCAAGGCACAGTCTTTGTTGGATTCTGGACATAATACAGGGAAGGGAATGCTGGTTCCTTAGAAAGTCATAAAGGGTGTGTGTTGTTGTTGTTTTAAAAGAAGTATGTGAAATTTGTCCATGGCATTCGCATTCCAGAGTTAACTGGTCACAATGTGCTGTGTCTCTGAGAGCCACACAACCACTATAAAGATAAATGTAAATGGTTGACTGCTTCACCAACCTGAGTAGATTAAGTCCTAACTTTCTACTTAGGTTTGAGAGCTCAGGTCGCTGCAAAAGGGAACATACTTAACTTTTAAAAAGCTGGCCTCTTTTAAGAAAACTCAGGAGTATTTAATTCTTTGGCACTAAGACCTATGCAAATTGCCAGCAGTATCAGTAACCAGGTTTCCTCGACATGCATCATTTAAGACCGTCTCAGCTTTACAGGGGCTGGGAACCGCTCATTTTCTGCTTTACTAAGAGCTAAAGTAAGACCACTGCAGCTCCCAGGGAGAAGATATATGGTTCTCGGTCAACTCAGACACCATTAAAAGCGCTCAAAGTGAAGGGGAACATGCTCATCTGTACACTATTTAAAAGGAAACTATTTACAAAAGTCTTCAATAAAACAGTGAAAAAAGCTTTGAAACAAGAGCACTATCTCCAAATACATTTTGGTACTTAAAAATGTAGAAGAACAAAAGTAAAGACAGACAATTTATTTCAACTTAGATATTTCCCTCAGACGTCAGACGCTGGCATATAATCTTCCCGCACCCCTTGGTGTAGCAATATTCTATTACCATTTGCTTTATGTATCGGTGGATTCCTTTAGAAAAAAGAGTTGTTTTGCTTCTCCATGGTTACACCACAGACTGGAAGAGCTGTTTCATCAGACTGAAAGGATCAGGCTTTGAAGCAGTAATACAGATACATCCCAGATGGCACAGAAAGTGTACTACTCAGTCACTTCAGCATTTCCTAAATCTTTATACATAGCGCCAAAGGGAAAACTAAAGCCAAATCAACAATTATAAAATTAAATTTCTTAATCCAACCCCAAATAAACCAAAACAGTCCTTTTTTACCTAACAAGTATTGCTTAAGGAAGTAGTTTTTAAAACAGAAAAACTAAGAATTAAAAATTATGTGATCCTTACACCATGGTTACTATTTGCATTGATAAGGCAGAATCCAATCCCAAAAGCAAGAAATGCCCTGAACAGCAAACAAGCAAACAAACAAACAAAAACCATAAAGGCATTTCTCTCTATCTAACAATCGTTAAAAAAGCAGCTCTAGAGTCCGAGGCTCGCTCACTGCTATTAACATAAGGAAAACCTCTGCATACCTGTTTCTGCTGTCTTATCACCCGAGATTTGACGGTCCAAGAAAACAAATCCAGAAGATGTAAAAGCAGGCTCTATAAACTGTATTCTCAAATAATCCTCTGCCAAATTCAGAGTCTGACCAAAGAAAACAAGCAACTCCACACTGAAGTGTACTGCCTACTACTACAGATTTTAATCTTAAAAGAACTTGGTCTCAAGTAGAAAGGCCAATTTACAACATGGGTGTGGCTAGAAAGTATCAAAAAAAAAGAGGGAAAATGTAGACGCCATCAACATTTCTGCTGGATTATGACTGTGCCTAAAATATATCAGGATATTAGTGTTACCTTTTAAATTCTACTAAATCAGATCTTCTTCCTATGAAATGGGACTACCCTATGAAGTCTTATATTTTTATAAATGTTCCTTTGTCATTTTAATTTTGAAATAGCAATTTGGTTTTCATCATGTGAAAAATCATTTAGCAATTAAGTACATACTGAGATTCCTATAAAGAATTAGAAAATTGTGTTAAACATTAAAAAAAACTATACCCTACTGATTTTTTTTTTACAGTCACTGGACTAATTTCAAGCAAATGTACAAAATTACCTTTGAATGGTACCTGGAAACATTATACAGAATTATATAGTGTGAAAATGAGGAAGTGCCTCAAGGGGTAGAGTCCCATTCTACTCTTTAAGTGAGGCAAGAACAAGTTCACTTGTAAAATCTATAATCTATTTTCACTGAATGGTTAATTCTCAGAAGAGGAAGTCTGAAACACCATTTATGATAGCTTCATGAAAGTAAAGAATGGCTGTTATAAAATTGCATCGCAAAGTGAAAGAAAAAGTAAGGGTCTGTATGTTATAAGCCAGTTTAAAAATGAAAGTACATACTCTACAATTCCACTGACTTGAAATTCTAGAAGACGCAAACTAGCACATGGTGAGAGACAGGAGAGCAAGGGCTACAAGGAAGAATGGGCTGCAAAGGGACGTGAAGAAACTCTGGGGTGATAAAAATGTTTTGCATCTGGATTGTGGTGATGGTATTGTGGGTGTATAATCTATCAAAAATTACTGAATAGTCCAATTTAAATGGGTATTATTAGACCTAAATTTTACCTCAGTTACTGTTAAAAGTACACACACATGCATTTAATATTTAGAAGGCGCCTGTATTAAAAAAGGCTTACTGTTGCTCTATGTGGCCACAGAATGGTAGAACTAGGACTATTAAAGCAGAAATACCAAGAGACAAATTCTGCACCAATACAAGGGATCTGCCCAAGTGGTGCAGCCCAGGTCACCTCTGCAACACTGAGGCTCTCCTCACTGGGCCTGAGGCAACAGAGGCTCCAAGTACATTTGGGGGTACAAATGATGTTGTCTTTGCGCTTCCTACACGGATAGCTGGATGGATGAAGGGAGCATTAATGTTTCTTGCATTAAAAATTCCGTCATTTCAAGGAAGACCATTTATGGATGTTTGCGACCCTGCTGCTGTGGTGTGAAATTCTGCTGACCTCCAACTAAAGCATGAAGTCACCAGGTCGGATTTGACTTCACTTTGCAGGCAAAGTCTACTATGTACCCAATGCAACCTTTTAGAAAATGGATACAGTGTGATTATTTTCTGATTTTTTAAAAAGTAATATATAAAGTGAAAACATTAAGAAAATAAGAAAATTTAAGTTGATCTTAAGCACACCATCCACAAACCACCAGTGCCTGTATGTAATGAGTTTCCAGTCTCTCTCCTGTGCACATGTGTGTGAATACACAGAGGGTGGGGCCAAAGTAGGTTTACAACTGTTCACATGGAAAATAATTCAGTAATTAATGAGTAATAATATAAGAATGAACTGTCGCACACATTCTCATAACTGTAGACCCACTTTTGCTCACCCTGTGCAGTTCTAGGTAACTCTATTAAGTGTTTCCCATATTATTGAGCACTCTTTGGAAACATGCCTGTCATGTTTCATAATAGACCACATTATGACCATGCCATGATTTATTTAATAAGCGTTCATGTTGGTAGGTAAGGCATTTCCAATGTTTCCCCTTTGGAAATAATGGGATCCCGGAACACAGAAAATGGGTAGGAAATAAGGTCTCTTGCAGCCCTGAATCCAACTTCTCTCACATTCCATCCACTTCATTTTGTTACAAGCAACTTCACTCTCCACTGTTAGGACATGTGATAGACAGTTAGTTAAAATGCACAGCACAGTGGCTGCTACCTTTGTGGACAATAGTTTTGTTTTCTTTTCTTTAGTGCCTACAATGAAACTCAACCAAAATTCGGAGAAAATATACTGATTTGATCTCAAAAACAACTGTGTAGAAAATGTTGTGGTGCCAAGTCATTGATCAGGGCTAAGTGCATGGTGCAGTTTTCACAACTTGTGAAAGTAAAAGTATTGTTCGAGCCATTGCAATTACTCAATAAACATTGAAAAATAATAATCATAATCAAAGTTGCTTCTGTAACTCCAACTACTTGATAAAACAGAACATCTAGAAGAGAATTTACTTTTCTGTGTTTGTAACTTCGGGGCATGAGCCACATCTTTTAAATCTCTAAACCCACATATACTTATTTGGAGGTTCGTTTTAAGGAGTATTTCTACAATAGTTAAATAAATTTTTCTGTATCCTAAAAACAGTTTCTACGCATTTCTCAACCTTCTAAAACATCAGGGTAGCAGTTACCTGTGAGAGTGGAGGCCCCTGGAAGGAAGCAAGGAGCTTTCTGGGGTTCTGGTAATAATTTGGCTTCTTGGTACAGGGGTTGATCTCGTCAGAGATTTTGTGAAAATTTATCAAGTTGTACACTTATGATTTGTACATTTTTCTGCTTGTATATTATACATCAATTAAAGATTCAAAAACAAAACAAAATGTCTACTCTTGCCTGACAAGACATGAATGAACATATTCAGTCAAAGATGATTGGAAACTTCATCTCCGAGGTCCCAGTTTTAGTCCCTTTAAATTAAACATTCTTAGCAATGTTCTTCTATTAACAACATTGTGAGGAAACAATAAATACATACACCTGGCAGAGTTCGGGTGTATCAATTCAACAGGCAGTTCTGAGCACCTATTATGTCCAAGACATTGCAGGGGCTTCTTTAATGCTACACAGCAGGGGTGTCAAACTCATTTTCACCGGAGGCCACATCAGCCTGGTGATTGCCTTCAAAGGGCTGAATGTAGAGCTCCTTGCCCCTAGTTAAGGAGTAGTTACACTTATACAGGCCTAAAATTACATTTGGCCCTTTGACAGCAACCATGAGGCTGATGTGGCCCCCGGTGAAAATGAGTTTGACACCCCTGCTATACAGATTTAGGGAGAACAACATCATAGAAAAAACTCAAAAACAACCTTTGAAAGACTATCAGATGTTATGGATTCTTTTCATCATCTCAATTCAGATACTAGTAAAAGTGAGTAGATCCCATACTTCAGCACCTTGGAAAATGTTCCCTAGAATAAGTAGGTGTCAAAATTTGTCATAAATATGTATTATTATAGATAAATGGGTATAAAGATTTCTTTTTTTTTTTTAAAGGGCAGACTTGGCAGCTGGAAGTACATGAACAAAATTGCATTAGCATGAGAGTCTAGGGGATGCAATGAAGAACTGAAAGCAAATACCCTGGCTGAATGAGTGTGCCTATTTCACACCATAATAATTTTATTCCAAATCTAACTGACCAGAGAAGCAGGCACAAGGTGAATTACCTCCCTTTGAGATACACAGAGATAAGTGTTGCTGCAGCTCTGCTTGACACACCCATATACAAAAACCCTGATGCATTCTTTCTAAAACTACTTGTTTGGGGTCTGACCCTGAGATGATTTCAATTTAGAAAAATACCCACTTAAGTCACATTTTCTCATACACACAAACATTAGTGCCTGGAGCCCCACCAGCACCATTAACCACCGCTGTCTTATCTGTCAGCAAAGGCAGGCAATGTATCCGTGGCAGGCAGAACAGTTCCCCCGAAATATGCCCCAAACCCTAATCCCCAGAACCCATGAATATGTTACCTTACATGGCAAAAAGGGACTTTGCAGATGTGATTAAGGGTAAGGACCTTGGAATGGACAGATTATCTTAGGACATCTACATAGGCCCAATCTAATCGCAGGGGTCAAAGAGCAAAGAACCTTTCTCTGCTGGCTGAGATGAAATAAAACGAGGAGGAGGCGAGATCCAAGGTGTGCTGACTGTGAAGACGGAGGAACGAGGCCATGAGCCAAGAAATGCAGGTGGACTCCAGAGGCTGGGAATGGCCTCCAGTTTACATCCAGTAATAAAGCAGTGATCTCAGGCTGACCACCTCAAGAAACTGAACTCTGCCAACAACCCAGATGAGCCGTGAAAGGGATCCTACTCTGGGCCTGCAGAGAGGAATGCAGCCCAGCCAGCAGCTTGATTTCAGCCCAGTGAGCACGTGAACACGTGCTGGACTTCTGACCTATGGAACTGTCAGATAACGACTGTGCTTTTTCAGTCATTAAATTTGTGGCATTTTGTTATGGGATCAATTGAAAACTAATTATAGGCTCAAACAGTTCTATTCAGAACAGGATGTTCTTATCACCTTGGCCTCACAGTGCCCACAAGGGAGAAAAGCTATCATTCGAGAGAAGCAGAGGGGGCGGAGGGGTCACTATTGGCTTTACAGCTTTCCTTAAATTTTCCCCCGATAGGCTGTACACACAAATTGGAAGTTAGTCAGATATTCAGTTTAGCAGCTTAAAATATACAAAAATTAAAATATTCAAGATTCTCCCAAAAGTAATGAGCTGGGATGCCTCCCTGTCTTAATCCTGCCTTATAGACAAGGGCCCAGAGATTGCTGCGATTGACATTAAATGTCACCCATTCAACGCCACTGCGATTTGGTGCACCAGTTCTCATTAGTAGTCTTAAAATCACCCTGTGGAGCTTATTGTAAATGCAGATTTCTGGGCCTCATCCCCAAGCACTGTCATTCGGAAGTTTTAGGGTGAGGCCCAGGAATCTAATTAGGATCAAAATTTTGTCCCCTAATGAAAGACTAACGCTGCTGAAAGCATTCCCCACTTCTCCTACAACCTCCTGAGACCTCTCCTATTCTGACCAAGGCCCAAAATGCAATTCTCGTCAGGAGCGAGCCTAACAGGTAGCCCACAGAACAGACTAGATGGTTAAAGGTATAGTTCCAATATAAACACACATGGATTTGATTCTCCTGCTGTCTTGTCTCTTATCAATGGAGTGTTTTGGGCAAGTTACTTAAGTTCTCTGCACCTCAGTTTTCCTCCTCTGTATAAAGGGAATGACAAGACCTACCTACCCATAGGGTTGTTGTTACAGATTCAGCAGTTCTTGAAAGAGAGTAACTGGTCAGTTACGTGATTATTAACACCACTATAATTCCATTTTTGGATGAAGTCAGAGCAAAATATTTATAAGCAGAAGTAGTTTGAATTCTGTAGCATTTTTCATTCCTGTAGTGTATCTGAAAAGATTAAATATTTAATAGAAACAAGCTTCCACTCCAGACTGATGGTATTGAGTATGTTTACAAGACACTGTGTTACGGAACATAAATGAAGGGAACCATAACATCCCTATCTCTTTGAGGATATACATACCCCAGGAGGCATCATTTTATACCACACCTCTAAAAGGGTTGGCTAAAGCAAAAAAGACATTTTTCCCAAGCACAAGCATTTGGGAAATGTACCTCTATTTTCACCTTAGAACATTAAATGCCAACTGTAGGGACTGTTGAGACAACAATCACCGAGTATTTCAGTGACTAACCAGGCCTCCATTCTAATCTGAAAACAGCTGAAAGTGAGACCTAACATGCTCCAGGTTACACAGCAAGTTTAAAGAATCTCCTCTGTCAAGTAAACACGAAGGACATAAAGAACCACGTCCCTAAACAACACCGGCTTCAATCACGTGAAAACGAACGGCCACAAACAGGAAGCAAACACCAGTGTGGCTGAGTCCACGCCGATGGCTGATGACACTGCCACAGACAAACGGCCAGCAGTTGGGTCCCAACTAGAAAAATAAATTGGAGGCTACATTTTTAATTAGCACAACACAAAATAAATGATCAACTGTGAAGGATGATGTTGGAAGAAATACAATACTGACTTCATTACTTTTTCTCTGTCCTTTAATGTTCTTCCTGTCTCTGCTTGTCTTTATTCCTTCATCATCCCTCTTCTTGAGTTTACACTTCACAGAAAAGGCAGGAAACACTCGCAGATGAGAAAAAGGGCATCTGAAGAAAGTCTGTGTTTGCGCCTGCTGGTCCTCAGGCTACAGTTCTCTCGGGAGGGCAAGGTCAGCTGCCGGGGGAAACCCATTCTCCCCGCTTTCTGTTTCTCTGAGGGCCTATTGTGAAAGTGGCACTTCTGGCCTCTCTCTACACTCCTTTCTCTCTCTCCCCTAAAGGAGAGGAATGGATTCATCTCACTGGGAAGAGGATACGTGTCTTGGGTCCACTGAACCTCATTCCTGTACTGCAGTGATCCTTAGCCTTTAACTGCAACAGAATCACAGAGAGGGCTTGTTAAAACATGGACTTCTAGGTCTGGAGTGGAGATCACAAATCTGTACTTCTAACAAGTTTCTGTTCTTTTTTTTTTTAAGATTATTATTTTTTTTTTTAGAGAGAAGGGAAGGGAGGGAGGAAGAGAGAGAGAGAAACATCTATGTGTGGTTGCCTCTTGCACGTCCCCTACTTAGGACCAGGCCTATAACCCAGGCATGTGCCCTGACTGGGAATAGAACCAGCGACCCCTGGGTTCACAGGCCAGTGCTCCATCCACTGAGCCACATCAACCCGGGCTGCATTTCTAACAAGTTTCAAGGTAACACTGACACTGCTCATCTGGGAATCAAACTTTGAGAACCACTGCTTTACTGAATGAGGCTAAAGTGTTCAAGGTCATTGTCCTCACATGGCTTGACCCTTCCCTCTTTAGCAGTAACTTGTCTTTAGAACACAAGAGCTCTCCCTTCTTCCATACAGTAATCAACCCAGAGGCAACTGTCCAGCAGGTAAGCCTAGGATGGGATGGGTAGAAGCTAAAATTCTGGGAGGAAAGGTGTAAGGAAGACCATTTGGCCACACAGGCCCTGCCTGCAATCCTAGTTCAGCTGTACCAGGAGTAAAGTCATTATTTTGAACTCTATCTGAAACAACTGCGATTCTTAATCAGTTCAGATAATAAAGAGAAGAACAGAATGAATCATTAGCCCCTTTAGCCCAAGAGCACCCAGCACAATGGTTGTGGGAATGACAGGAAATATGACTATAAATTTCAAAGGTGTGACCTCATTCTGGAAGCACTGTGACCCCTGTCCTGTCTAAGCCACAGTGCTGAAGCCAGATGTCATCAGCTGTGTGTACTGAATAGTACTCCTGCTCCTTAAAAATAGGCAATCCTCCAAGTGGTGTAATGGGAGAGAATGTGATCTAGGGCCTTGAAGAAATGCTGCCTAGATGATTTCTGAGTTAATCATCAACTACCCAAATGAGGTTAGCTGACTCAACAGCTCCCTCCCCGCCTACCGAGAGCCAAGCCCTCCAGCTGTTCTTCAGAGCCTCCGGCACCTCAGGGTCACTCCTCCTACCCCTGCTTGCCATCCTGGGGTCTGGCAGCTCTGCTTCGGAGCCATACTCTGCCCACCTACACTCATCCTGTCAGGGGTGCCCAAGCTTTGGTGTCTCTGGGCCACACTGGAAGAAGAAGAGTTGTCTTGGGCCACACATTAAACATACAAACACTAACAGTAACTGATGAGCAAAAAAAAAATGGTTTTAAGTAAATTTTTGATCTGTGTTGCCAAATTCATCCACAGCCTGGGCCGCATGCAGCCTGTGGGTTGGACACCCAGCTATAAGATGCTTTAGATGGGTCTCGGATGACACCCCAGCTCCACACCCTGCAGTGGAGCCAGTCTTCTTCCCCTGTGCTCAGCCCCACTCAGCTCCTGGAGCCCCTAGCAGGGCTCAATATCCCCAGTCCCTCTTTCTCCAGGAGGTTAATTGGGATAGCAAAAGGTTTTCCTTAAGAAGAGCAGCAAAATTAAGACACAGTTTCATCAGCCAAACCAGAAAAGAAGAGAGTGAAACCCACACCAGGTCTTGCATTCTGTAAGACCTCCATGCTCCCGGGCCCCCATCTCAGGGCTCCTGTAACTTCTTCAGTGAACCAAGAGCCTCTCCTGGCTGCCAAAGGGACAAATGGGATCAAATCTGCCTAAACACATGTCCTGTGTGGCTAAGTGTTGTTGTTGTTGTTGTTTCATTTTAGAGCTAACATATAACAATTAGGAAATTACCAAGTAACATAAAAAAATTCACATTTCTGTTTTATCTTTGAAAATCAGAAGGTCTGGCAATACTGAGCCCACATTTCCACAGGATTATACCAGGCTAAGCAAGGGACTGTCGTGCCCTTTAGATAAGGTGTAAGCGAGTTGCCGCAATTCCTGATGACCCGCTGCCATCCTCACTTTCCCACTGCCTGTCATCCAGAGTGTCCATGAACCAACAGGGGGCACACACAAGCTCTACTTCCTGCCACTGTGAATACCCCAAAATATCCCTGAACTCTAATTATACTGTTGTGCAGTGCAAAGAAAGAAACATGCGTATCTTATTTTCTCTGAAGCTGGTTGCTGCTTCCATTTTCAGTCATGAAGCCATAATTGTAGGAATCATGAACCAGTGGGCAAGTGTTTATCCCAAAGTGGCCCAGACTCCTGGGGAATGAGGTGAGAGAGGATAAAGGGACTCAATATAAAAAGCCGATTTTCTTTTCAACATTTCTAGTTCCTTAGAAGATCAGGACTCATAAAAGAAAAATACAGCCAGATCTTGTGTTGTTACAGAACAAAAATTCCATTATCCAAAGTTATCAGTTACAGAATTTTAGGGCACATTTAATTTTTGCAATTACATATAAAGCAAATAAAAGTTTATTATTTTTAGAAAGACCCTATCACCTAATAGCCCTTTTCATTTCGCAATAAACTAGATCTCAGAAAAAGTTTAAGAATTATTAACGAATTAGGAAATGACCACTGTGCAATATAAGTGTTCAAAGATCTGCTCTTGTCTCACATCAGCTGTTGTTGGCAGGTACAATGAACTGGCCGAAAGTACTGCTATGCCCCATCAAGGGCTGCAGTATCACAGACGGAGACTGGCTCCAGAGAGGCACCTGTGGGGTATCACTCAGACTCCTAATGTTTGCCCGTAAGATTAGATTAGTCAGTCAGTGTCAAGGTACACATTTGATTTTCAAAATTCTTCTCCCACTTCTTTCTTTCCAAGGTTAGAACATAAAAGGGAAAATAAAAGATCACATTTGCTTGCCTTTCTTCTCAGAGACTTTCTAGGACAAGAATGGATTCTGTTGTCCTTTTCCTCCCGGTTCAACATAAAACAAGGTCAAAAGTAAATTAGGGAAATTTAAATAGTCCGCCAGGAATCTTTCACAGGTGAATTCACTTAAGATATAAGAAAAAGATGATCAAAAATATGAACAGTAAAATGACAACAAAATTACAACTATCAGCAACCAAACCTACAAAAACAAAAACAAACTAAGCAAGCAGCTAGAACAGGAACAGAATCAAAGAAATGGAGATCACATGGAGGGTCATTGATGATAACCATCAGTGGGGAGGGAAAGATGGAGAACGGAGAAAAGGCACAGGGAATAAGAAGCATAATTGGTCTACAAAATAGACAGGGGAGGTTAAGAATAGTATAGGACATGTAGAAGCCAAAGAACTTAATATGGACAACCCATGGACATGAACTAAAGGGGGGGGGGGGAATGCTAATGGGATGGGGGTGCAGGATGGAGGAGAATAATGGGGGGAAATGGGACAACTGTAATAGCATAATCAGTAAAATATATTTAAAAAAGATCTAATCTTTTCTGATCAAACTGAAGGAACAAGGAAACTTGGGCTAAGGCTATGTTTATAGTGAAATGGCCCACTGAAATGACCAACAGCAATTCCTTTGGAATGTGACTTGCAGGTTACAAAGTGCTTTTGCATAATGTGTCACATGAAACAGAATATTTTATAAAGTCTACACACAAAGTATCTGTATTATGATTTCTGAGCTGAACAGGATGCATCATTCCATTGTAAATCCAACCCTGCCCTGTTTCTCAGTGCTAATTCAGGAAGCTCAGAAAAGAGGAAAATCTCACCACACTACATTTATTACCAAGTTAGTCTAAATTGATTATCTTTGCTCATGGACAGGATAAAATTAAACAGCAAAAACTACTAAAACATTTACTTTCTAAATGTATCCTTCTTCAATTATATGCATGCTTTTTATCAAAAATAATCGCTTGGACTTCTGGCCAAGATAGAGGCATAGGTAGACACACTGTGCCTCCTCACACAACCAAAAGGACAATTTAAAAACAAAAAACAACCAGAACTGACAGAAAACTGAACCGTATGGAAGTCCGACAACCAAGGAGTTAAAGAAGACACATTCATCCAGACTGGTAGGAGGTATGGAGACCAGCAGTGGGGTGGAGAGGACTCACGACAAGGTGGCGGCTGGAGGACTTAGCAAGGCGGTAGATTGTGGAGCGGGGCACACAAGGCTGCAGTTAGCCATCAAGGCAGCAGCAGGTGGACTGGCAAGTCAGTGGATTGCAGACTGGGCAGTCTCACATTCACATGCAGATAAACCGGGAGAAACATCTGGGGAGTGGGACACACCGCACAACCCAGGGCCCCAGTGGGGAAATAAAGCCTCAAACCACTGACTGAAAACACCTGTGGGGGTAGAGGCAGCAGGAGACACTCCCAGCCTCACAGGAGAGTTCACTGGAGAGACCCACAGGGTCCTAGAACATACACAAGCCCACTCACCCAGGAATCAACACCAGAAGGGCCCAGTTTGCTTGTGGGAAGCAGGGGAAGTAACTGAAAACCAGTAGAAAGTGGAGCAAGCGCCATTGTTCCCTCTCAGACCCCGCCCCCACATACAGCATCACAACTAAGCAACAAGGGTTACCGA
Organism: Anoura caudifer; assembly: GCA_004027475.1. Taxonomy (NCBI): domain Eukaryota; kingdom Metazoa; phylum Chordata; class Mammalia; order Chiroptera; family Phyllostomidae; genus Anoura; species Anoura caudifer. Next base: position 443,702 of record PVKU01000348.1, on the reverse strand, counting down.
ACCCTGGTGAACACCCAAGGCTCTGTCCCTTATAGTTGCAGGTGCATCAAGACAGAACAAAATGGCCCAAATGAAAGAACAGATCAAAGCTCCAGAAAAAATACAACTAAGCGATGAATAGATAGCCAACCTATCAGATACAGTTCAAACACTAGTAATCAGAATGCTCACAGAATTGGTTGAGTTTGGTCACAAATTAGAGGAAAAAATGAAGGCTACGCTAAGTGAAATAAAGGAAAATGTACAGGGAACCAATAGTGATGGGAAGGAACTGGGACTCAAATCAATGGTGTGGACCAAAAGGAAGAAAGAAACAAACAAGCAGAAAAGAATGAAGAAACAAGAATTCAATAAAATGAGGAGAGGCTTAGGAACCTCCAGGACAACTTTAAACGTTCCAACATCCAAATCATAGGGGTGCCAGAAGGAGAAGAGGAAGAGAAACAACTGGAAAACTTATTTGAACAAACAATGAAGGAGAACTTCCCCAATCTGGCAAAGGAAATAGACTTCCAGGAAGTCCAGGAAGCTCAAAGAGTCCCAAAGAAGTTGGACCCAAGGAGGGACACACCAAGGCACATCATAATTACATTAGCCAAGATTAAAATGAAGGAGAGAATTCTAGAGGCAGCAAGGGATAAGGGGACAGTCACCTACAAAGGAGGTCCCATCAGACTGTCAGCTGATTTCTCAAAAGAGACCTTGCAGGCAAGAAGGGGCTGGAAAGAAGTATTCCAAGTCATGAAAGGCAAGGACCTACATCCAAGGTTGCTCTATCCAGCAAAGCTATCATTTAGAATGGAAGGGAAGATAAAGCGCTTCTCAGCTAAGGTTCAGGTAAAGGAGTTCATCATCACCAGCCCTTATTATAGGGAAAGTGAAGGGGACTTATCTAAGAAAAAGAAGATAAAAAATAGGACAGTAAAAAGATAACAAACTCACAGATATTAACAACCACACCTAAAACAAAAGCAAAAGCAAACTAAGCAAACAGAACAGGAACAGAAACACAGAAATGGAGATCAAATGGAGAGTTATCAACAGGGGAGTGGGAGGGGGAGAGAGGGGGTAAAGGTACAGAGAATCAGTAGCATAGAGGGTAGGTAGAAAATAGAAAGGGTGAGGGTGAGAATAGTATAGGAAATGTAGAAGCCAAAGAACTTATATGTACAACCATGGACATGAACTAAAGGGAAGGAATGTGGGTGGGAGGGGGTGTGCAGGGCAGAGGGGAGTGAAGTGGGAGAATGGGACACTGTAATAGCATAACAATAAAATATATTAAAAAATAATAATCTTTGAATCTTTATTCACCACTTCTATTTTCTTACATTGCAATTACCAAAACAAAAACCAAAAATAAAACCCCCAAACAAAAAACCAACAAGAACAGTTTATCTACTTAAATGCATATATTTCAGTACCTAGGAAGGCACTGTAAGTATATGATTAGGAGCCCTGGCTCTGGAGTTGGAATTTTGGGGAATGAAAATAGACTGATTTTTAACCTTTGGGTGAATCATTCTGAATCTTGGTTTTCATAGACAAAAAATGAAGATGAAGATAATAATATCAACTTCATAGAGTTTTGGGAAGGATTAATTATAATGAACAGCAAAGGGCTTAGAAAAAGACCTAACATATAGGAAGTGGCCAATAGATATTAGGTATTATTTGAAATATTTATGATTTTTGATTTTCATAAAATTAGCGGGCTTCCATAGTAATGTATGTGTGAGCACTTGTATAGTATGTATTTTGCATAATATAACAATTTGTATATATGTTAGAATTTATATATTATGCAAAATACTAATTTGCAGAAATGATATTCACCAGTAACTAGTGGAAGAGTTATATTTTGAAGAAAGATCTGGATGAAGTTAATTATGTTTAAACACTGAATTTGAATAATTTAAGTAATCGTTAACGTACTTCATTATCTCATTGTGAGAATAAAACCATATGGAGCTGGTTCTAGACCAGGGCTTGGCGAACCCATTCTGCAGGCCACACCTGGCCCACTGCCTGCTTGCACACTGCCTGTGAACTGAAAATGGTCTTTGCACATTTCAACAGTTGAAAAAAATTCAAAAGAATGATCGTTGGTGACATGTAAAAATTGTGAGAAATTATAATTTTAATTTTAATGCCCATAAATGAAGCTTATTGGAACACAGCCATGCTCATTCACTTATGTATTCTTTATGGCTGCTTCTGACATCAAGAGGAGAGTTCTGCAGCTGAGACAGAGATCATAGAGCCTGCAAAGCCTAGAATACTTATTGTCTGGCTCTTTGCAGAAAAAGTTTGCCAACCCTTGGTCTAGACTGTTGTTCCTGTGAGGGCAAAAACTGCTGGGGCACAACTCAGTGCCTGGCCCAAAATTGTGTTCAGTAAATATGTAATGAAAGAATATGGTATCAGCATAGGGAGCCTGAGGTGGGGCTACTCACATGTACCAAAGATAGTTGTTCCCAAGTAATGGAGTTTTTCAAACAGAGCACTAGAGAGGACTGCTCCTGTCCGTGCAACCCAAGCATGATCTTCGTTACTCTGTAATACTAATGGTGGAATTTTAGGCACACCGAAGAGAATGGGAAAGGGCAGATCATGAGGACAAACTAAGGAGTTCTTCATTTTCCAGTAGTATACTTTTACAAAAATAGTGGCATCACAAAAATACAACTGAAGAAAATTAGTTTGATAAAAGCATTTATACAAACACACACACAAACACACACACAGCCTTACTTCACCACAACCTAATTTCTAGACGTGGATGCTGAAAGGGTTTGCCATGTCTTAAATTGTGTGTGTGTGTGTGTGTGCACGTGTGTGTGTATCCAAATCACAGTAAATGTTAGGTCTCGCTGGACCGAGGCTATGCAGACAACATCCAGAGTGTGGCCTTCTACCTAGGGAGCCTCCTTTGTAAGGAAGTGCAGCGACAGCTCCTTTCTAGAGGAAAGCTATCAGCCTGGTGACAGTTCTAATGTAGGCCATTTCTGACAAGGCAAGTTGATGGAACTGGAGAATATTTATTTTGGAGATGAAATCACAGTCCTCAGTCCGATTTAATTTAATTAATTACTAAACATTTCAGTACACTTTTCTGTCTTTACTGGAATTATTTTTGTGTTTTATTTTTGTTTGTTTTGCAAACTAACAGTTATCTGGCTCCAAAGAAGGTGGGCAGAAACATTTATTGCTCACTGAATAGCCATGTGTTCTCCCTCACTTCCAGTGGGGTCATGTGAGTAGTTCCAGCCAATGGGACTTGCTATCTCTCTAGGCCAGATTCTTTCAGTGTGATCCTGGAGCTCCCTTTCCTTGCTAGGACAATTTCGAAGCCCCATGTAAAAACAAAACCACAGGAACTTGTTTCTCTGAGACAGTGCGTATAGAACAGCTGCATGAAGAACAGCCAGTGCGCACTGACATTTATGTGAACAAGAAATCAATGAATATTTCAGCATTAATTTGCTACCGCAACATACCCTACTCTATCCTGACTTCTAAAGAAAGTCTGAGCAGAAAGAAACCTTCTATTTGTCTGTGATCAACCATCTCGGGCTATTTACAAGGATTAGCTGCATAAGTAGGGAAATTTTCCAAACCTTCCTCAGATAGGCAACTGTGCAACATTATTATTTCATTTCAAGTGCATTTACAGATTATTACCACATTTAATTTGACTCAAAGGAAAAAGTTAAAAACCAAATCTTTTATGCCACTCACTTATCAAAAGAACTTCAGAGCTGACTGAGAGCTGCACTGGGTGATGTCCACTGAGTGTTGTGACCCCTGACAAGCCGTAGTGAGGTCCACTCACCTAGTTCCTTTCCTGCCTTATGACCCCTGAGCTCCATTTCCAGGAGCCGCATGTGGCATGGGGGTCACTACTCCACAGGCAGACACGATCTTGTAGCACCCTGGACACAGCTGGTGTGGTTTTCCTTTGTTGGCAATCAACAACACACTCTGAACCAGACTGACTCCAGAGGGGCCTTGAACACAGAGGTGCCACCTCTGCCGGCTGGTGGTACAAATGTCCAGTAAGATAAGGACTCAAGCCGATGTCCCTCGATACATTCCTGATTTAAAACCACTGGAAACCCTGGATCCTGACAGACAGTAGGCTACAGACTTCCACAGCCCTGGGTCCAATTCTGGCTCAGCCTCTGACAGCTGTGTAAGTTAGAGGACCCAGACTGCCCAAGCCTCAGTTTCCCCCCCTTCACAAGGCAGGTGTGAAGATCAGTGGAACTGATGCAGCTGGAAGCACTCACTATGTGTTAGACTCTTGCTGCCTCAATGCCATGGAATTCTTCTGAATCTGAATTTCTATTAACTTTATGTTTGATTACAAGCAAAACAATATTCCCAGTTACATAAAGCAGTTGAAAAATAGATACTGTGTAATGACAGTCTCAAAAATAAACTCTACTACTTAATTTGATCATCTTCAATACCATCAAGTCCTTGCTATGAACCTGGTCATCTTCCAGAGACAACGGAATTGTTTAAATTCCAAAGAATTTCTTAAGTACACGCCTGCTCATTTCCAATTCTGTGATTGTATATTTTTATACTTCAAGTAAATTGCTCTAGCTTTTTCATAGTAAAAACCAAAGTCATCACAGCCTATTCGTAAGGAAAAAAAGAAAAAATGAGACAAATTCCAAAAGAGGGGCATCCCATAATGTATCTACTACAAAGTTCACTGCTCCTCAAAGTTCTCCAGGTCATTTAAAAAAAAAAAAATGAGGACAGTCTGAGAATTGTCACAGCCAAGAAAAACCTACAGAGAAATGACAAGTAAATGTAATACTTCATAAAGGGGATCTCAAAACAGAAAAAGGACTTTAAGTTAAAAACTAGGAAAATATGAATAAACTATACACTTTAGTTAAGAATGCTATAATAATATTGGTTCATTAATTATAACAAACACACCATGCTAATGTAAAACGTCAGTGACAGGGTAAACTGTGTCAGTGTGGGGGCACACAAGACTCTACTATCTGCTGAATTTCTGTTAATCAAAATGGTTCAAAATATAAAGTTTAATACAAAAAGAAACATCACCACAATGACAGACCACGTCGCACCCATGAAGATGGCCTTCATAAAAAACGCAGATAATAATTAAGTGCTGATGAGGACATGGAGAACCTCCATGTCCTCATACATGGAAACTTCATACATGGCTGGTGGGATGTAAAATGGTACAGTCACTTTGACAAAGAGTCTAGCAGTTCCTGAAAACATTAAACATTGAGTTACCATATGACCCAGAAATTTCACTTCTAGGTGTATGCCCAAGAGAAATAAAAACATATGCCCCCCAAAATCACTGGTTCACAAATCTCATAGCAGTATTATTCATAATAGCCAAAATGTGGAAATAACTCATACATCCAGCTGATGAATGGGTAAGTAAAATGTGGTAGATCTAGCCAGTGGAACATTATTTGGCCATGAAGAGGGAAGTGTTGATGCTACAACATGAAAAAAGGTTGAAAACACTATGCTAAGTGAAATAAGCCAGACACAAAAGGCCACATACTGTATGATCCGTATATACAAAATTTCAAGAATACACAAATTTATAGGCAGAAATTAGATGTGTCACAGCCTGGACAGGGTGAAGGAGGGGTGAAATAAGAAATGAGGAATGAGTGCTAATGGATACAGGGTGATAAAAATATTCTAAAACTGTATACTTGAAGTGAGTGAACTACTTGAAGTGAGTGAACTAGACCTCAATAAAGTTAGTTTCAAAAACAATTACATCCTGTGCACCAAGAACAGTGATGGAAAACCATTTAAAACTACTCAAGGCAAAGATTTTGACAATGTCTGGTTAATACGAAACCTTGAATGTCCCTGAGAAATCTTGCTGCTTGCTTTGGTAACACCCTCGTATCGTGTCCAAGGGCACGATGCCTGGAAGGAACCTGTGCGCACCGAAGGTCTGATGAGCAGCTCTGTAACATCAGGCCTCCCTAAATTGTCCCCACGGTGTGAAATAGGATTCAAAGGAATATTCCCACTGATATTTAATAAATTAATTTACAAAAATGTCTATCATTATGTACCTTTTCAGTACACTATCTCAGAATGTAGTCATTTCCTCTGAATTACTAGAAAATTGCAATGTTTTCCATTCTCCCATTATTTACTATTCTAATCCTACAAGAAATGTAATACTAACCTTGCAGAAATACGTCAATAAAAACTTAATGTCCCACAGCAGAACACACATAAGTAGAATCCGTCAGTAAAAATTTAGAAACTTTAATCTTTTTTATCTTACATATTTGAAACAGGAAATATAATCATTTTAAATCAAAACTACTTTGTTCAAAATGAAAGGGATGAAGTTTTCCTCTTCCCATGTTAGTCAAGTCTAATTTTATGAATCAAAACCTGAATTACTGTTAACATTTAAGAAAGCCAAGCCTAAGGTAGAATAAAGTAATTTCTGGTTTTTCCTAATCTGATTTCTCTTAAAACAATAAAAGATATTTTGAGACAAATAGAACCTCAGTTTATTTCAAAGTTGAAATCACTTTTACATATAAGGATTATATATAGTAAAACATTATTATTACATATTATTTAATTTATTTATGCAATAGTTTAGAATGCATAGGAATCTACAAAGATCCTTATACTTTGAATTCAAGCTATGCAGCTGTCTCTTGGATATGGCTGGAGTATCTCTCAAAATTTACTGTCAGTACAACACAGAAAGGGGTTAATAGTCTAAATATAAGGATCTTAAATCTTTAGTCTACAAGCAAGTGGAAGCTAGTATTGGGTAGGTAAGTAAGGAGGGGACTGGTACAGTTTCACACATTCCTTCATTCCTTTTTATCTTCCACCCCTTCATCGGCTTACCAAGTGCCTACAACGCAGCAGGCGATGGGGCTCCAAAGTGAGAATGACATGATCCTGCCCTACGTGACCCCAGATGTGGACAGAAGAACTCAAAACAGAATAAATCTTAGTATGAGAAGATTTTTATCTAAAATGTGTATGGTATCTTTCCACTTACACATTTTGTCTTATTTCATCCACACAAAATAGAACAAACTACAACCACCACGGTTCAGACGGGCTGAATGACTGGGAGGTTCTCCCACCCCTGGAACCTCTCAGCTGTGGACCTGGGGCAAAGGGGGTGAGTCATCACCTCTGTCCCACTCACTGCTGCTTCTTCTAACACCAGCTGACAGTGGCAGCACCAGGGTGACAACTTCTACTTAAAAATCCACCCTTTTTTCTTTTCCCACCACAGTGTAGTTCTCAGCACAGGATACTTTTCAGGAAACACACATGGAAGATTCTCAAAATCTCCAATGACACACAAATGACTTCCCCATCTGTGGGCATTCCCCTTAAAAGATGAACACAGGGGAACCCCTGGCCTTTGTACCCTCTGATCTCCAGACAAGCTCTTCAGCACTAAACCAGTAGATTTTTTTTTTTTTTTTTTAATTTATAGCTCAAGTACTTCTGAAGAGAGACCACAATACTACTGGAATCTTTCAGCACTCAAAGTCAGCCTGAGAGGATCTGTCCTGTAAGTACAGGACACTGTACTGTACTTACAGCCCTAGGTTTAATGTTTGAAATCCCCTGCATCACAGAACAAGCCAGAACAAATACACTTATAATCACGTAACCTAGTGATGCGTTCACTTACGTATTTATTTTTGTGATTCATTTATTTTTGTCTTATTTTTATAATTTGTCTTTCAGAATTTGAGATTGGTTATTCTTCTATATTTTGCATATTTTTGAAAGTCAGAGAAGGCCGTAATGATGAATTAATTTTTGCTAGTCCTGAAATACACATATTAAAATGAGAACCAGGAAAAAGCATTTTTAGGTCAATGCACTGTAAAAAATGTGGCTCCTCCTCCTCTGGTATGTTTGGAGGTAAGAAGCTGGCAGTCAGGGCAAGCCAAGATAAGCCTACAACTCAACACTGCCTACAGAATAAGCCCAAACCCCCCAACCCCAAGGTTAAAATGTTCCTTAATCTGCCCTTTTCAGGCTCGTCTCCCAGTTCTGCCCAGAATGAACCTGAGTACTCACCCAGGCTGAAGATGCACTTCCCCACTGCAGCTCTGTTCGGAGGTGCAGTTGCCCCTCTGTCTGGAATGCCTCTCCCTGTTACACCCCGCTAACCACTCTCTACCTGGTGAGCACCTGCCCTTCCTTCAACGTTGAATTTGAATGCCCTGTCCTCCATTATTTTCTTTATGTAGATATGTTCTCTCATTTCAAAGGGTTTACAAAGCTGCATAAAACAGCAATTTTCAACCAGTGTGCCACAAGAATTTTTAAAACTTGCAATACCTGACTATTTAGTCAGGGGCACCAGCTTCTTTTCCCTTAGATTGTTAAATAAGAAAAGGACAACTGCCAACACAATAGCCATTGGCTTAAATGAATCAAAAGTATACCTATTTTTTTGTCAGATCATCCAAAAAAACATCTTTTGGTGTGCCATAGATGTTTAATAGTAACTAGTTTACATGTGCCATGAGATGAAAACAGTTGAAAATCGCCGGCACAAAACTGCAGAAGGCAGCATAAGCCACCATCCCCTCATCTCGGCCCACCTGCACTCACTACTATAGTGAAAACCGAACCTTCCATCTCAGTTCCGTCACCCCTGGTGTCTACCACCCTAACTGCTCTCAGCACCAGATGCCTCAGCCAGAACCTGAGTTCACACGTGTTTAATCATCCTACAAGACTAGACGGTTTTTGAGGGCAGGGAAAGAACTTTCTGCAATTGTGTGAGTTCTAGCTATTCCAAATACACTTGTTGAAAATGTTTAACATTACGTCCAGATCAACAAAATAAAACCCCAATACATACATACCCCTTGAGTACACTAGTCATTCCTAATCGGTTTGGGTCAGCTCCTAACATCATCTAACTGATGTTGGCTGCTCAGCTTTCTGCAGGTAGAATGGCCACACTGGCTGAACAGCAGTTATTTGAAAACATGAAACACAAGAAAAAGGCTGGTTTCTTGGCCAGGAAGGGAGTGGGGGTGATAGAGCCACATAAGAAACGTCCAGAGAGCAACAAGGGTCACAAGGCCACACCCACTTGGAAAATGAGAGCAATTAAAAAAACAATACAATAACTGAAAAAACCCTGAATCATCAATTTTGTGACAATAGTAAAGTTTCAAGAAAACATTTTTTTTCCAGCTCATCTAACTCACAGGCCCATACTCTAGCTGGGTGGTTCCCAGACCATAACTTCAGCATCATCTAGGAACTGGCTAAGATGAAAGTCTCTGGCCCCCAGCCCAGACCTAAAGAATGAGAAATTCTGGAGCGGAAACCCAGCATTCCGTTCCTTAACAAGTTCTCCAAGTGATTCCTATGCATGCTTAGGTTTTAGAACACATTAAAGTACCAGCAGTTTCCTGAATGGGCCAGCTCTTTCTGTCTCCATGCTTTTGCTCATGATACCCTTCCCCCATGGAATGCTCTTTCCTCTATTCTCTGTAGACTGAACTTGTACTTTCTTTTCAAGGCTTGGCTCAAAAGTCTCTACACCTTCCTCAACCCAGGGAACCGAATTAACTACTCCCCATTTGTGCTCCCCCAAGGCTTTACTCTGCCCATCCCCCTGGTGCCTACCCCTGTCACCAGCTATCCCCAGTCAGCCTCCTCCACCTGACTGAGAACCCAGGGGTGCAAAAACTGTCTGGCTCACAGCCCTGCCCCCATACCAGCTCCTTTTACTTAATCACATCCCTTTGATTTTTGCAGAGGAGAGAAAATATTTTTCTGGAACAAGCCTCTGATTAACAGCGTCCAACCCCTCTCTCCACAGTGGAAATTAATAAATATCCTGTTGAGTGAAATCTGAAGTTTAGGGGGCATCTGAGACATCACTTAAAGAACTGCACCATCAGAAAACACATTTAGGCTTTGATAAAAGTCAAATATAAATTTCATAAAGAAATTATTCCCTCTGGTCGGTAAAGAAAAAACAGGGATTAATTGGAGGAGCACTAGGTTTGGGGCCATACCGAAGCTCCAAGAGGACAGGGACCCTACATCTGTCTTGGCCATCACTGTGGTCCCAAGTGCTGAGCTGGCATTGCGTCAACTTAGAAGACACAGGTGCGAGTTCCACCTTTGCTACTTCCAAGCCATGTAACTTCAAACAGGCAAGTCATCCTCAAAGTCTTGGCTGCTTATCAGTGGAAGACAGCAAAGTCAGACATTCATTATTTTAATTATAATAAATACCGTACTGCTTTACCTTGTAGTTTACTAATTGCTTTCATGTGCAATGAGTTGTTTAATCATCAAACCTACAGTTAGAGAGGCCTCCCTTCTCATGAGGTCAGACACAGAAGTACAGACTTTCACTTTCCATCCATAGCCCTGACCACAGGCTGACCGATCTGAACTTTAAATTACCATAAGGAGCTCATTCTGACTGGCCACCAAACATTTAGAGATTCTTAGATTACCTCTTTCCACTGACCATGATCCTGGCTTAACTTGGCTGTCTGAGAATAAGAAAATGGATCAAGCAAATTGCTATTACTGTTATTTTTCCAGACTTAATTCACTTGCATGACAGCTTTTGCTAAAAAACATCTTTGGCTTTTCGTGAGCTGCGTTTCACGGCTGGCACCTCGCTGACCTGATAATATTGAAACTCTTTAAGAACTGGGCCGCTCTTGGAAGCATCCCCGAGGCTAGAGCATCCCTGCGAAGCTAAACTGAGGAGAGAGGAAGGAAAGCGGGACTTCACAGAAACAGAACGCTGACAGCGTTCAAGTGAAGGAACGCAGGGGTCTTTGGGAATTGTTGGTTTGTCCTCAAAGGTTGTAAATGCTAACTTGATATCCAGCTGAAGGTTCAATTATGCCCTAACATAACTGATATTGTCTTGATATTGTGTTGACACTGTCTTTCCACCCAAGTATTAATGAATAGCATTAAATCCCTAAGCAGAGAGCATTTATCAAACCTCAAAATTCTAGTCTGTACTGATTTTCTTCTAAAGAGTACACAGTGAGTATATATCATTGAGGGCAAAAAAAAAAAAAAAAAAAAAAAAAAAAAAAAAAAAAAAAAAAAAAAAAAAAAAAAAAAAAAAAAAAAGGAAAGAAAAGAAAAAGAATCAAACCAATATAGCCATAAAAGACAGCATTTAAGAGTGAAATGAGTAAAAAAGTCTACTTGTGCCTTTGATCATTCACTGTAAATGAGTTGGATCTGAACCTACTTCTCTTTTATTTCGACATTTTAATCTAGATTATAAGCACCAGCTATGGGAATAATGTGAAGATAAAGCTGGTACTTTCTATCTAAGGCATTCAAATTGTTTGATCAACATCAGTTTTGGGTCAAAGACTGTCATGCGTCCCTTTGGAATTTAGATGTGAACTGTGGGTTTAGGTTTACTGATTTATTCACCAATAAAGGGGATGCCACATGGGAATTCATTGTTGAGGAGAAGGTTTAGACAAACAGACCTTGGCCCAAGGCATAATTAACAGGACTGATCCTTGTATACACATTTCCCAATGTTTTAAACTCAAATTCTATCCAAATTCTATTTTGACAGCACTGGGAAACTCTCGTGTTTCTTGGTTCTCCAACAAATAGAAGGGGCTTTTGTCATTTTTTATTAAAAATTCCTGGGACTAGACCTTTAAACCATTTAATTTATTGAGTTTCTCAATAATAAAGTAAATCTAGTTTCCTCTAGTATTTTCAGTCTCTATGGTCAACCATTCCCCAAAATCTTTTGCTTTTTATCACAAAGAAAGTGCCCCTCCACAGAACTTCTTCCCCCTGACTGACACATTCCTCCACCTCACTATCAGGAAAGACGGTTTCTCATGTTTTCTTTGCGTAGCGTGTCTGTGTGCAGTCAGTCCCCATCCACATATTCTCACGGTTTTATAGCTCTGGATTGCTCAGAAGAGCAATCATAAAAATTTAGCTCATTATAAAGTCTGAAGTCCCCTTCGCCCTGGACCTTATGAACAAACTATCTGTATGTCTACTGGAAAATACACTTTCTGATGAAACAAATGTTTGCAATAAAAGAAATGCTCTCCAAATCCTCACTCCACTCTCACCCTTCCTGCATGTGTAGTATTACTACTCAGCAACTTGCTTTCACAGCGGCCATGCTGTGTGCTTCTTACCAGAAAAGGCAAACTGGGACTTCTGACACAGCGGTACTGAAACGAAGATGATCAAAGTTAACACAGCCTCAAATCTCAAGCAATTTATATATGTCAGCAAAACGTGCAGCAATCAGATTGTATAGCCATTTTGTAACCAATAAACCTCGATGGAGCACAAAGGCCTCTTTCTCCTCCTCCCTGATTTTCATCATTATCAAGAATAAACTGTTGATTCAGATCTTTGTTCAGGGAAAGAGCTGGGTGGTGTGATAAGTTCCTGGATGTTGAGATGAATAATGGGTGAAGGCCAGAGGCAGATGGCCTTTCCTTTCACATCTGAGCACAGGCCCTGAGGATGCATTCAGGAGAAGCAGAAGCAGGAAATGGAAAGAAGGCTCAGACAGCACCAAGTGGGGTGGGGATAATACTCTCAGCTGGATTCCATTTTGAAACTCTTAACAGATTAACTAGGTTCATGTGTGTGTGAGGGAGGTTGGGGTTAAAATTTTCTCATATCCAACTCCACTGGTCAAATTTGGGGCCTGATAGTCCTGCCTCTAAAACCCGTCTCTGACCTGGGGCCCTACCTGCGGTATCCACACACATCCCCAACTGCGACAAGTCCACACTGACTTCAGAACTTCCTGATATTGAGGGATCCAGAAGAAAGTGCTCTAGTCTGGATTCTCCCTGGGGGTTCTGACCCTAGTTCAAAAGCCTGAGATCAGGTTAAGGGTCAAGACCCACAGACTGGAAATTCCAGAGCACCCAGCAGTGGATCCTACCACCCCAAGGGAAAAAGTCCTCACAAAGCTGGCCACCCTGCAGTCTGTTGGCTCATACACTGGGCTTCCCACACACCCCAACTCCAGAGGTATCTCCTAGGTCACTAGCAACTCACTTTTACCACCCCAATTCCTCCTGAAAGAGGGAACAGACAGAAATAGCTTTATGGTACACCCAGAGAAAGAGTTGCGGTCTCTCCCTCCAAGAAAACTTCAAAACTAAAAAGGAAATAAAGTCTATGTGGAATAATTTTAAAAACAAACAAATAAACAGAAAGATTCATCACTGTTGTTTTGTTTCTCAGATTAAAGTCTGGCTCATAGAATGTTGGGAGTTTCACCAGCCAAAATCTGTAACCATTCTGAATGGTTGCAGCCTAAGCATCTGTCTGGGTTACCACAGATAAAATTTTGTATTTTGTTAAGATATTTATTTAAGCTCCCAGTGCATGAGGTCAGGTAGGGTTGGAATCAAAGCTCAGTTCAGCCACATGTCAACTGTGTGACCTCAGAAATGTAATTTTATCTAAGCCTCAGTTTTCTCATCTGTAAAATAGGAAAATATAATTGCATCAATCTGATAGGATGGTTTGTTAAGATTAAATGACATATTGCTTGTAAAATGTTTGGTAGTGTACAGTCTGGTCATGGAAAACATTCTACAATAATAGTTACTAATATTACATTATTTTGAGAAAGTTATATAATATAGTCATTTTAACTCTAGATTTTAATATTCGGGCATTTTTTTAAGTGTATGAAACATTAACTTCAACATACCACCTGATTTTGCATTTGGCTGTCCAATCAATTTTAACTAATGTCCCGAATTCAAAGAAGTCATGCCACTCTACCTGCCCAACCCTCCCCTTCCCCAGGAAGCTGTGTCTCTGCCCTGAATTGCCCTCCCTTCTTAATACTTCTCTGAGGAAAAGCAACACTGCCAGTGGGTGACAGTGACCGACTGCACGTGCATGTGCCGCCGACAGCTCGATGCAAAGGCTGTGTTTTCATTTGCAACATCTGTTGTTCCAACTAAACAAATATTCCAAACTGGGATTTGGGTTCTGAGGAAGTGACTTCTATCTTGTTTTTATAGGTAGAAGGTATGATTACAATTTTCTTTCTCTCTCTCTCTCAACCTTGCACCTACTTTCCTGGGTTCCAAACAGCACAGCCATCACTTAGCACCTCCTAGTAGTATACTGTCTCTACCAAACACACTCTCAGTCCAAGGCCTGTGGGCTGACCTGGTTATGTCTTCTACCTCTGACAAGCTGAGCTACAGTGACCTTTCCAGACTCCTCCTCAACTCCCTCAAATGCAGATTCCCAAAATCCCAGTCTCACCCCTCTCATCATTCTGTGCACTCAACCTTGAATTGGCCTATCATCCCTTGTCTCATATACTCCAATGACAAGACATCTGCCCATCAGCCATCAGGTTCCTGACTTTAGATTGATCTCCAAGGGCTTTAAGATCCATAAAACATTTCAAACTGGAGGGTCCTGCTGCCAATTCAGCCTCATCTTGGGGCCAACAACCTCGAAAAGTAAGGGTTAATGAAATAAGCATGCGGCTCGTAATGAGAAAACCTGAGTAGAGGCTTTGGCTATACCACTAACTAGCTTAGTTAAGAATATCTCAGTTCCTCCTCTATCTAAGGAGGAAATGGTCTGGATAAAGTGGTACCTGATGGCTCTAATATCCTAAATGCCCACCCTGTCCATGTCAAAATACACTATTTATCCATGTATTTATTCATGCAATAATTATTGAATGTCTAACACTGCAAAGCTAACTGTGCCTAGAAGTATGAGTGGTTAAAGATCATCTCCCAAAGAGCTTATCATCTAGGATAGTAAATAAGACAATCACATCAATAACTGCAAGAAATAGAAAGAAATAATGTCATAATGGGATATACTTATCAGATAAAAAGAATATTACATGCCTATAACCAACACACCAAGCCTGAAACTAAAGTAATTTTCAACATATCTTTCACCAGATGCGTTTTCCTTTACATCATTTCTTAAGTCTGTGCTCTCCACTTTGCACTCAGAGTGACATGCTTCAATCCAGGCCTTGGGTGGCCAACAATCCCCTAGGATAATTTTACCTCTGTCCCCAGCACTTCCCTAACTGATGTGTGATCTCTCACCAAAGTATGAGAATCACCTCGTCAAGCTGGTTTGACTTAACTTCTTGCTATAGCCGCAAGGTGGCCTCCCCCATATTACAGAACATCCGCATTAAATCCCTTTAAAAACTCTCTGTGCTTCACTTCCTCCCTCCCACGGACAGTGGCTGAGAACAGACTTTGTACTTTGTGCTGAGTGGGATGTCTAAGTCATAGACCTTAACCTCCAAGAGTGTACACACTGGTCAGGAAGTCGGTGCATGTGCTGAAACACAACAATTCAGAAATCTGAAAACAAGGGAGATACTAGCCGCACAGACAACAGCATTAAATGCTAGAGGCTTCAGGAGATGGAGAGCTACTTTCTGGCCATAGTAAATCAAGGAAAGCTTCTAGGAAGAGGTCACACCTGAGCTTTTCCTGGCAATATGGGCTGGACTTCAGAAAGGGCAGCAAGCAGGTATTCTGGCCCATGGACCCAATGAGACTGAGACAAAGAAGGAGGACAGTTTAACGACCAGTAAAGAGTTACATGGGGTTTGGGTGAAAGAATACTATCTTTTTTTTAGAAAAGATCCTTGTTGAAAGAACTTTACAAAGTACTAGCAAGTTTAGTAGCAGGAATAATTAATTATCTGCCTAAGCCTGACTACACAGTAGAAAGGTGCAAATGCTTAATAACCTAATCCAACTGTGAAGAGAGAATCAGCAGGGGGGTGGCAGAAGGAGCCCTGAAAATCAGAAAACCTGGGTCCCAGACCCAGCTTTGCCAAGGAAGGGCTCCAGCAGCCACAGCAAGTCATTTAACCTCGCTAGTCTCAGTTTTCTCATTTGTAAACTGAAGCAGCTGAACTGGCTGACCTGGAAGGTCTCTGCGGTCCAGAACTAAACGAACTGTATATATTTCTGCCATTAAAACATTCATTGTGGGGGGTGGAGGGAAAGTCAGGTAACATATTCCCTTTTCGCGCAGGTTTCTCTTCTTGAACTAAAAATTTATTTTTCCTGAACTTACTAATTCTATGTATATGTCTCCCACGTCATAAATTTAAAATAACCTACATAATGTTCTCTCTGTGTGTGTGTGTGTGTGTGTGCCTCGAGGCCTAAAATTTTGTTTATGGCTCACAGGTTATCCAAGAAAGTTGTGCAGTACAGCCTTAGCCTTGTAGGAGTGTAACCAATACCGCTGCGCCAGGAGAAAATACCTTTGTATGAGCCACAAAATGTGACAGGTAAATAAGGGGGGGAAAGTGAGAACTCTTGTTACTCATCTAAAAGACTACTTTTTTTAAATAGAACCAAATGAGGCTGGAATAATAGGTACATAGAAAAGTAAGGGGGAGGGGATCCTAAATTTTAGAAAGTCTCTACTTAAAAATGCAGCTAACCTTGGCCAAGTAGCTCAGTTAGTTAGAGGACTGTCCTGATGCACCAAGGGTGTGGGTTCCATTGCCCCCTCAGGGCACATACAAAAATCAACCAAAGAACGCATAAATAAGTGGAACAACAAATCCATGTCCTCTCTCTCTCCGTTTCTTTCTCTGAAATCAATCAATAAAAAAAATTTTAAATGCAGAGTTTTTGGCACTGAAATTCGCTGTAAGTTTGCTTTTTTAATGCCGCATGCAGAGGCGCCCTGCCCCCGGAAAGATACCAGACCCAGAAACCACGGATGCGATTTCACTCCAGCCTTATTGATCTTAGGCACCAAAAGGCGAACAAACCCGCCACGGTGTTCAAGCGAAACATGCTGGATCAGAAAACTGCTGCTGCAGGAGCAGTCACCCACCCGAAGTTTAAGACAGAGAGGAAAACAGCAAAGTTAACAAAATGCCTAACTTCACAGAGGGAATCATAACACAGTTACCAGGTTTACTGTATTAGCAGCATATACCGGTGTACACAACTTAACACTTGCCCGAAAAGGGCAGGACAGCGCCCTGACGCCGGCGGGCAGCCTCCTCCAGAGCGGGGGAAACCTGGAGAGAATCCCCTTATGCCGCTGTGCGCTGGCGACGAAGTGAAGCTTTGTGTTCTGCCTGTAGGTCCAGCCCCCCTTGGGTACCCCACCGCCAAGCCCCGTACCTCCAGCGGTTGTACGGCCGGCGCCCGCAAGTCCACTCTGCAGCTACCTCGCTGCGCTTTCTTGCGGCGCTCACGCCACTGCGCATGCCCGGCCGGCACCTAGGGCCAGCAAACTCGAATCCACTTCCCGGGTTTTGGCAGCAGCTCCCAGGGAAAAGGACCTGATCCTACATCGTGGGTTCAGCTGGAGCGTGCTGGGAGTGGCGAAGGGGACAATTGGATGAATGTTGCGGAAACGTTACCCCTGCTGCCCAGGTACGCAGCATTTACGCTTCTCCCAACCTACATCTCTGGGACGAGCTTAGCACACACAGTAGTTCTCACTTGAGTTGTTAAAACACAGATCCCACACCAGAGTTTCGGATTCAGTTGGTCTAAGTGAGGCCCAACACTCTGCATTTCTAAATTTTCTCAGGAAAAACCGTTGCTGCTAGTCCCCACACCAGGCTTTGCAAACCTCTCTGGTCTAGAGAAAAGGGGATAGTTTTCTCTCTCCCACTTATTTGGGGGATTTCACAAAAACATTTCCTCTTCATTTAACATCCCCACCTGCTTTAAAAATAAGTAAATAACTACACCTCACACTCAAACAAAGGTGGGATATTTCCTGTAGCACGTGAATCAAGTAAATGGAATGTAGCTCCAACAGTGCTCACATAGTTTGCTAGCAAATCTATCCTTGTGATCACTTCAGCTCTGCCGCAGCAAACAAAAGGCGTCCATAATTTGCTGCCCTTTTAACTCAATTTAAGTCCAGTGTGGCTCCTCAGCACCTAGCACAGTACTGAGTACAAAATAGGTACCCAAGAAATCTTGAAAAAATATTAGTAGGACTGGAGAGATGGAAAGATGTTGAAATTATTTTAGGAACCCAAAGGAATTGCTAAGCAATTAAATATGGATGTACGTGGGCCAAGTTTGGGAAGGATGGGGATTTTTTCCCCCTGCTTTTCACCTAGAGAGATCAGTGGACTTAGTATCCTTAGCTGAGTCCAGATACGCAGAAGGAATTGAATATGTAAGTTCTCACAAAAATATTTCTTAAAAAGTTAAACATGCATCTGCCATACAATCCTGCCATTCCATTTGTGAATGAGATGGGGCTTCTGCAATAAAACTTATTGCAGGGGCAGAAAGTAACCTCACAAGGTGATCTGATCACCTCCTAGCTAGGCAGATCATGGTAGGTAGCCACCCCAGGCATATAACTTTTTTAGTAAAAGGTTTATCTTTCCCTTACACAAGCCCTTTCCAGTTGTTCTTTAGGCATCTAAATTAACACACATTTGAAATGCCAGAGTATTCTTCAGAGTATTTTTTCAGACCCCTCTGAAGCACCCAACCTCAAGAAAGCCCATAACCTTAACTCTCCCATAATCAAATCCATGCCTCGCTTTCTCCCACCTCCATGTAATTTTCCTTATGTTCCCTTCTTAATTCCAAATGTGTTATTCTCTAGAACATTTGAATTCTTGCTTCCCTGCAATTGTCCTAAGTTTGGCTCACATAAACTCATAAAGATTCTCTGCAGGTTTGGGTGTCTCTTAAATTGACACAATCATAGGTATTACCCAAGAGAAATTAAAACATGTTCAGCCCTGGCTGGTGTTGTCAGTCGGTTAGAGCATCGTCCTATAAACCAAAAGGTTGCCAGTTTGATTCCAGGTTGGGATACATACCTAGGTTGTGGGTTCAGTCCCCAGTCAGGCAACTGATCGATGTTTCTCTCACATCAATGTTTCTCTCTCTCTCTCTCCCCTGCTTCTTTCCCTCTCTCTAAAATCAATAAGCATGTTCTCTAGTGAAGATAAAATAATAATAATAATAATAATAAAGTATTATCCTTAAAAAATGTCTAAATACAGACTTGAACATGAATGTTTATAGAAGCTTTTTTTACAATAGCCACAAACCAGAAGAACTCAATGTCCATCAATAGGTTAATGGATAAACAAATTGTGGTACATCTTTGCAATGGAATACTACTCAGCAAAAGAAAAGAAAGAAAAAGGAGGGAGGGAGAGAGGGAGGGAAGAAAGGAAGGAAGGAGGGAAGAGATTCATACATGCTTTAACATGGAGAAATCTCAAAATCATTATGCTCAGTAGAAGACGCCAGAGACAAATGTGTGATTTCATTTATGTAGAGAGTCCAAACCAACCTATAGTGATAAAAAGCAAATCAGTAGTATCCTGAAGTTAGGAGTAGACGGAGGGATGGGCTGGAAAGGAGCAGTGAAAGATATTTGGGGGATCACAGAAACTTTCTCTTGATTGTAATGAAGATTTCATAGATACAAACACTGTCAAAACTAAATTGTACATTTTAAATTAAAAGTTTGGAACACCCAATTCTAAAAGTTACAAACCCCAGATGTGACTTGTAAATGGATTGCTGATAAAACTAAGATATTTTCCAAAAGTATTCCCCAAACATAAAGCAATAAATAGAGTATATCATTAAAATGCACACCAGTGAATAATAATTATAAAGAAAATTGTCTGCTGAACTGATCTATCACTAGCAATTAGAAATAAGTTTTCCAAACTGTGTTTCCAAGAGCCTGGGTGTCACAGAGATGATAAACAAGCAGGGCTCTGGGTCGAGGCCCCAGTCCAGCCAGCACACTACTACTTCCAGAGTGGGGTACCCTCGGAGATTGTACTTGATAAAGGGTTCCACTGATCATTAAAAGAGCAGTAGTTTAGTGGGCACAAGCATTCTGGTCATCAAAAGCATACACTCTAGTTGTAATAACCATATGTTTCAGTTTTTCCTGAATAGTTCCATATTAAAATATTTCTTTATCAAATGAATTTATATATAAACATGTGTTTCAACTGATGGTTGAAAAAAATAAAATCAACTGAAATTGAAATAAGGATAATTTTATGGCTCTTCTATAGCTTATGTAAAATTTTAGTAATATAATAATATTAATAATAAATGTTAATAACATAGCTAAGAGTTATTTAGCTCTTACTATGTACCAATAACTGTTTTAAGCACTTTAGAACATTTTTTCATTGAATAACCATGACAACCCTATTAAGGTATTCTCTTTTTATAGGTAAGGAAGGCACAAAATACTATTTTTCTCATAATACAGCTAAATGAAGCCTAAAAACTAAATTGAAAACTGCATTTTATACAAATACAATCTTTGCTAATTTCACACTTTAGGGCAAAGAAGGGTGGTCAGGCAGCTTATTACATCCTCCGTCTTTCCCCCACACCTTGCCCATCTTTATTTGAAAAAAATAAAATCAGGTGCAACATTAACTGAAACAGATGGGAAGTATGCAAAGAGCTGTAGAGAGTGGCAGAGACTGTTCATTGTCCCCAAATAGCTTTTTGTTTATGACATATGGGTAATCCTGCTTTTCAAAAGTTCTCATTATGCCATTTTACTTCTATGAAAGACGTACAATAGTACTTGTTTTTGCTAACTGAAAGAAATCTGAAGAGGACCTTTGCTTTTAGAAAAAGAAAAGAGAAGAAAAAACAGCGTTCTGCATTCGTTTTGCAGCTGCCCTTACAGAGGCGAAAGCACCTGAGCAGCAAGAGTGGCCACGCCCAGCTCCCTTTCCAGGAACCACATGCGGCATCTCTGCATTAGGCCGCCTGGGCTTTGAACTGTGTCTGTGAGCATCTGGGTTTTACCTGGGTTTGTTTTGTGCGTCATTAACAAGATTGTCCTAAGGTATCAGAAAAGCCTAAGAAAACACATAAGAGTATTACGTTTAGTGTAAAACTCGAAGTAAGTAAGCATATTTGGTATGATTTGATAAGTTATTTGGGGGGTCTGGGAATGCTAAAAAATTTTCCATATAAATTAATGGTATTTGTTTCTTTGTTTTACTCCATTTTGACATATGAAACCTTTCATAGGAAGTCTCTACTATTGGATAGTAGTAAAGCCTGTATTTATGCAATGATGAAATATCAAAATAATGGGCAGTTATGGACTAGTCAGTAGCAGATACCATGGATTGCCCCAGCTTTCTCCTTGGATGCCTTCTTAGATAGTCATTTCCCAGGTTCACTTTTAGCTAGCAGTCCAGATATGAGTCATGTAAGACTTGGTTGAAAACTGAATTGCATGAGAGAGAGGGAAGGCATGATCCTCTTTTGGTGGATTCCTAACCCTTTCAGAGTTAGCAGCCTCCTTGACAGGTATTTGGGAAGGTTCTTGAATTCTCGTGACAGTGTCTGTTTCTCTCAAAGATTCCGTATATAAATCTATCTCTCTTAACAAACCACTTTACTCCTAAACTGGCAAAAGGGACATTAATCCTGAAAAAGGTACTATCCATCTGGGAAACATGTTGTCTTACTCAAAAATGATCAGTAAATAAGTAAGAAAATGAATACAAGGAAACCATAGTTCAAAAATCTTAGTAAAAAGTACAGAATACTTTTAACCTTGGTGTTAACCTTCCTAAGCAGGACTCAAAACCCAGAAGCCATAAAGGAAAAGATGGAAAGACTTGATATAATAAAAATTAAAATTTCTTTAGAACAAGAACCAAGTAACAGACTAAGAGAAAATATTCTTAGAATGTAAATCAGAAAAGGGCTAACATCTATAGTTTATCAAAATGCCCCAGTAAATCAATAAAAAGACACAACCAGATTAAAATCAATAAAGTACTAAATAGATAATTTATAGAAAAAGAAATCCAAATGATTAATAGTCATATGAATAGATATTTGAACTTGCCAGTAAGTAGAGAAATGCATATAAATATATGCATGTATAGATACAAGTGCTTTCCCCAAAACCAATCAAATCAGAATCTGTGGGATTAAAAGCTTCTCACACACATAATTTCAATGTGTGTAGGCAAGGTTAAGAACTATGGCTCTAAAACACATTAACTCAAAATGTGGTCCATGGAAAATAACATCAGCACCACCTAGGAAGGAGGAGCTTGTTAAAAATTCAAATTATTCCTGGCCAGTGTGGCTCACTTGGCTGGAGTGTCATCCTGTAAACTGAAAAGTCTTGGGTTCGATTCCCGGACAGGACATATTCCCTGGGTTTCAGGTTCAGTTCCACGTTGGGGTGCATGCAAAAGGCAACTGATCAAGTTTCTCTGGCACATTGATGTTTCTTTCCCTCTCTTCCCCTCTCATTAATTGAAAAAAAAAAAAAAAAAAGCAAATTATTGCCCTGAACAGGCTCAGCTGGTTGGAGCAGAATCCTGAATACCAAAATGTGGGTTTGCTATCTGGTCAAGTCACATAACTAGCCTGCAGGTTAGACTGCATCCATATCTATCTATCTATCTCTCTCTCTCTCTCTCTCTCTCTCTCTCTCTCTCCCTCTCTCCCCCTTCCTTCCTCCCTCTCTCTCAAATCAATAAACATATCCTCAGCTGAAGATTTAAAAAAATGCAAATGATTGAGTTCCCTTTAAGGCACATTGAATCAGAATCTCTGGGACTCAGGACTGTGTTTTAATAAGCCTGCCATGCGATTCTGATACATTCTCAAGTTAAGAACTCAGAAACCTCTGTGCTCAGGCTTCAGTCAGGTGCCTATTAGTTAAAATACTTCCTGTGTTCCATCGTTTCTGAGTTGCCCAGCAAGAATTTGCCTGCCCTGTTTGTTCCAGTCTTCCTCAACTACCTAAATCGTCAGTTCTTACTTTTGAAATCTAATACTTCATTCCCCCCCTCTCCTTTGTTCAAAAATGTCCCAACATATACCCAATGTTGCCTCACTGTCATTGGAATGTTCATGAATATGTGAATCCCCATGGACATATATTAAAATTTTGATTTGTGTGCTGTTAAAAAAAAAAAGAGAAACCTCTCTCCTTGAACTTTATTTATATTTTAGAGCTATTGGAAGGATAACAGCAGATGAAACTATTTTGAAAAAAATAAAGGTAATAATTGCAAATGCAAATAATCATTCCCATGCAAACAAATTTGATATAATCATACCATCATACTTAACAACATAAATGATAATAATCCATTATTGAGATAGAAATCTCTTGAACACATGGGAAAGTAGTCCATGTCCTTATTTCTGATTCGGCTCCAAATATAGTGGAGTCCTAGTTCTATTGGGTTAGACAAAAAGTTTTAGTTTTTTCCGTACGATGGCTCTGGTAGCGCTTAGTTGTCTTTTAACTTCATTCAAAACAATTTTGTTAGATTGTATTGTGACAGCTGTCATATCAGCGTGCATTTAAAAAAACATCAAAATTGGTGAATTTTTGTGCAGCCATTTTAATAATTAAGATGGAAAAAGATACACAACATTTTCAGTGTATTATGCTTTATTATTTCATGCAAGGTAAAAATGCAACTGAAACACAAAAGGAAAAAAGATTTATGCAGTGTATGAGAAGGTGCTGTAGCTGATAGAATGTGTCAAAAGTGATTTGCAAAGTTTCTTGGAAATATTGACATTTTGGCAAAATAATTCTTTGCTGTGGGGCTGTCTTATGCATTGGAAGATGTTGAGCAGCACCCCTAGCCTCTACCTACTAGAAGCTAATAGCAGGAGGTAGCTGACATACTCTAATCTCCAAGTCAATATAGTTATTGGTGAAAAAGAAAAATGTGTCCTTTATTTTATGGAAAAAAATAAACAGGACTTTTTGGCCAACAATATTACATAGCCCTAGTAGATGTGAAATTGCCACATGAATATGAAAATAAGTAGCTTTACTTTTGAGTTTCTTAAATATTATAAGTTCCCCTATGAGGACTAGGTGTATTTTGTAATGTTTTATTCTTTTACAGTGTTTCTACTAAATGGGACAAGTGTACTTGTGCAGTTCAGCTGTACAAGATCATTTATCCTGTTTTATTTAGTTTCAGAATGTTGACTTGTGTTTATGTTGGTCTGTTATTTGAGGCTTTATCCAATGAAAATCAATGGACACGTGCCCCTTTTTACCCATTAATCTGTCTGACAATATTCAGTACACAGTTGAGTTATTGACTCAGATTTTGAAAAGGTTGCTCCATCTGCTGTGTAGAACAATTCTAGCACCGTTGACCAGGAGTAATCTCTTAAAAATTATTTATAATGCACACCATTAAATAATAAAATAATAAATATTTTTAAATTTATTAAAATTATTTAATATGCAAATTATTCAGTATGAGTGTACCAAGGAGACATATTTTGAAATTCATTCAGGTGTAGAAAGAAACTTGCACAATTGTAATTTTTATCTCATTTTTCAAAGATCTCTGTGTATTGTTTACTTTATGATATTAATTATACAGTGAAATCTTTATGTAATACCACAAATGAAGTGAATAAATCCAGTGCATTGTGATGGAACTTTCACAGCTTGGCTGTCAGGAGTTTCGGCATTTGAGAACCAGAGTGATATTGGTCTCACTTGAGTTGCAGTGCCACCTAGTGGTCATTCCAACTCTAGTCTAATCATCAATGGGGATAATTCTACCTGTATGCTGTATGAAACTTTGGGAGACGTTGGTTGATGCCCCCTCTGCCAACTTGATCTGGGACACTGGGCTTCAGAAATACCAAGGCCCCAAACACACTGGGACCTACTCAAGCCTCTCCCCTTCCTGCCTCACACTCTGCCTACATTTCAACCTCTACCTCCCAAATGATAAAAGAGGAGGTGAGGCAAAAACAGGAAACAATCAACAGCTGTATTATGTCTGAATTTACATTATCATGAATTTTATGTATAATATAGCACTAACTATTAAGTATATGTAGTAAATAAATAAATATACACATATAGGTGCATATTTTTAAAATTTTAACAATATTTTGAACAGCCAAAAAAGTTGGGAGACTCCCAGTATAGAGAATGGATTGAAGGGAAAACATGCCTGAAGGAACAAAGGCAAGCTAGAACACCATTGAAGTAATTTGGGCAAGAGACAGTGATGATTTGAAACTAGAATGATGGCAATGGGATTTGGAGGGAAGTGGAAAGCTTTGCAGGTCAAATGGAGTCCTTACCTTTAAGAGATACAAATGGAAGTATTTACAGATAAATTGATATGCTGTCTGGATCTTCCTTAAAATAATCCAATCAAGGAGAAAAGAAATGGGGCAGGAGAGTTATAGATGAAAAGAGCTGGCCACTTCCAGTCAAAGTGGATGGTGGTGTAGGTAAATGCAACTTGCCTCTTCACACAACCACATAAAATTTACAATTAACCTATAGAACAACCATCATATAGAACCATCAGATATCAAGTTGAATGGAAGTCCTGCAATACAGAATTAAAAAAGAAACTACAAGACTGGTAGGAGATAGAGATGCAGAACTGGCTGCTCCCACATCCACATGTGGCAGACAAAAAGTGGGAGGGATATCTCAGGAGTGAAGGGTCCCAGATGTGCACTAGGCCACCCATCCCAGGATTCCAGTGCCAGGAAGAGAAATCACCATAACTTCTGGTTGTAAAAACCAGTGGGGATTGAGGATTTGGAAAACAGAAATTACAAGATTCCCTGGCAGTTCTTCTTAAATGGCCCATGCACAGACTTACTCAGACTCTCCCTCTGAGCTTCAGCATGGGGGCAGCAGACTAAAAAGCTACAAGGAGGAACTGAATTGTCAGGCATCAGGAGAAGTGTTTGGGGGGCAGGTTTCTCCGACAGAAGTGCTGGCAGAAGCCACTATTCTTTTCCTGAGCCCTCCCCACCTCCCCCCACACAGAGACACAGAACCATCAGGCAAGTGCCATGTCTGAGACTCCATCAACCTGGCTAATACTGTTTGCCACACCCTGGTGATGCCCTAAGGCCCTGCCCCATTCAAATTTTGGGCCCACCCAAGTGGTTTCCAGTGGCTTTTCCATACAAATGGCTTGTCTTGGCCCATGCTTCAGATTTTCCTAAATTCTCTCAAACCAGTGGCATCTGGCTTCAGTGAACTCTGTACCTCTTGCTAAGTTGCCCTAGGCCTGGCACTAGCAGCAGCCAGCCTTGCTTCACAACTTGTCCTCTCCTGGGCACTTCCATGCCCAGCATAAGTAGCTATCATCTGCAGATCATGTTGTAGCTCATACTGTGTGACCCCACAAGAACACAGGTGGTCGCTGACCTTGGATGTGCCAACAGCAATCAAGGCCCAACTACAGGAAGAATGTGTACACAGCCAACACAGTGAGCACAACTCGAGTACCCAGCTTGGGTATTAGCGGAGGCTGTGCCACTGGACCCTACAGGACACCTACATTAGGCCACTCTACTAAGCTTGGGAGACCTAGCAGCTCTATCTAATACATAGAAACAACCACAGAGAGGCTGACAAAATCAGAAAAAAAAAAAAAAAAAAAAAAAAAAAAAAAAAAAAAAAAAAAAAAAAAAAAAAAAAAAAAAAAAAAAAAAAAAAAGGCCCAAGTGAAAGAACAGAATAAAACCAGAAAAAGAACTAAACAAAATGGAGGTAAGTAAGCTGCTAGATGCAGAGTTCAAAACACTGGTTATAAAGATGCTCAGTGAACTTAGTGAGAAGCTCAACAGTGTAAAAAAGATCCAGTCAGAAACAAAGGATATATTAAGTAAAATAAAGAACAATTTACAAGGAATTAACTATAGAATGGATGAAGCTGAGAATCAAATCAATGATTTGGAATATAAGAAAGCAAAAAAAAAAAACCAAAACCCAAAAACCACCAACCAGAACAGCAAGAGGAAAAAAGAGTCTCCAAAATGAGAACAGTGTAAGGAGCCTGTGGGAGAACTTCAAGCATACCAACATTTGCATGATGGTGGTGCCAGAAAGAGATGAGAGATAGCAAGAAATTGAAAGCCTATTGGAAAAAATAATGACAGAAAACTTCCCTAACTTAGTTAAGAAAATAGACATATAAGTCCAGGAAGTCCCAAATAAGATGAACCCAAAGAGGCCTACACCAAGACACATCATAATTAAAATGCCCAAGGTTAAAGATAAACAGAGAATCTTAAAAGCAGCAAGATAAAAGAAATTAGTTACCTACAAGGGATCCACCATAAGACTATTAGCTGATTTCTCAAAAGAAACTTTGCAGGCTAGAAGGGATTGGCAAGAAATATTAAAATGATGAAAAGCAAGCACCCACAACCAAGATTACCCTATCTAGCAAAGCTATCATTCAGAATGGAAGGACAGATAGCTTCCCAGACAAGAAAAAGCTAAAGGAGTTCAACACCACCAAAACAGTACTATATGAAATGTTAATGGATCTTCTTTAAGAACCTCAAAAAATATGAATAATAAAATGGTAATAAATACATATCAATAATTGAATCTAAAAAATAAAACAAACAAACAAGCAGAACAGAAACAGAATCATAGATACAAAGAATGTTTTGATGGTTGCCAGACTTGGGTGGGGTTGGGGTGGGAGGCATCAGGCAAAAACAGTGAAGGGATTAAGAAGTAAAATTTGGTAGTTACAAAATAGTCATGTGGATGTAAAGTACAGTATAGGGAATAGAGTAGCCAAAGAACATTTTTGCATGACCCGTGGATGTGGACAATGGTGGGGATTGCCTGAGGGGGATGGGTGGTAGGTGCAAAGGGGAACTGGGACAATTGTAATAGCACAACCAAGAAAATAATAATTTTTTAAAGAAGACTGGCCATGTGCTGATAACTGTTGAGATTGGGTGATGGGCATACAGGGATCTTTATTCCCTCTTTTGCATATATTTGAATCTTTCCGTAATAAAAAGTTAAACAAAACTAAAGTGCCTGGGAATAGTTCATGGGGGGGAAAAATCAGCTGGAAGGTAGACATACGAAATAAAAAGCTTACAGAGAAACCTCAGCAGAACAAAGAGTTCGGGAGTGATCGGTAGGTGAAAAGTTACCTGAAGCCTTAGGAAATGCTGATGTCACTTAGGAATAAAAAAGAGAAGGGAAGTTAAGTTAGAATCCTAAGGAATACCAACAGTTAAGGAGATAACAAAGGAAGCGTTGCTAATAAGAGAGTGAGTCATACAGGCCAAAGGAAGAAAGTGTTCCAAGAAAGAGGTATTAGTCTATGTCAGCGAATGCTATTGGGAAGTCAAGAAAGGAAGGGCTGATCAAGCTCTTTTGGGATTTAGCCAGGTGAAAATCATTGGTGATTTTGGTGAGAAGCATTTAAGAGGGGGTGGGCAGGGCAAAGAAGATAGTGTATGTAGGTTTAGAACTAAGTGGAGATAAGGAAATAGACTCAGCCATATGAAAAACTTAAAAACTTGAGAGGAGAGAAATATATGGGTACCTGGAGAAAGGATGTCTGCTTGGAATGACATCAATTGCTCATTTATTGATATACTGCTAAGAAACTTTATTTCCTTAAATAAGTTATCCCCCTCCTTTTATTCTGTCCTGTACCCTTCTGCTGGATTTGGGTGTAGCTTTGACTGTGTCACTCTTTATATAAAACCTTCCAGTGCCTCTCCATTGCTTACTGGGGTCTGTACAAGTGTCCCAGACTATGTTAATGTTCCTTAAATCAGTCAAACCGGACCACTCGTCTCTCCTTCAGTATGTTTTTTGTTCATACTATTGCCTCTAGTTAGAACATACTCCTCTTCTCCAATATTTGTCTCTTCAAATCTTGCTCATCTTTCCAGTGCTGTTGAAACTGGAAAAGTCAGCATTTATGCTGCCTGTCACTACCAGAACCAACAAGTAGAGACAAGGATTGAATTCTTATGGGTGCTTTATTCATATGCCAGCAATCTGAGAAGATGGAAGTTTATGTACCCTCAAAAACTATCTTAACATCTCATCTCAAGTCAGCCTTTTTTATAGGGAGAAGGAAAGGGTAGGTAAGGGGTTTGGGAATAGGTTAATCCAAAAGGAGTTTCAGTCCAGGCCAATTTTTCCTAGTATTTCCTTATCTGCTGATCAACAATTCTTTATCTGAGTCACAGATATTCGCTCCCCAGAACACAATGGCTCTGATACCATCTCAGGATAGCTTGCAGACCCCTCTGGGTCACAAAGGTTGAATTACTTGTTGACCTCCTGGAATTGCATAGGTCATGCATTCCAGTTCCTAGAATAACAGCTTTCCACGTGCATAAATCACTTAAGCCTATCGATGATGACTAAAGCTAAAACCTTTAACTCGAGTTCTGTCACCATCTCAGATGTAGTGTCACATTCTCTTTCAGCCCCTTACTGATCCACCTTCTCTCCCAGGAAGTAGATATGATCTCTCCCTCTTCTAGTTTTCCAATGCATACTATTTATATCTTTCTTATGGCATTCATTGGATTTTGCTTTGCTTTTAATTTTATGGGTTATTATATCCTTTCTACATCCACAGACTGTACATATTGAAACTCACTTTGTCTCCTTCATCTTTTTGTCACAGAAGTACCTAACACAGTATGTTGCACAAAAAATACCTTTTTGAATTAAATTGGTTTCCCAATTTGTTGTTTCTAATGTTTGTTCTAATTCTGCCTTTTAGAATTACAATACTATTCGTTATTGCTTTCCATATGTCGTAATTTTTAAAAGCTTTCTTCATATGATCCAAAAATAATACCTAACATTTATTACTTTTTAGTTGATAAACTTTTCAACTTAAGCTTTAAAAAATGTTTTTATGCATTTTGGGATATCTTAATATAGATACGAATAGTAATATAATACCCACTCAAATATGACAAATGTTAAATGTGTCATGATTAATTCAGGTCCTATTAAAAGAAACCCTCACAGATATGCTGGAGCCTCACAATTGCCTTCCCTTGTTGCATTCTCTAGAAGTACAACTCTTCTGGAGTTTAGGTATATCCTCCCCAACCATGTTTTTATACTTTTAGCACCTATGTGTGTATACGTAACTCCCACAAAGTCCTTTTTTGTGGTTTTAAAATGATATGTAAGTGATATACTATTATGTATGCCTTTGCAATTTACTTTTTTTCCTCAACATCGCTTTCAGGATTTATCCTGGTTGTCAGGTGTTGCATATGTGATTCATCTTAACTAAGAAATGACATTCTAGTCTAGGACTTTACCACCTTATTTAATGTTTACTGTAATCCGGTGAGGTAAATATTATCAATCCCACCTTATAGATGAAAAAGTGAAGTCCAGAGAGGTTAACTTTACCTAGGTAATATAGCTTCTAAAAGATGGACTAACGTGTGCAGGGCCTCGAGTTAGTCCATCTAGGGCCTAGAAGCAGGGTTTCTTTCCACTACATCATTCAACTATTTAACAAATTTTTACTGAACAACTATGTGCCAGGCACTGTTTTAGGCCCTGGGTATCTAAACAGTGACTAAAAAGGACACTATACTGCTCTCAAGGAGCCTGTATTCTAAATGAAGGACACTGTCAGTAAAAATAATATGTAATATATTATTCGGTAGTCAAAAGTGCTATGAAGAAAAATAAAGCAGGTGGAGGGGAAAACAGTGTAAGTTTGCTAGTCTGTAGGAGGCTCTCCAGTGGCATTTCTGCATCTATCTGAAGAGGGGCATTAAGAGGGGGGTGTTCCAGGTCAAGGCAAGGGGTACTGCAAATGCAAAATCCCTGAGGCAGGAGCATGTATGGTTGTCGTCCCACAACTTTTTGGGTTTTTTTTTAAGATATTGTAACCACACTCAAGTACCAAAAAACAAATGTAAACACACTGAAAAATGCCTACTTTTGACATGCTAAAAGCTATCTTCCGAATATAAACAAATTGGGTTGAGCTAGAAAATATCTACAGGCAGAATCCATTGATTCACTTCAGGAGCCCATTAAGGTGTCGTCAACACAGCACTGCTGCTCATTTGATGGGATGCTTATAAATACATTTCAACACCCTTTTAAA
>PVKU01000348.1:156683-412593 GCA_004027475.1 Anoura caudifer | reverse complement strand
CCGAGCCTCCAGTAACGGAGCAGGGTGCTACAGTCCCTGACTCCCGGCGAAGCCCGCTCGCCCACCAGCGCTCCAAGCACCGCCCGAGGCGCTTCCGCCGCGGACCTAGTCGGCGCTCGGAGTCCGCGTAAAGGGGGAGGGCTGGCCGCAGAAGCAGCCGCTGCTTCTAGGAGGAGTTTTGGGCTCAGCGAGACCCCGTGGAACGCGGAGTCCTCCCAACCTGAAGTGGCTCTGGAGACGCGAGCTGGCCTCCTCAGCGTGGACGAGCCGGGCCTGGAGCTGGAGTCCATGAGCCCCGCCCTGCAGAAGCGGGGCAGTTAGGCCGGCTCGCCGTCCCGGGCCCACGTTGTCCCCTCGGGCGTTCTCCCCGCCTGGCCGCTCCTCTCGGCCCGGTGCCGCCGCCGCCGCTCCCCCCCGCCCCGTCCTGGTCGTGGCTCTTCGGTAGGGGTGCTTCAGGGCTGACTAGCGCTGCTCCCTCACAGAGGCTGAAAAGGATGCGGGGCTTCGCCACGCACCTGCGGGAACCGCGGGAGTGCGTGGGCAAGCGGGGCGGCCTTTTCGTCACTTCCGGATCGCCGCACTGCCCTGAGTAACTTGGTGCCTTACGTAAGGGGCTTGACCCGTGGACTTACCCAGTTTCTATTATTTATGATCGCTCGTGCAGTAATTGGGTTGTTAGCTCCATGTTTTGACCCAGAACTACCCGTGAATATGTGCAAGGAAGGCTAATTGCTAGAAAAGACAGATCGTTTCCTTCCTACTGAAACCGCAGGCCATCTGAGGATCTTGTATTGATCATCCAGGCCGTTGTTGTAGTCAGAAAGCCCAGGGGTCCTCTACAGCATTTGCAAAATGCATAGAATATTGCCAAAACTTGACAATTTAATAATTGTTTCAGTTGCACATGCTTGTTTTCTGCAAACGCAAGAGTGTCTATAAAACAGTGTCGCCTGAAGAGGGGAAGCTTAAATAAATAAATTTATATTTCTTCCACATAAAAAGAAGTCTGGACAAAGCATTTCAGGACTAGCATGGTGGACCCATTCTTATCGATTACAAAGAACCCAGGCTTCTATCTTTATGCTCTGCATCCTCAGTCTGATATGATTCCTGGCGCTCCATCATGTCTGCATTCCAGGCAATGAGGAAAGGCTGGAGGGGCAACAACAGTGTGTTTTTCCCAGGTGAATCAGCCCCATCTAAAGAGCTTCATCAAAAATCCCGGTACTCCATGACATCAGCTTACTTCTAATTGGCCACCATTATCCATAAGGAAAGCTGAGAAGTGCACTTTTTATTTTTTAATTTTATCTATTTATTTAATCTTTTTTATTTTTCAATTTCAGTTGACATACATTATTATATTAGTTTGAGGTGTACATCCCAGTAACATTACATTAACTTACTAAGTGATCATCCAAAAAATCTCACAGCATCTGACACCGTATATAGTTATTAGAATATTATTGGCTATATTCCATATGCTGTACTTTACATCCCCATGACTATTCTGTAACAATCAATTTGTGCTTCTTAATTCCTTCACCTTTTTCACCCATCTCCCCACCCCCCTCCCATCTGGCAGTTGTCAAAATGTTCTCTATGAGTTTGTTTGTGTTTTACTTGTTTGTTTATTTTTTTTTTAGATTCAGGTGTTGATATGTATTTATTGCCATTTTATCATTTTTTTAATCTTTTGTTTCCTTTTTCTTAAAGAAGATCCTTTAACATTTCTTCTAATGCTGGTTTGGTGGTAATAAACTCCTTTCTGTGTGTGTGTGTGTGTGTGTGTGTGTGTGTGTGTGTGTATTTGTGTGTGTGTGTGTGTGTATTTTGGTCTGGGAAGCTCTTTATCTGCCCTTCCATTTTAAATGATAGTTTTGCTGGGTACAGTAATCTTGGCTCTAAGTCCTTGCTTTTCATCACTTTTCATATTTCTTGCCAATCCCTTCTGAACTGCAAAGTTTCTTTTGAGAAATCAACTGACAGTCTTATGGGAGCTCCGTTGTGGGTAACTAACTGCTTTTCTCCTGCTCTCTTTGTCTTTAACCTTTTGCATTTTAATTATGCTGTGTCTTCGTGTGGGCCTCTTTGGATTCATCTTATTTGGGACTCTCTGTGCTTCCTGGACCAAGTTACAGAAGTTTTCAGGCATTTTTTCAAATAGGTTTTCAATTTCTTGAGCTCTCTCTTCTAGCACCCCATGATGGAAATGTTGGTATGCTTGACGTTGTCCCAGAGGCTTCTTATACTATCCTCATTTTTCTTTTTATTCTTGTTTATTTTTGTTGTTCTGATTAGTTTGTGTTTTTTTCTTTCTTTTTTATATTCCAAATTGCTGATTTGATTCTCACTTCATCTACTCTATTGTTGTTTCCCTGTAAATTAGTCTTCATTTCATTTAGTGTATCCTTCATTTCTGACTAGTACTTTTTTATGCTGTTGAAGTTCTTACTAAGTTCATTGAGCATCCTTATAATCAGTGTTTTGAACTTTGCATCTAGTGGATTGTCTCCATTTTGTTTAGTTTTTTCCCCGAGTTTTTTTCTGTGCTTTCATTTGAGCCAAGTTTCTTTGTCTCCTTATTTTGTCAACCTTCTTTTGTTTATTTCTGTATAATAGTAGAGCGGCCTAATGTACTAGGTGTCCCGTTGGGTCTACTGGTACAACCTCCTCCAATCATCCAAGCTGGGCACTCTGGGTGTGCCATTCCTGTGTGAGTTATATACACCTGCTTGTTGTAGTTGAGCCTTGGTTGCTGTTAGTACATCAATGGGAGGGATTTACCCACAGGACAAGCAACAAAAAGAACTGGCTGTGACCGCTCACCACCAAATTCTGAACACCATGGTAGATGGGCTGTGCAAGGGCCCACCCCACAGAGCAGGACGTACTTCAGCAGGGCTCTGATGCCTGCTGAATCCACCCCTTGAATGTGTTGCTTGTGTACGTGGTTGTATGGTGGAGCTTCAATGTTGTCTGAAGCTTTTCACTGGGTACACTGGCTCTGGGGCCTCCTAGGAGGTGCCATCCATAGTCAGTTGCTGCCTATGTTCTGCCTGGGGCTACCCAGCAGGAGCTACAAAACAATCTGCAGATGGCTGCTACTTGTGCTGGGCTTGGGTAAGCCCAGGTAAAGCCAGGGTATGAACCAAGGCCAGCTGCTGCTACTGCTGGGCCTGGAGCCACTTAACAAGTGGTACAGGGCTTGCCGAGGCCAGATGATGTTTGTTTGAAAGATTTTAGGAAAATCTGAAGCGTGAGCCAAGACAGGCCATTCCTATGGAAAAGCCACTGGGAACAGCTTGGGTGGGCCAGAAAGTTGGGTGGGGTGGGGCCTCAGGGAATCACCAGGGTGGGGTGAACAGTGTAAACCAGGTTGATGGAAACTCAAATATGACTCAGATATGGCACCTGCCTGCCAACTCTGTAGGAGGAGAGGTCATCAAAGGAAGAATGGGCTCATCAAAAGAACCACGGCCTCTGCCAGCACTTCTCTCTGGGACAGAGCTGCATTCCCCAGCTCTTTCCCTGATGCTGGACAGTTTAGTTCTTCTTCGTATGTCCCTGGTGCTTTCTGAGCTGCTGCCCCAATGCTGGGCCTCAGAGGGAATGAGTCTGAATGTGGGTCCTTTAAGAAGAACTGTCTGGGACTTCAGAAGGTACTATTTTCCTCAGCCTCAATCTCCACTGGTTTTTACAGTCAGAAGTTGTAGGGACTTCTCTTCCTGGCACTGGAGCCCTGGGCTGGGGGTCCCTGGTGTGGGGCCGGGACTCCTTACTCCTCAGGTGAGACCTCTGCAGCTGAGATAGCCCTCTTGATTTTTACCAGCCACAGATGGGTGTAGCCTATTGGGAATCCCTGCCCCTCTTTTCATTTAAAAAAAATATTTATTTATTTTCTAGAGAGAGAAGAAGGGAGGGAGAAAAGGAGGGAGAGAAACATCAATGTACGGAAAGATATATCTATTGCTTGCCTCTTGCCCACCCCTCACTGCGGAACTGGCTTGCAACCCAAATGGGAATCGATCCAGCGATGTTTCAGTTGTGGGCCTGCACTCAGTCCACTGGGCCACACCCATCAGGGCCCTCCTGTTGCTCTTGATGTGGCTTTTTCTTTAATCCCCTAGTTGTAGGACTTCCAGTCAGCCAGATTTCAGGCAGTTCTGAATGATGGGTGTTCTATAGTTTAGTTGTAATTTTGATGTGGTGGTGGGAGGAGGCAAGTCCTGCATTTACCTATGCTGCTATTTTGACCAGAAGTCTATTATAGTATATTTTTCAAAAAGTATACCCTTTAGCTCAATTCCAAGGTAGAGGTTGCAAAATAAGAAATCTTCATCCTCCCATAAGTTTCTTTATTTTGATAGTACACCTAATAAATAATTAATTTACCTTTTTTAAAAGCTGATTTTTAAAAATCACACAAATAACACATGGACCATCTTTATACAAAATTAAGCTTTATGGGAAATTGACCACCCACCACTATCCTAGTTCCTCTCCCCACATACCTCCTCATTCTTATTTTTCAATGACACTTGTCAAATTACACTTGGTTTATGTCAAAACCTTCTGATTTTGTCTAAAATGGTTTATGTTATCTTGTAATTTTAGACTTACAAATTTTTTGTTGCATTCAAATCTGTAATGTCCTATCATATGGTAGCTACTAGCCAGATGTGGCCATTGAGCACTTCCCGTGTGGCGAGTCTAACGTGAGATGTGCTAAGAATGCAAGGTACACACTGAGTGTCAAAGACACAGAACCCCCCAAATGTAAAATACTGCATTAATTTGCATATTGATTACATGTTCAAATAATATTTTGGATATATTGTTACCATTAAAATTGCCTGTTTCTTTTTACACTCTTACTGTGGCTACTAGCAAATTTAAGATTACACATGTGGCTTGTATTTTATATCTATGGGTCAGTGCTTGTTTAAATAACAAGATATATAGCACCAAGTTTGTTTTTCACTTTTATATACAACTATAACTACATGTTTGATTCTATATACCCAGGGTTTATACTATTTATAAATATTTGTTAATTTCAGCAACTTAGTAGTTATTTTATTGTTGCTGTTGTTAAGCAAGACACAGTTCTAGGTGCTGCAGGGGATACATGTAGAAATAAAACAGTCTCCCATGGTGTGGGGGCAGGGAATAAGCAAATACTCCACAGGGCCAGAAAGTTACACGTTAAGGATTAAGGAACCACACAATTCAGGAAGATTCTTGTTAGCCATTCATTCCTCAACAAATGTCTTTTTGACTATCCACTGTGGGATAGGGCCAGTCACTTCACAGTGCATAAGTGCTGAACACCATGGATCCTGTACGTAATCAGTTAGGATTGGACTTTGTGGTTAAATAATCAAGAAAACAATTTTATTTTTTCTGTTAGCATTCTTTGAGATAACAACTAGGAAAATATACGTACATTTTACAGTGCTATAGAAATTATAAATTGTTACTTATATGAAACATATAAATAACCAGCTTACCTACCCCATCTCAACTGTTTTGTCAGTAGAAGTGATGGACTGAGCTCATTACTTACACACAAGCTTCCGTGAACCCTCTAGAAAACTATGTAGTTAGTATTCAAGTTTTCACAATTGTCTCAAAGGTGTTTTCATTTTAAAATAGATTCTTCAAATCCGAATTCGTGTTTCATTCACTGCAGTTGGCTAACATGTCTCTTGAGTCTTTATAGTTTCTTCCATTATTTTAAAAAATTTTTATGTGTGCCCTGACTGGTGTGGTTCCGTTGGTTGGGCATCGTTCTGCAAAGCGAGAGGTTGCCTGTCAGACTTGACCTTGCTGGTCAAGTCACGGGTTGCGGGTTTGGTTCCCAGAAGTGGGGTGTAGGAGAGACAACCAATCGATGTTTCTCTCCCTCTCTTTCTCCCTCCCTTTCTCCCTCCCTTCCCCTCTCTCTAAAAATAAATAAATAAATAAACTCTTTAA
Source organism: Anoura caudifer (assembly GCA_004027475.1). NCBI lineage: Eukaryota > Metazoa > Chordata > Mammalia > Chiroptera > Phyllostomidae > Anoura > Anoura caudifer. The sequence continues at coordinate 406,614 of PVKU01000348.1, read as the reverse complement.
AAAATTTTCTACTTGCATTTGTTGAATACATCACTTTTATTGAAAGCATCATTTTAGTTTAGCCCATTTATTGAAGGACATTGATTCTAATTTCTTGACATCATAAACCTAGCTCTGCATTATCCTTATGGCTAGATAATTGAGTATACTCTTAATTATTTTCTTAGGATGAATCCCTAGACTACTGGTTCACAATGCTGGTTTATAAAGGAGTGGGTACATTTTTGTGGCTCATTTAATGTGTCAGGCACTGTGTTAGGTACCAGGGATATTATGGTAAAAAGATAGACACAACTCCTATTCTCTTAACTTCCTGAAACAGAGAAAGATAGGACTGGGTCATTTACAGATGACCCTTTTGGATTGTTTAGGATGGTGCCTCAGAATGTTACTGGATTGGTTAGTGTTAAATGACCATTTGTCTGAAGCAGAGAGGTTGGCAGGGTGAAGGTCTAGGGCAGTGCTTTTCAAATTTTGATCTGTAAAGCAATCACCATTGAGGCTCAGGCTCACTATGGATAAATATGGCGTGAGCCTTTATGTTTTTACTAAGCACCCCCCTCCCCCCCCCCACCCTGGTACTTCTAATGTCAACGAAAATTTGAGAACCACTGTCTTAGGGAGAAACAGTCATCTGGATAGGAGAGAGAACTCCAAGTTCTCTTAGAGGCCAAAAAAGATTTTAGGATTGCCAAAGGAGCCTCCAGAAAAGTTGTACCAATAAACAAACCCTTCGTCTGCTGTGAAGGAATATGCATGTTTCTCTGTGTCCTCAACAATATTGGGTTGTAGTCAATAAAAAGAAAATCTGATAATCTGCCCAATGTTATAGGTGTAGAAATTACACCACAGTGAAAACCAGTGGCCTTTAATCTCTGGTTAGAAGTCAGAGAAGTTGGCCACAGTTAAAGTTAGAACTGAAGGCTAGTTGGGTTTACCCAATTTTTTTGTCTCTTCATACAGCCAGATATGTCTATTTTAAGCTGAGGAAATAGCAAATATCACTGTCTGACACCCTATATTCTTTCTTTTTTTTGGAAAAAAGTCACTTTATTGATTCTAATTGATTCACACACAGTAAAATCACAAAAGCTGGTTTAAGGCGCCACACAAATATTTGCCCAGCCACAAACTCAATACCATCTCAGGGAACTTCTACACAGTAAGAATACCCTCTTCCATCACAATTCTGAGGCAAGGAAACTACTAACGATAGAGGAGAGGGTTTTTTGTTTTGTTTTGATAGACGAGAGGTTTTGGTGGTAGTTTTATACTTTCACTATCAATTCTATTTTTACACTATAAATAAACTAATTTGGTCATGAAAGATAATTTTCCATTTCTTCAATTTGACCTTCTTGATTAGGCTAGTCCATTTGCAAATCTGCACTGTTTCAACACCTCCTTGAAACCCTCTTAAAGCTTAAGGTCACCCTGGTCTGGGCACACTCCAACTGTTCCATCTCATAGAGGCGCAGTCCAAACTGTCGCTGCTGCTGCTGGCATGCAGACTGAGTTCCCTGAGCCTCCTGGTAAATGAAGTCAGGCCTTGAGGGCTCAGCATAACTTCTGTTATGGAGGAGAGACTTGAGCTGCCACTCCCCCCACCCCAACTGAACCAGCTTGTTTCTCAGCTTTTGTCTCACCTGCAAGAAAGGAAATCAAGTGAAAGACAACAACGTATGGTGGAAATGAGGTAGCAAGTTTATTTATGAGATGCACAGGAGCGCGAAGCTGCAAGGAGTCACCCAGCTAGTCTAAATGTCCCATGTATAAAGAAAATAAAGTTATTAGTAAGCTAGTAAGTTTGTTCTATACATTTGAGCCGAGGCTATGAGTGGGTATTTAGCTAATCTAAGTATGTCAGCTATTGGCGTTCAGGGGTTGTATACCTACCCCTCCTTTTCCTCCCTCTAAACCTTGGGAATAATGTAGAGCTACAAAGGCTTTCTTTCTCAGCTAGTAAAGGCTCTTTGTCTTTGTTAGCAAAATTGTTACAGAGGCACCCTCTCCTAGCACAGTCTTAAGCACTCCCCTCCTCCTGTGCTACTTTTCTTGTGATGCTCCAGACACCCAGCAATCTTATTAAACCAGGCTCAGGACTGCTGAGTTAATTGGTGAGACAGGTCTCCTTTTGGCTTCTAGCCTCCTCTATGAAGTTCTTTGTTAGATTGTAATAGCGAGGGCCCTCCTTTATTTCCCCTCTACCTGCTCATTCCTATCTGCTACCTAACACGTCTTCCACTGAAGCCCCCAGAGATGGCATGACCTAGTGTGTGGCTGATAGCAGAGCCCACAGCCATGCCATCTGTAGTGATTGCCACCTGGGCCATGAGACCTGGCTGCCCAGGTGCAGTAGCAGGTGAGCCAACAGCGGATGGTGGAGCCGCTTCTTCCCTGGGTTCAAATGCTGGCTGGCTTGCCACAGGGTCCATGCAGGGGGAGGTGTGGCTTCCGCTTCCAGCCGGCACCAAGTGCTCTCCAGTTTGGTGAAACTCTGAGAAGACCCTGGTGGCTTGTGCTGAGGGGTACAGAGGAAGACAGCAAGGCTCTTTTTCTCAGTTTGTCTATTTTCCACTGCTAGAATGTAAACTCCAGGAGGGCAGGGATTCTTGTTTTGTCACTGCTGTACCCTCAGGTGCTACTATGCTTGGCATGTTGTATAGTAGTCACGAGGTATCTACTGAATAAATGACTGGCTGCCTTCAACTCACTGTTTTAGATTTCAATCAACAGCACACTTCAGGAAGCTGCAAAATTAACTTTTCCTACTGTCAAAGAATTGGGAATAAAAGAATCTAGAGATAAGAACAGTCTCTTGAGTATTTTCCTGTGTCTACTGATTTTCTATGTAAAATTTAAATTATCTTGTCATTCATTTCTTATTCTTAAATTCCAGGAGTAGTGAGGTCTTATAAAGGTCTGAAGAATGAAATATTTGTTGAATACATCCTGGAGTAAGTGGCAGAGGAAAAAAATACCTTATTGATGGTGCAGCTCAGGGGACTAAAGGCACAATTTGAGAATTATTTCTCCCTTATAATGGACAATAATTAGAGTGTAATAATACAGCTACAGCACACTGCTGTGGGGGAAATGTAACGAAGTGTTAATGGGTATTTGGTGTTTAGTCTTTGTAAACACCAAAGAAAAACTGTGGTTGTTAAATTATATTTTTGTATTTGTTGGATATTTAGACTTTTTTTTAGGAAAAAAGTCTCGCATACTTTATATTTATTTACTACATGTTAGGCACTGTTCTGCTTTTTAATCTATTGTCTCTCATCACCCCATGAGGCACAGGCACCAATATTAGCCCCATTTTACATATGGGTAAAATTGCAGCTTGGAGAAATTTAGAGCCTTGCTCAACTTGTAGTGGCAGAGTGGTCTTCCAGCCTGGAAATGCAGCTTTCTTCACTTGCTCTTAACAAGCTCTTAAGAGAGTTGCTCTCTTAATCACAGTGTCATCTGCAGAAGGTTGTGGCACAATATACATAACCAGAGCTCAAATTACTGCTTTCAGTGCTAATCTTGGTGAAAAGCTGGAGCTTTGGAAACAGTGAGACTTGGGTTAGGATCCTGGCTCCATTACTTACTAACCTTCTAGATTTGGGAGATTTATTTATCTAAATCTTAATTTCCCCTATTGTAAAGTGCAAACATTACCTCTTAGAATTGTGAGGATTACATGAACCAAAGTAAGAACCTGTTACTCAACTCAGTTAATTCTGCCATTTTTTTTTTCCAAAGGTGAGTAGTTTGCATTGAACTTGTTGCCAAGCCTGTTTCAGAGGTCCAATGTTTTTGGAGAAGTATTGCTCCAGTTGAAAAGAACAAGAGTTAGACATGAGGTGAATTGTAGCCTGGGAAGCATGCTTTGAGAAATAATGGCGTGGCACAATAAACTGGTGAGAGAATTTGCACATGCATTTGTCCATGTATTTTCACCTCCATCTCTTTCTAGCATGTAGACTATTTATTTGTACATGCTTATTTACACTATGGTATATCACTAGTCCTTAGGAGACTGAAGTTAATGAGCTTTTATGTAGTTAACAGTGTCTAACTGTCTTGGGTCAAAACTGCCACTGTGCATGATCTTGGAGAATTTATCTCAATGTGCCTTAGTTTACAATTTGCAAAACTACTTGGTACATATTAAGACTTTTAAAAAGTGTTGAAGTTTGCTTAAAAAAACAAAGAAAATAATTGGTATCATTATCTTTGGTATTATTTCTTCAAGGCTCTGAACTATTATGAAGTTTTGGGCAGCAGGGTCCCTCTTCTGGCCACCTCCTTTATTTTATTTTATTTTATTTTATTTTATTTTATTTTATTTTATTTTATTTTATTTTATTTTATTTTATTTTATTTTATTTTATTTTATTTTATGGTTCTAATACAGTTGTCCCAATTTTTCCCCCATTGCTCTCACCTGCCCCCACCACCCTAGTCAATCTCCACCCTGTTGTCCATGTCCATGGGTCCTTTATACCTGTTCCTTTACTAGACCCTTCACCTTCTTCCCTACCCACTCCTGTCTGGTCACTGTTGGTCTGTTCCTTATTTCTATGCCTCTGGTTCTACTTGCTCATTTGTTTGTTTTGTTTATTAGATTCCTCTTACAGGTGAGATCATATGGTATTTGCCTTTTGCCACCTTGGCCACATCTTTTAGATGCCTCTGGTCTGCCTCAGAGATGACAAGTGGGGTAGGCAAGCGATTTGTATACACCTCAAGTGTCAACCTTGCTAAACAGTGAATGGAGAAGGGGCTTGTGATTTTATTTATTTATTTATTTTTGCTTTTCAAAAATTGTATTTATTGATTTCAGATAGAGATCGATCTGTTGTTTCACTTACATATGCATTCATTGATTGTTTCTTATATGTGCCCTGCCCAGAGATGGAACACACAGCCCTGGGGTATGGGGACACCACCACTCCAACCAGCTGAGCTATCCAAACAGGGTAGAACTTCCTAGTGTAAATTTCCCAGCCCCAGCTGGTCTCCAAGGTGTGAAGGGAGTCAGCGAGAGAATTTAAAGGCTACAAGAAGTTAGGGGGTAAAATGATATAGAGAATAATTTTTTTTGTGTGCGTGCTGTTTAGTCGTTCTGTTAACCGCTCCTGCTTTGGGCGTCTCAATTCCTTCCAAGGCTCAGCTCGACGTCTGTGGCTAGGCACTTAATAGTGGGTGTAGTTTTCACAGCTCGGACAGCCAGCTGGCCTTCTCCACCTCCCAGTCCTCATTAGCTGCTCAAAACCGCTTTAGGAAAACTGCTGCGAACACATTCATTCCAGTTTAATCCCTCTGAACCTAGGACCCCGCGGCCTCCCCGCAGTCCTGGCCACGCCTCTTCTCACATCAGCGCCCACGGATTGGCTCTGGAAAGCGTGGCCCTGCCCTCTCCATGGCCGCCTCCCGCCGCAGGGGCCCCTAAGTGGAGGGGGTACCGGTGTCCGCGGGTCCTCTCCAGTTGCTAGGTCCCAGGGTCCTTGGCGCATGAGTATCCTCCGAGGCGGGCTCCCATGCACTCGGGCCATGGCGCGCCTGGGCGCTGTGCGCTCTCATTACTGCGCGCTGCTGCTGGCCGCGGCGCTTGCTGTCTGTGCCTTCTACTACCTGGGATCGGGCCGGGAGACCTTCTCCAGCGCCACCAAGAGGCTGAAGGAGGCCCGGGCTGGAGTCCCCGCCGCGCCCTCGTCGCTGGCGCCGGAACTGGCGCGTGGTTCTGTGGCACCAGCCCTGGGTGCCAAAGCTAAGAGCCTGGAGGGCGGCGGGGCCGGCCCGGTGGACTACCACCTGCTGATGATGTTTACCAAGGCCGAACACAATGCTGCGCTGCAGGCCAAGGCCCGCGTCGCGCTCCGCTCCTTGCTGCGCCTTGCCAAGTTCGAAGCTCATGAGGTGCTTAACCTGCACTTCGTGAGCGAGGAGGCCAGCCGCGAGGTGGCCAAGGCCCTGTTGCGGGAGCTTCTGCCGCCCGCCGCCGGCTTCAAGTGCAAGGTGAGCGGGACCGAAGCTGGGGACCCTGGGCGGGTGGCCCACGCTGTCCTCAGGGCGGCCAGTGCGCGCGCCGGCCAGGTTCCAAGGATTGTCTTTGCTGCTCTGCCCAATGCAGACGCCTATAGAAGCCTAACCCGTCACCACCATCCCCCTCCCTAAAGGTGCTTTCACTGCTAGCTGAAGGTATCTTTGGGGGGGCGTGTCTGGGGGGAGCCAGATGCACTCAGTTGGTGCAGGATTGGAGCTGTGGTGTTAACTTGACAATCGTGACCAGATACCTGCCGACCCCATTAACTATCGCCCCCTTGGAGAGAATCGCCACACCCCCTCCTTGCCAGCATTGCAAGATTCAGCAGCACCTTCAGAGCCTGCATCTGTTTTATTCTCCTCAGTCTTTGGCTTTTGAGGATGAAGCAGGTCATTTGAAGGCACCAATAGTTATCCTGTGCAGAGTCTTCCAGACAGGGTCTTAGTGAGGCTGCTTGAATTGTTGAATTGCTGCAACATTTCTTGTAGTTTTTAAGGTATTAATGTTTCAGTGGGAACTGGTCGAGCTCATACCCAGGCAGTATGAACCATCTCATCCCCTCACTGTGTCTGTCCCCTTCTACCCTCAAGGATCCTGAACTCATTTAGGGAAGTTGCCAGTTTCTCCAAGGGAGGAAGAAAAGGAAAGCTGTAGGGTACAGATACAGTCTGGGGAGAGCAGAATTGGCCACCTTGTTCCAAGCTAGACCAGCCTGTCCTCATCATCCCAGAGGTTGGGTTCCTGGCTTAGTGCTGATTGCCTCAGTCAAATTGCTTGCCTCATTTTGACCAAGTTGTTTCACAGAAGGGATCCAAGGTCTGATTTTTGGATAGTAGTAGGTGATCTTAAAGGATGGAAACTGATGTTGGAGGTGGGGTGTGTGATGAGGCAAGGGTAGTGTTCTATGTGTTCGTGTCCAGTAAATGACTTGGGGGAGCTGTTTACGGGATTGTGCAAGGTTTAGGGGTCTGCCATGGCTTTTTGTTGCCTATAGAATCAAGTCCCAAGTTCTTGGTCGGGCTGTCTGTGTTGTGGGCCTGGCCCTCCGCTCCAGCTTTGCTTCTCATCCTTCACCTGTATGCATCTGACATCTTAACTGTACTGAACATGCTTGACACAGGCTGTCCTTTCTGCCCAGAATGGCCTTTTCGTGTTGTTCCCTTGGCTACTCTTAGTTTTCACCTGTCCTGAGAGTGTCCCTAGACTGGGAGAGACTCTGAGCCCAGCCCTCCACAGCTCTCCATTCTTGCTTCCCCACACAGCATCACAGGTCTGTCTCCCACTTATCAGGAACACCCACCATAATCAGGAAAGGTCAGCCAGGTCTGGACTTCTTGCTGTAGGAGGCCAAGAATCCAGGGCCTGGAGCTTGTGGCTGGAGGGGCCCTTGGGACCCACTGTCTGAACTGTGGTTTTTCAGCGTGGGATTTATCTTGACTTACTTAATTGGAGTCTTCCCACTGCAGGTAGGGCCTGGCAGCCTGTTCCAGGTGATCCTTAGGACTCTAACAGAGTTGAGAAACTCTGTGCAAGTCCAATGGAAAAAACCAAGGGCTCTTGGTCATTGAGCTGTGATTTGACATCAGACACCACCCTGACCAGCATTTTCATCTGTTCTCTTTCTGTCCTACTCTCCAGCATTGCCAGATCTCTGCCATCCTACATCCCAGCTCCAGCCGCAGCTCATCGCACACCCAGTGCGTGCTTGCTAGCCTCCCTGCCTTTGCTTATGTCGTTCTACTGTCAGATGCTCTCTCTCTCCATTTCCAAGCCTTGACTGTCTTCAGACGCCATCACATCCTTGGAGCTGTCCAAGGAACCCCCATTTGAAAGGCTTGTCTTCCTCTCCCTCCCTTGTGTACCTCCCTGGTGCTGTGACAATATTGTATCTTATCTCCTATCCCTATGCGTAATGCCCAGCAATAGTCAGCACCAGAAATATTCGTCCAGGGGCAGGTCTAGCCTCAGGCCCAGGTTCCCAGGCTGAAGTCAGTGTTTTATGTTTCTCTCCCTCTGCTGGGCCCAGTTCTGACAGCCACAGCTGTCACCCAAGGCCTGGAGGCAGCTGCAAATGACCTGAGGTATTAATACCACCTTGCTGAGGCATGAGGGGTAAGGGTTTGGGGGCCTCTAGCCAGATGGCTGTAATCAAGTAAGGATTTATCAGTTCCAGCAGAAAATTGCCCCTATTAACTGGTGGTTCTCTGCTCTCAGGTCTCAGCATAAATGTTATATTTGCTTAGTAAATCTTCCCTGAGCTCTCATAGCACCAAGGGCTTTTCTTAGTTAACATTTGTGAAAATTGCATTATATAATTATTGAATGAAATATCTGTCTGCCTTTCTAGACTACAAACTCCTTAAGGGCATGAACCCTGGTTTATCTTACATATTGTATCCCCAGCAGCAAACATCATACCTTATATATGGGAGTACATTTTTACACTTGAGAATCATTTTTCAGTATTAATTAGGAAGAAGGAAACTGGAAATTCTCTCCCTGGTTGCATCACAGCTGGAAGAGATCTTCAAGAACATATAGCAGAGCCCTGGCTGGGTGACTCAGTTGTTTGAAGCATTGTGTCATACACCAGAAGGTCGAGGGTTCGATTCCCTGTCAGCTCACATACCTCAGTTGCTGGTTTGATCCCTGGTTGGGGCAGGTGTGGGAGGCAACTGAGCCATGTTTCACTCTCCCATTCGTGTCTTTCTCTTTCTCTAAAAACATATCCTTGGGTGAGGATTAAAAATAACAATAATTTTTAAAAAAGAGCGTATAGCACCACAGGTGAGGAAACTTACCCAAGGCTAATTGGGGGTGAGGTGGGGAGGTTACTGACCTGCATCCCGAGCCAGCGATTTTCCCTTTGTACCATGTGTCCCCTTTAAGGAGCACTTCTTTCTTCTAAGTTCACTCCCTGAGAGAGTGGCCTTGAAGTGGGTGAGGACACCTTGGGAAGAGGAAGGCAGCTCCTTGCCCACCCAGCTGTACGTTCAGGTGATACCAACTCACCTTTTGCTGAAATGGTTGCAGAAATAGATCATAGAACATCATCAGTGACCTTAGATTATACTGTGGTTAATTAAATAGCTAAAAAACACCCATGTTCACTTAACCAGGAAAAATGTTTCAACTATTATTCAGTCTTTTAAAATCTCCTGGTTTATTGTCTTCGAACAGTATGGAAGTGAATTTGTTCACCTATTTAATAAACATCCAAGCCTGTTATGTTCTGGGTACCAGGTAAGGAGCTGCTTCTAGCCTATTCAGTATGTCTATGGACTAACTACATGGAATCACCTGGGGATAATTACTTAAAAAACAGAATCCTGGGCCCTCCCCTCTTTGTGGGTCAAAGTGTCCCGGGTGGGCCTGAGAATCTGAGTTTATATGCGGCTGTGGAGGCAGGCATGGGAGTCACTGCCACAAGAATGCAGGAGCGCCTGGTGCTCACTTGACATCTTTCAGGCTCAGCTCTGGGATTCTCTCCTGTGTGCTCTTTCCTGGAAGCACAATGCCTGGCACCTACTAGGCATTCAAGGAACATTTGACTGAATAGCTCTTTCATCCAAGCTCTCCTGGCTCTGCTGGCCTGGGAGAGGCTGCTACATTCACCTTGCTAAAATGCTGATATTATCACACCACTTCCACTCAGATCCTCCTGGCTCCTGGCTAACAGTGATCCCAGGTTATTCCAACATTCTAGACCTGCAGCAGCAGCTGGTTGCAGCTCCTTCGTCCAGCCTTTTCTCCTGAGCTGTAGGAAAAGCTTCTGAGCTCTCATCTCATTCTTTGAAGTAGAACCCTACACTTCCCAAATTTAGGTCAAGATTTTTCTCTTCCACAGCCATTCTTTGCTGTTTATCAGGTTTGATAGAATATGCCGTGAAAACCCCAAATAGTGGTGGTGTAAGCAAGGTTGAGCTTTATTTCTCATCTAAATGAAGTCCAGAGATAGGCATTCCTGGGTGCTTCATGAAGGCACGGGGTCCTAGGGAGTGGCCCTTGTCTTCATGGTCCAGGGTGGCTGCTAGAGATTTAGCCATCACACCTGTGATTTTGCAGCAGGATAGAGAACCAGAGCAAGAGTCCCCAGTTAGAAAAAGGAGAGGCTTGCCCCAGCCGGTGTGGCTCAGTTTGTTGGGCATTGTCCCATGAACCAAAAGGCTACCAGTTTGATTCCCAGTCAGGGCACATGCCTGGGTTGCAGGTTTGGTGTCCTAGGGTGCATATGGAAGGCAGCCAATCAATGTTTCTCACCCTCTGTGTCCCCTCGTGCCCTTCTCTCTAAAATAAATATGTATATTTGAGAGGTTCCATTAATCAGGAAGGAGGGGAGAGCAGATTTGAGGGCAATCATCCATCTCTGCCCCACCCTTCAGGAGCCCACGCTGTACTTCAAAACCCCAGAATGACCAAGCACCTGCTGCATGTGGGACTCTGAATTCACAGCTGCAGGGGACATAGACGTGGGCCAGGCACAGCCCGTGCTGTCGAGGAACCCATGTTGCTTAGCATCGCACTCAAGTATATCCTTTCCGGCTGCAGAACTCAGTGAGCTGGGCATGAGATGGCCTGGAGGGATGGGGACGGCACTGAGTTTCAGCCCCAGTTGGCCAGTTACTAGGTGGGTAACTGTGGGTAATCCATCTCACCTCTCAGGGCCTCCAAGTCCTCTTCTGGGCAATGAGGGTGAAACACCTGCCTGCCCCGTGGCGGGGAGGATTAGGTCGCACCAGGCCACAATGCGTTTAGCCTGCTGCTGCTGTGTTGGTCGTCGTGCGTCCGGTCCCACAACATGGTTCTATTCCACTGACTTCTGGGGAAGGCAACACCATGAGTGGGCCCCAGTGCCGTGGCACCATCAGCACTGACAGGACATGGCAGTCATGTCCTCCCTCCTTTCCGGGGTGGTCGGTGGCCAGCCTCCTGCAGAGGCCCAGCAAGGCTCACTCAGCCACTACGGGCACACCCTCGGAGGGTGCAGCGGGGCTGCTGTGTTGTGGTGTTTCTCTTGGGCTGTCCCTGTGTTACCGCGCAGATGTTAGCTGCTCAGAAAGGCCTTCCTCAAGCCCCTTTCCTGAAGCAGCCCCACCCCAGCCCTGATCATCTTTCTCATCACCTTGTCTGCAGCACAAATTCCTTCGTTCTTTCATTCATTCAACGATGTTACTGATCTTACCCTGTGAACAGTGGGAACAGAACCAAATCCCTGCCTCATGCAACCTACATTCTGTGGTCATGGGGCCTGTGGGGGAGGCAGACTTTAAATACATAACAAGTATGTGTCGAGTGAGTTAGGTTGTGGTAAGTTGTGTAGAGAAAAGTCAAGCAGGATAAGGACACATGGACCGTACAAGGGGGACCCCCAAAACTGGAATTATCTTCTCAAGCGTGGATGTCTTGTAGTACAGGCTTTTCCCACAAGGAGAGTGTTCTAGGAGCCCATCAGTGTCAGTGTACCAGCTGGTGTTGTTGTGAGAGGCTGCGTTAGGCTTCAGTGAAATTTTTTTGAAGACTCTTTCAGAGTGTTTGCCCATTTCATGATGGATGATTTACGAGCACATCTGCCCACACTGCGCTGAGCGTTCAGCAGTTTTTGACCAAAAACAGCAGGACCCCTGTGCCCTATTCTCCGTATTCACCTGATCTCACCCTTGAGCAACTTCTTTTTGTTTTCTTGGATGAAAAAAGTCCCCAAAGGGAAACATTTCCCCATTGTGGAAGAAGTGAAACAAAAATCTTAGAAACACCAAAAGGCATCAAAATTGATGAGCTCAAAGACTGCTTTGAGCATGAGAAAAAGTCTCAATAGGTGTGTTGCACCACATGGAGAATACTTGGAAGGTGACTGAAGTTTAAACATGTAGGAATAACACAATTTTTAATAAATAAGTTCTGGGTTTTTCAGGCCCCCTCCCCCCATACGTGTGTCAGGGTGGGGATTGTTGGCTGTTCGGTGCAGGTAGTCTGGGACGGCCCCTCCGATAAGGTGACATTTGAGCAGGGACTGAAGGAAGTGAGAGTGTGACCTATTAGGAGCGAGAGCTCCAGTCAGAAGGCCTTAGGTGGGAGTGTGCTCCACAACTTTGAGAAAATAACTCTCCTCTTCATTTGCAGTCGCCTCTCCCTACTGGAATGCAATCTCCTTGAGGGCAGGGGTACAACTCACCTGCTTCATTTATTGAGGTGGACAGGAACCCTGTAGTTGCCACCGCTGTTTCTGGCCTGCATGGAAGTGACAGGAAGCGGGAGCAGGAGCCACCTAACCAGGAACACAGAACCAGACAGACTTCTGGAGGGACAGGCAGCTCTGGACAGCCACTGGCCTCCCTGTGGGGATGGGCAGGCTCTCTGCAGGTAATTCCAGAGGGGAGGAGAAGAGGAGGCCAGGTCAAACACACCTCCCACACTCACCATCACATCAGCTTCTCCTCCTGCCTTAGGGGAGGTGTTCATGTGTGCGTGGGGAAGGAGAGATGAGCAGGGAGCACAGGGCCAGGGCTGCTGGTCTGGTGGAGCGCCCTCCACACAGAAGGCATGAAACACTGGACATGGAGGTGCGCCCTCTTTCTCTCATCACCGTTCTATTCATAGCACAGTTCCTGCCCCATCCTGGGTTCTCACTACTTTATAGTTGACTGACTGATGGCTACATTAATTAAGTCAAAGAAATCATAAAAGAGTTGTTGGTGGTCTGCTCCTCGTACATGGAACTTCAGCCTCCTTAGAGCATGAGGCTGGGTGGCTCAATCTGCAGGCAACAAGTTAGGAATGAGAAGGAAGCCATGTACATTCTATGCTTAAAGCAATTGTTGGATTCCCAGAGGAGCGTATGCTGAGGACTAGAGAGACAAGACAGGTGAAAACTCTTTGTGCTTGTTGGGAATTTCTGGAGGTTCTCTCACTGCAGGGGCAAAACTGAGCGTCTTTGACAAGGTGAGTACCTCAGCTCAGAGGTGGGGCTTGAAAGAAGCCTGAGTGTAAAGACTTGAAGCTGGCTGTCTCGTTGACCAGGCTAACAGCAAACAGGTGGCACTGACGTGCAGATTCTTTGGCGTGTCGCAGCAGCAGGCGCCTTGCACCAGAACGAAACTTTCTTTCCTTCCTGTTGACCTGTCATGCATGTCCTCATTTCCCTGCCGTTGCCTCCCTCCACCCACCCCCACTCCCCTGGCCCTCAGCACACTGTTGTCTTCGTCCATGGGCCATGCATACATGTTCTTTGTCTGATCCCTCCACCTTCTTTCATCCAGTCCCCCCTCCCACCTCCCCTCTGACAGCTGCCAGTCTGTTCCATGTATCCATGCCTCTGGTTCTCTTTCGTTCTTCAGTTTATTTTGTTCAGTAGATTCCACGTATAAGCGAGACCATATGGTATTTGTCTTTCTTTGACTGATTTATTTCACTTAGCACAATAATGTCCAGGGTGAGAATTCCTCTCTTTTACAGACGTGAAGTACAGAATGAAACTTTTGAATAGGTTATGAGAGTCTGAGAAAGAGGTGATTCAAGAAATGTTTCCTGAAATGGGAGTCTCTTTGGACAGATAGGCTGCCCTTTCATACTATAGAATTTAGAGAACAGTGTTATTTTGCCAAACACACTTAACTCTAAATTATATGTTTGTGAAACAACTGTAGTAATTTGTGTACCAGTGTGTCTTTCATGGGAGACTTTAGTCAAGGATCTGTAGAGAATAATTTTGTATAATATTACTGTATCTTATGCAATAAACTCTGGATAATTTCTCAGTTGTGTGTTGAAATGATAAGGTGAAGCCAGCAAACATAGGCCAGGGAGCATCCTACAGATGAATCACAGCACACCGACACGTGGGTGGTCGGTCAGCACCGCGGGGGCTTCGGTACACAGACGGCGTACTCCAGCTGAGGGCATCGGTAGTTCTTCGTGATTTCCTCACTCTTCTGTTTCCAGAGGCCATTTTTTAAAAGACAGATAATTGTTTGTTTTGCAATTAAAAAAATAATTTAAATGCCATAAAATTCACCCCTTTAAAATATACAGTTCACTGTCTTTTTTTTTTTTTTTTAAGTATTTATTTTTAGAGAGCAGGGAAAGGAGGGAGAATTGAACCAGTGACCTTTCACTTTGCGGGATGATGCACAACCTAATTGTTCACACTGGTCAGAGTCAATTCAGTAGTTTGGGTTTTTTTTTTTAAGACTTTATTTATTTATTTTTAGACAGAGGGGAAGGGAGGGAGAAAAGGAAAGAAACATCAGTGTGTGGTTACCTCTTGCATGCCCCACACTGGGGAACCTGGCTTGCAGCCCAGGCATGTGCCCTGACTGGGAATCGAACCAGCGACCCTTTGGTTTACAGGCCTCAATCCACTGAGCTACAGCAGCCAGGGCATAATTCAGTAGTTTTTAATTTAGTCACAGTGTTCAACTATGATCGCTACTTCCAGAATATTTCATCAACCCCAAAAGAAACTCTATACCCATCAGCAGTCATTCCCCATTCTCCTTTTCCTTGGCCCTGGCAACCACTAACCTGCTTTTTTCTCTGTATAAATTTGCCTATTCTGTATACTTCATATATATGGAGTCATTCACTAAGGTTCATGTCATAGCATGTGTCAGTACTTCATCTCTTTTAATGGTTGAATATTTCATTATATGGATGTACCACATTATATTCATTCATTAGTTGATGGACATTTAGGTTTCCACTTTTTGGCTATTATGGATAATTTGCTGTGAACATTCGTTTACAAGTTTTTGTGTGGTTATATGTTTTCGGTCGCTTGGGTGTATACCTAGGAGTGGGATGGCTAGGTCGTACAGTAACTGTTTAACTTTTTCAGGAACTGCCAGCCTGTTTCCAGAAGTAGTTGTAACATTTTCATTCCCACCAGCAGCGTATGAGGGCTCCAATTTTCCCACGTCCTCACCAGCAGTTGTCTGTCGTTTTGATTATAGCCGTCCCAGTGGGTGTGATGTAGTGTCTCACTGTGGTTTTGATTTGCATTTCTCTAATGATGAATGATGAGATGACTATATACTGTTGATAAGGATAAGCAAATAAGTGTATCTGATACTTTTTTTACATATTTACCAAGATGCATTTTACAAGAAAAACCAGGTACCTTGACTCTCCCCTCCCCACCCTGCAAGATGTAGCATCACTGGAAACAGTTGCATTCTGAAGAACATGGTTTGGAAATCTCTGATGTGTACTGTAACGTGTGGCCTAAAATTAGTAAGGGTGTGTTACTACAATGAAGACCTGATTAGGAGAATAACAGTTACATTTCTCAGCATTTTAGAGCTTATGAAAGTACTTTCACGGATGTCTCATCTGAGTGTTACTGACCCCTGAAGGCATCCTCCCCTCTCATCCCCAAGGCTGAGCAATCTGGTGTCTGACTTGATTTCCCACACTAAACCGTGAGGCCGGGCTGTGGACATGACTTGGGGAGTGGTGAGGAGTGGGCTGTAGCCTGCCTCACAATCTGTATCATCTCCTTGCTCAGCTGCCCCCAGTAAGTATATTCAGCCTGAACAAGGACTGCTTGCTGCAAGGTCAGCTTCAGTCTGCTTCACAGAGCCTTGCAGAATCACCAAGCATTGGAGCAGGAAGAAAACTCTGAACTTCTGGGTGCAGTCAGCCCTCCCACTGAGCTGACAGACCCCAGGTGGAGAGGACAGTGACTTGAGGGTCAGTGTTATCAGCAGCTTCCGGCCCCTTTTGGGAGGGTAGGTGAGAGCCAGCTTATCCTACTCCCCACAGCAGAGAGGCATGGTATGGGCCGGTTTTTCACCCATCTCAGCCTGGCCTCACCTCCCTGTGTCCCCACGGATATCTGTGGCTGGGGAAGGAAGGCATCACACTGATCTCCAGGAGGCTGAACCTTTGCGAGTCCCTCAGGATTGGTTTTCTGGCTGCCCCATGCCTGAGATAGTTTGGAGAGTCATTGGGGGGAACAGTATTCCTTGGAAGAAAACCACGCCGTGTGTCCTGCTTAGAAGTGCACGCTAGAGGGAGCTCCAGGGCTGGATCAGCGTGTGGGACTCCCAGCCAGGAGGAGGAGGAGCTGTAGCAGTGCAGTCCACAGTGGACTGCCAGCTTTCCCTGCGGGTCACCAACTGGAGCAGTGTTCCCCTGCTCCAGGGATGGGTCACCTCGCTGGCCCAAAGAGCCGTGTGCAGTGCTCCTCACGGCCGCTGGAGGGCGCTGCTGCACCGCGAATGCTTGGCCGCAGCTCGGGGCCTGGAGCCCGCCTGTGCTGATTCTGCCACCATGCAGGCCAGAGGTGCGTGCATAACTGTTTTTGTACTTTCTCCACTGGCGTCCCCCACAGTTTTAGAAAGCAAGAATGAAAGGAAAGGGACTCTGCGTGGTGATTGTGGGCAGTCATTTCCTTCCTGAGTGGTGGAAACCTGCTTTGATGAGGCCCTTTGAAAACTGGTGGATGAAAAAGAAGCTGGGATGGTTGGATCATGGATGCAGAGGCCTTCAGCCCTTCCCTGCAGTTCGGCAGAGGGAAGGAGTGTGGATGGGTGCGGGGTGTGTCTCTTCTCACAGGAGCCCTCACCTCTCCTACTCCCGACCTGTGATCCCAGCCCAGCATAGTCCACTAAGCTCCGCAGCTTCCACCCGAGCATCCTTTCTGCTCCAGCTGGGGTCTCCCTCACACCTAGCATGTTCCCTCCAGGTGCAGGGAGGCTGGCTTCCTCTTAAAAAGGGGAAATGTATCTCTTGCAGCTCTGTGCAGGTGGAGCCCCTCTCACCCACCACAAGCTCGTGGGAGCATCAGGGTTTGTGGTCCAGGTGCCCTGGCACTTGGTGGGAAGTCGCATGGGTGGCCTGAATCCCCGAGAGGCAGGCATGGGGAGGGGTGCAGCGACCTGTGTGCTGGTCCTGGCAGGCAGAATGAGTGTGGTCGAGTTGCTGGACTGTGGAGTCTCCGTTCTCACCTGTCAGGTGCACTTGGATTCCCACTCAGGGTCAATGTGAAGCGGTGAATGGGAGCTTCCCCAGGCTGGCTGTGGCTGAGCAAGTTAGGCTGCTCTCCAAGAGGAGGAGCTGCACTGAGGATGGAGGGGCTGAGAATGAGGCCCCTGATCCTAGGGCAGCATGCAGCACTCAGAATACCTGGCAGGCCAGGAAGTACCAGGGAATGACTCTACTTCCCTTCCTCACACCTTTCCCTGCCCAGCGTTCTTCTTGCCTTTAACCTCACAGCCACTCACACTGGCCTGTGGGTTGCTGAGGACTGGTCAGGATGATGGGCAACATCACCCTGCAACCCTCTTCCCCAGGCCACAGAGCCCTGACCTAAGGGCCCCGAATCCGAGCAGCAACTCCGTTCACCCAACCCTGTTTCAGGTGGTGCCTGTTCTGAGCGATGAGCTAGGCCCTGCCACCTGGCACAAAGCCTGCTGGTAACTTAATGTCTTTTAAATTAAAGCCATTTGTTTTATGTATTGCGGTAATTACAGTTAGGCAGCCCCATTAAGTGATCATCCTGTGGGTCTGCAGATTGTTCCAGAGGTTGGCCTCCGTGGCCCTGCTCCCGTCCAGCCTGGGAGCACACTTGCTCTTCCCCTCCTCGCTGCAGCTCACCGCCCTTCCTGCCACCAGCAGAGTTGGCCCCATGCCTGCCGAGGAGAGTCCCCAGGGCAGGAGTGCATGGCTTGGAGCCCTGACTGGGGCTCAAATGCAGTCTGGGACATTTGGGAACAGTGTGGCCTTGGTGGCATGCGGCCGGTGGCTAAGTGGTGGCTGCTACTAATTGCTCCTGAGTCGGTATGTTGGAAGGAGGGACGCTTTTCTCACCACTTTAGAGGCACAATGCTTGTTGGTCCAATTGTAGGGCAGTGGAGCAAGCTCACAAAAGTGTTCTGCCCAGGTTCTGTTTTGGGACATCCTATCTGTTTGGGCTAGTATAATAACATTCCACCAGTTGGGCAGCTTACAGGTAGAAATTTACTCCTCACAGTTCTGGAGGTTGGAAGTCCAAGACCAGGATGCCAGAATGATCGGTTCTGCCAAAGTCCCTTTCCCAGGCCAGCTTTTCATCGTGTCCTCATTAGCTAGAAGGGGCCAGGAAGCATTTGGAGCCTCTTTCATAAGAGCGCTGATCCCATGTAGGCTTGGTCCTCCTGACCTAAGCACTTCCAAATACCTTCACATTGGGCATTAGAATTTCAACATGAATTTTTTTAGGGGGGACACAAACATTCAGATGAGAGCACAGGGTGTCCTCATGTTTTTTCGAGCCTTTGTCAGTCTCCCAAACTATGGTGTTCTCTCCTTCTCTGGCCTGATCCCCCTCCCCCTTTCCCTTAGCAATGTGCTGTTTGCCTCTCTCTGAAAGCTCCATACACTGTGGCCTCATTTCGTGCTCAACTGTGTCTGTGCTTTCTCTCGTGCTAGAAGGAAGAGGCCAGGATCTTCATCTCTTCCTTCTCCACCATGCCTAGCGCATGCCTGGCTCTGGGCGGAGGCTCAGCAAAGGCTAACTTGGTTTGGCATGTGTTCTGAGCAGGTGCTGCTGTTTCTGTCAGGATAGTGAAGTTGGAGTCTGCTTTGTAGGCTGTGTGTATGTTACATGTTACAAAATAGATTGGGGGGGTGGCGTAGGACCTCCCCTTTTTTCTCCGGGGGTTTTCCCTCCTGTGCTAGGTTTGCTTTGCCCGCTGCCAGAGGAAAAAGATGTCTCTCAATGCCAGAGATTGGTGAAAAGCAAAGGAATTATTTATTTAAAAGTTATACAGACTAAGAGTAATGGCTAAATGTCTTCATTAAAATACTGAAGTCTTTTAGAATACCCACAGACACACACAGTCCTTCCTTCTCCCCTTTGCCCCGTCCGGGGTACTGTATCTCAGGAAAAGAAGTAGACATCCGTGATTCAGGCTGCCCCATGATCTCCGGTTAATCCAAAACCATGCGGCACCTTCTCATGGCCCACCAGCAAGAGTCCTTCCATCCCTTTTCTTCCAGGCAAAGTCTCTCCTGCTTCCTAAGCCATGTGGCAAAAAGGAACAAGCCAAAGCCACATGTCCTGACTCTCACCCAAGCCTCATGGTGATTCCCAAATCCTCCAAAGCTGCATGGTCCTGCCCCTTTGCATGGCTGCTGCGCCTGGGTTTAAATCCCAGCGCCAGTCTTCCTCTGCAGCCCCATTTCCGGCTCCTCCCACAACTGGCCACAGCTGCCAGCATCCCGGGCAGGTGTGGCCCTTTGGTGTGGAGCCAATCATCTCCAAACTCTTTTGGACCCCACTACAAATCCCTATTTTGGGGCCCCCCTCTTGGCTGCACCCTGTTACATGTAGGCAACATGGATGGTCCTGCTGTGTACTCTGGAGGATGGACTCTTCTCTGTGAATGTTCCTTTCTGGAAGTTCCAATTCTAGAAGGTTCTAGAAGGTTCCAGCGCAAACTTGCTTATAGTAAACCATGAGTACTTTTCATGTTTCGTTTACCTCTTCTTGGTGTTTGGTTTGTTTTCTTGATCTGACTGCATATAGCTATTCTTCATAATCTTTTTGGGAATTCAGCAGAGTATAAATGGTAAATGGTTCCAAAAAGTCAGACTACTGGGGAGACCCACATACCTGCAGAGCTTGCTCATCACCCTCCTGTCCTCCTGTCCCATGGAGTGGGGTTTCGGGCCTGCCCTCTGTGGCTCACACCCTACCTTGTGCTGTGAGGGGCCCTGCTCCTGTCTGATCATCATGGCGGTCCAGAATGCAGGCTCTGCGAGACTCGTCCAAATGGTCAGGCCCCTGAGTCCTGGGCAGTGTGTCGGGGTGGGGGGCAGGAAGACACGGCAGGGGATTCTGGGTGTGCCTGGGCTGGCAGTGGAAGTCAGGGAGCTTTGGGGATGTGTATCCATGTAAATTGGTAGGATGTGACCCTCCCAAGCCCACCGAGGAGACAACTGAGGCAGCTGGGGCAACTGACTGGCCTTGTCTTCTGTACCTGGCAGGACAGCTCTGACTAGAAGATGTGGGGGTAGGGGGCATCTGGTGGAGTGAGTGCACAGCTCCCTGGCTGGTTGGTGGACAGTGGTCCGACATGCCCTGGGCAGTCAGGACTCCAGAACAGGCAGAGGGGGCCACAGGGGCCTGTGCCAGCCCAGCTGGCCCTGGGCGGCTGCTCTCCTGTGGCTGTGCCTCACTGAACTGCCTGGTGCTGTGGTGCGCCCTGAGCCACTTCGTGCCCCTGGGACTTGGCTCAGGCGCATCTGCTCCTGGAACACCCCGCCCTCCCTCCTTTATCTGGTTAACTCTCTTCACCCTTCAAGAGTAAGCTCTGGTAGATGCCAGTTATGTGGGGGAGCCATCCCTGCCCAGCACATCCTGGTTTGCCGTTCTCTGAGCTACACCGAAATGGGCCCCTTTGCCTGCTCCTGGAGGGCAGAGCTGTGCCGTGTTTCCTGCTGTGTCTCCAGGACATAGTGTGGCACAGGGCCTGCCATCGAGTAAGACTCAGCACAGGCGTGTGGAACTGGGGGAGATGCTGGCCAATGCCAAGTGGGTGGTGAATATACATGCAAGCTGGAGGCAGTGTCCTGGGCCTGTGCTCCTTGCAGACATTCGGCAAGCATGCCCTCACCCGTGTAGGATGTGGATGGCCAGCCCTTGGAGTCCTTGGCCATCTATAGAGGCCTCGATCTAAGGAAGGCTTCCTTGCACCTTTTAACGCAGGTTTTCCAGACAGGAAGTTGTCTAATCTGAGATGAGCTGGTGAGATCCAGTTGCGTTTTGGACACTTCTTTCTGGGTTTCAGAGCAAGCCCCTTTGTGTTGCTGTGAAGAGATACTGCTGCTGCTGCTGCTCTGTGTGTGGAGGGGCGGGGTAGGAGGGGCTTGGCTTGTGTTTCTGTCTCAGGGGCTTCACTCATCTCTCTCCCAACTTATGTAGATAGGGAAGTTGGCTTTGCATTGTTCACTTGACCTGTCCACAGCCCCCAGCTGGTCAGCAGTGCCTGGGGCTGCAGTTCCAGTGAGCAGCCCCCCTCCCCCCGCCCGCCCACCCTGGGCCCACAGGCACTCAGCTGACATACGGTGCACAGAATTTTGCCCAGGTGTTGTGTTCCTGGGTTCAGAGGCTCTCCCTGACCCTGGCTTTCATTGGCGAGGCCCCTCCGTGTCTCTCAGCCTCTGTTTCTTATCTGCAAGATTTGTACGGGCGCTCCAGCCCTGAGCAATAGTCCATGGCCTGGGAAACTGAGCACAGGAAGTTACAGTGGATCGTATCCTTTTCAGACTGATGCAGGGTGCAGCCAGGAAGGGGGCCCCAAAACTAGGGATTTGGAATGGAGCCCAGAACTCAGGGTGTCCAGGGAATATTAGAGGGACATATAAGATGTCCTCAACCCTTCCCCCACAGGTATGAGTTGGGGGAAGGGACACATGGAGCAGGGACATGCAGAGCTGCTAATCCATGGCATGGTCCTTTAACATATCTATAGCCTTTGGCTGGTAGCTTAGATGTGTTAAATAGCTGTGGCCATGCTCTGAGCCAGGGGGATGGAAAGGACTCCCCGCAAGACATGACTGGGGGAGGAACCTCAAGTCACAGAGCCTGCGTGGGAGCTTGGAGAAGATCGGCTCCAGAAAATGGGGACACACCTGCCCAGACTCATGATGGCATCCCCAAAAAACTTGGAATGTACAGGAATGCTGGCAGGTGTAACTGATTGTAGGAGGAGTTGGAAATTGGGGTACAGAGGAGATTTGGCACGGGGATTTAAACGGAGACGCAGCAGCCATTGAGGAAGAATCCACGCGCTTTCACGAGAGTTAGGACCCTCACAGCCCTGTGAGGGAAAGTCACCATGTGGCTTTAGCAGAGAATTGCCACTTGGCTTTGCCCGAGTGGAGACCCTCTTGCAGCTTTGCCAGAGGGAGAAGTTCCACACGGTTTCACCAGAGTGCAGATCCTTGCAGCTTTGGTGGAGAGGGAGAGCCATGTGGTTTTGCCAGAGTGGGGACCCCTTCCCCACAGCTTTGGTAGAAGAAGGACCACGCAGCTTTGGGGTGCTCCCTTTGGCTGCATGGCCTGGGAGCAAGAGAGACTGTCTGAAAGAAAAGAGAAAGAACTCTTGCCAGTAGACCCTGAGAAGGTGCCACATGGCTTTGGATTAATTAGAGATCCTGCCTGGACGACGACACAGCTGACGGTGTCAAGAGCCTGGATCTCAGAGGTGTGCTTCTCTTCCTTGCAATTATGGTACCCTGAATTAGGGCAGAGGGAGATAGGAAGCACTGTGGGCATCTGTGGGTATCCTAGAGGGCTTTGATATTTTAATGAAGATGTTAAGTTGCTACTTTAACTCTGTATAGCATTAAATAAACATTTCCTTTCCTTTTCACAAATCTCTGGCTTTGAGAGGCATCTTTCCATAAGGCGGTGGACAATAAAGGACCTTCTGTTGCTGTGTAACAAGACCTTTCCTGAAAGGGAAGGCAAGAGATTCGTGGCGGCAGGGGGCAGGGGTGGGGATCTTGAAGCCATTAGTCCCAGGAATGGCTCTGACTGAGTCCTCCCTTCTGACTTCCCTCTCCTCCCCATCTGGGAGACGTCCATGCATTTCTCATCCTCTGCGCCAAGCCAGGCTGTGCCTCAGGAGGAGGGGGCGAGGAGTGTAGTGCCACCCAGGCTCCCTCAGATGTTTGCTGTCATCGTCAGCAGTATAACAATCGCCACCATGAAAGATTCCAGATTCTACCTCATTCCCTCTGTAATGCTCAGAGCAGGCTGTCTGATGAGGAGGGAGGTGTTCTCCCCAAGGAAGAGGTTGTGCAGGTGAGGATCCTGAGCCTGCAGCTGCTTTGGTGCCTTGCTCAGAGACATACAACTGCCAGCTGAGCCAGGATCAGAACCTGGTCTTCCTGATGCGTAAGCACTGCGCCGTAATGCCTGTTATGTCTGTTCACTTTGGTGGTTCATTATGGTCCCCCCACATGGGATGCTCTGTGAGAGCCAGCGTCTCCTCCCGCCCCCCGCCCGCCCCAGGGCTCCCATGGTGCCCCTGGGCCTGCTGCTCGCTGGGGCAGCACACATGTCCTCCTCCCGTGAGCAGTTTCAGGGCCTGCTGGGTGGTGTGAGAAGGGCAGGGGAGCCTCAGAGTGCGCATGGGGCAGAGCGCTCATTCCTTCTCCAGGTCCTGCCCTTAGGACCAGCTGGCTGCCTCTGTTCAGCGTGTGGGAGCTTACAGGACCGAGCTTTCGGAGCCCTGCCGCCCTCGTTTGCCAGCACATCACAGGCGGTCGGGGCTGGAGGAAGTCGGAACGGCCACGTAGTCCTGTCCCTTCATGTAGCCTGGGAAGGTACCAGGGCCCAGAAAGGCCAAGCACCTTGTTCCAGGCCACACAGCTGCTGAGTGGACGAGGGGTCTGGACCAGGTCTCCCGCCCCCGCAGTCTCCCTGCCTGCTGTCCCTTTGGTGCGTTTCGGAAGCCAGTTGGGGGCTATGCTGGTCTTCGTTTGCTGTTTGCCTTCTGTTTTTCTCCTAGCCTGACACATTTTCCTCACCCACCTGCGGCTGCCCTGCCTTTGCCTCTGTTTTGTGTACATTGAATGGCTTTGCTCCACGCCCCACTGAGCAGCTGCTCCAGAATAAAGCTGAGTGGGCCTCCTCAGGTGCAGGCCCCCAGGCCTTCTGCAAGGCACCTGCTGCCCCTTTGTCTGGCCCTGGTCGGCCCCCTGGAGGCCTAGCCCATGTATATGATGGGGGTGGTCGCAGCGGGAATCTGCTGCTGTCCCGTTCCTGGGTCTGCACGCCATCAACCCTAGTCCCGCTATGTCTGCTACACGGATCTCTGGGTGCCGGGGAGTGGACTCTCATTACACAAGCTGACCTGTGCCACACACAGTAGGTGCCCCGGACAACTCCTGCTGATTTACTGTCTAACTCACCTTTGAGTGCATGCAGCTCACACTCCCGCCTGGAGAGTCTACAGTCTCTGAAGATCTGCTGCCTTCATCGGTCTTTCTAATGCCTCTATTATCCCCACTCCGTCTGCAGTTTTGGGGAAGCTGCCAGAGGGGAGGCCTCAAGGGTAGGTCCATGTCTCATCTCTCTCCTGGGACAGCCTCGCCTAGGGGTCAGCCCAAGTTTCTTGAATGAAGTGGTGTTGGCTGCCGATTCCAGCTCTGTCTGCCTCATCCTTCCTCGAGGCCAGGAGTTGGTGTTTGTCTTCTCTGGACTCCTATCCCCATCTGCAGAAGGGGCACACAAGCAGCACCCACCTCAAAACCTTCTTGTGGGTGAAATTAAATGAGTTAATGTGTCTGAAGGACCTGTTTGTGTCTGTGGTGGACCTGGGACCGTCCAGCTCTGCATCCTGTCCTCCCCTGTCTGAGTCCACCCCTAGAATACCAGCGATAGCCATCCTGCTGGTCTGCACCTGCTCATCCTGTGTCACAGGTCAGATCCTGTGTAGGTGCCACGCCTGAGTTGGCTGTGTGGCTGTTCAGGTTTGTCATATAAAATAAAAGAGCAAGTTTGGCACATAAATCCCCTGGTTCCCAGACTTTATCATATTCTGTGGATGTGCCGAGTCAGAGTGAGGTGGTGATTGAGCCCAGAGGGGTCAGTTAGGCAGCATGATGCCCCGTGTCCCCTGTCTGCTCCCAGCAGAAAAAGAGCGTGCTTCCTGCTGGAGAAGGCTGCTGGGGAGGAGACAGTGAGGAGACAGTGAGCTGGGAGTACCTGAGATGGAAGTGGACCTGGGTTCTGTGGTTGGCAGGGCGAGGTGCTTGTCATTTCAGCAGCTGATGACTTATTTTAGATCAGTTTAACCTGAGGCTGGTGCAGGGTAGGACTTTGGTCCTGGGTTCCGGGGATGGGCCACTGGCAACTGGTGAGGCTTGGTCAGTCACTGCTGACATCTGAGTCACGGCCAGAGTCTCGAGACCCTAATCACTCACTCATGGCCCAGCTGTGCCTTTGGCTTCCGCAGCTGGGAGGGGCTCGTGGATAGGGCATGTGGGCACCTGCGGGGAGCATGGCTCAGGGGCTCAGGGCAGCCTGCATTCCACAACGGAAGGTGCTCCCTGCGGACAGCTGACGGCGGGCACCTCCGCAACCTGTCTGACTGCATCGCTGCCTCATGCGTTCCAGTTAAAACTCAGTCCACCTGGTGACTCCCTTCTGAGTGAAGATTCTGAAGAGCTCAGCAGTTCCTCCAGGTCATGGGCAGGGTTTGCAGAGGACGGAAGACACTTTGTAGGTTGGTTCCGTTCATTAGCCTGGTCTCAGATGCACCGAGCAGCTTTTGCTTTGATTGCTTTGATTGGAAACATGAGCAACGGAAGTTATTTACTAAGAGGACTCACTCAGAGAATTGCAAGACTGACAGCAAATGCAAAATGAAAACATTTCTCTGCTTCAGGTGAAAAGTCTGTCTCAGGCAGCTGGCTGAAGGAGACGAACTATGACCTTGCTGTTCAACTGCCTGGTTCCGGAACTGTGGACCTGGAGCCCTTTTCTGTGACGTGCACAGCATCTGGAATTGACTCGTGTGGACCTTTGGGGCATTTGCTATAGCCTGGAAATGTGAGAGGGACTTCTCATTCCCCATGAGACTACCCAGCTCTGAAGAATCAGAGTCCCGGGGTTTGCAGTGGGTGTGAGGAAGTGGGAGGAGAGAGTGCTTACAGGAAAGTGGGCAGTCAGGAGCCAGGACAGGGCCCCGCTGGGAGCCCGTCGTGACCTGCTTCTGCAGAGAGTATAAAACTCCAAATCTAAGGAAATGTAGCTTTCCCACGTTCCCCATGTTCCGCTTGAGCCTCGTCCACTTGCAGCGTACTTCAGGTGTGGCTGGAGCATTTGATTCTCTGGTCATTTCACCTAACGTGGGGCCTGTACATGGGTGCATCTCATAAACATTCTCTTGTCTTTGTCGTGTCTTGTGCCCACTGATTGTACGGCTGTGGTGTAACGTATTGTTGTGTTTCTTTTGTAAACCATCCTGTGATTTTCTGAGGTGTCACAGTATAAATAAGACCACAGAGAACATCTCTGTGTGTGGATTTTTCTTCTTTTGAGTGGTTCCCAGGAGCCCTTGCTCGACTTTTCACCAGGTGCACGTGGCAACCCTAAACAGCCCCAGCTCACAAGTTAACACATGGAAACCAGGGCCCGGCAACCATGCTTCTCAGGGCTCACTCTCTCTGCTTCTTATTACTGTGGGAAGAGTTTGCCAGCTAATTCACACTGTATAGCCCTGCTTTTTCTTCTCTTATGTAGTATTTTGCTTTTAAAATTTTAATGTTTTTAGTATTTTATTTTTTTAAAGATTTTATTTACTTTTAGAGAGAGGGGAAAGGAGGGAGAAAGAGAGGGAGAGAAACATCAATGTGTGATTATTGCGTCTTGTATGTCCCCAAGTGGGGACCTGGCCCGCAACCCAGGCATGTGCCCTGACTGGGAATCGAACTGGTGGACCCTTTGGTTTGCAGGCTGGCGCTCAATCCACTGAGCTACACCAGCCAGGACTAGTATTTTATTTTTTATACATTAAATTATGAAACATTGAGATATAGAAAAATTCAGAAAAAAATGTAATGGACACTTATTTTCCTACTATGTAGTTTAAATAGGAGCTAACATGTTGCTGTATTTGCTTAGATACCTTTTAAAAAGAAATGAAATGTTATAGATACAGCTGAAGCCCACCTGTGATTCTTTCCCATCCTACCTTCTCCAGAGGTGTTCTCAGTCACACAGGCGAGGGTGGTGTGCTTTATGGAATTCGTGTTTTTGTATTTTTACCACATGTATATGTATCCATAAGAAATGTAGATAATATATATACTATATATAAATATATATATTTCATTGCTTTTTACATTTTATTATTTTTCATTAGTAGTCTTATTTATTTATTTTTCTTAAAGGATGGAGAGGGAGGGACAGAGGGGGAGGGGGAGAGATGTGAGAGAGAAACCATTGGTTGCCTCCTGCACACGCCCCAAGCAGGGACTGAATCTGCAACCTAGGTACGTGCCCTGACTGGAGACCTTTTTGGCATTCAGGATGATGCTCCAACCAACTGAGCCGCTGGAGCCGGGGTGCTTTTTACACTTCAAGCAGCTCTATAAATGTCATTATGTATCTTTTTGGTGTTTCTTCACTGGACATTATGGTCGTGAGGGTTTTACACACCGGTGCACGTAGGTCTTGTTTGGTCACTGTGACTGCTGTGTAGGATTCCGTCATGGGTAGACCCCAGTTTGTGCGTTTTCCTTCTGAGGAGCAGCAGTGTTTTGTCATCACAAACACTGCTGCATTGAACACGCAGGTGCACCTATGCGTACACACAGGTGCTTGGGTCTCTCCAGGTTGCACACCTGCAAGAGCATTTCTGGCCTGGGGTGTGTGTATCTTTCTGAGGTCTCACTGAGCTTTTGCCTAGGCTGGTGGTTTCTCTCCCACCCCGAGTTCTCTTGAGCATTGGTATAGACCCCCTTTTCTTGCTGTGGGTCCTGCCACCTTTGTGTCAGGAGGTGGTGCCCTGAGAATAGGATAGAAGGGAAACTGAGGGCAAACTTGAGCATTCCTTAGCCACTACACTCTCCTCGTTGTGCAGAGATGCAGACCAGACTGACCGGTATTATCAGAATCTCTGTAGACAAGGGCAGAGAGGAGGCACCTCCAGCTGAAGGCGGGGAAGCCTTCACCCAAGTCTTGCCTTGCTGCAGGGTGGTCTGAGAAGGCCTGGCCCTGGCGCTGGGGCTGGCTCTCCCAGGGACGTGCTGTGTGACGTGGGCAGAGCCCCATGGGCAGAGCCCTGTTCCCCTCTTACGGGGCCTCAGTTTTCCTGTCTGAAACACGAGGGTTGAATCGGTGACCTCGATGGCCTCTTGGCTCTACATGTGCAGCTCACCCACTTTTTACTTTTTTCGATTAGCGAAGTGGTCTCACTTTTCTATCCATGGCTGCTAGGCTGAGCCTTGAGCAGCTGGCAGGTCGGAGTGGGGTGTCAGGCAGCAATGGCCTGGCACTTCCCGGGGCCTGGCTGTTGCCTCCCTGTGGCTTGAAACCATCTCCTCAGTAAAATGGTCTGTGCTTTTGTATAGCTCCAGGGAAGGGCCTCAGTTCCCCGGGCCTTAGGCCAAAGCAGTTTAGTGCTGGCAGAGGGGAAGCCATGGGCTGCTGCTGGTCCCTGGTTGGGGGGGGGGGGCGGGGGGGGGATGCTCAGGAGAGGCAGCATGAAGAACACTGCTTTCTTCGCAGTGAGCATGTTCAAGGCACATGTAACCCCATCCAGTATTGCTGCTGTGTGATGCCCTCGCTGAGCCAGTGATCGCTGTGTGCTTAGTGGGTGCCGGCATGGTCCCAGGGCATTGATACGCACTGTGTCACCGAACGCAAGAGAGAGCAGGTAAAGAATCTCTGCCCTTGTGGCACTTCCTTTCTGGCAGGAAGAGGCTTAAATGAGCTGATACCATTTGTCTACTTTGCTGCCTGGGACACAGTGACGTGGGGGCTCAAATAGGGTCAGGTTTCATTTCATCTGTGTGTTGTTCCATGATAAGCAAACAAGTAAACTGTACAGTGTCCTAGGAGGTGAGTAAATCATATGGTATGTTAACATGATAAGAGGCGTCTGGAGTGTGGGGTGGTTGCGATTTTTTGTTGGATGGGCGGGCACACTGTTATTGAGGTTTGAAAGCTGGTGCGGCAGCTGCTGAGAGAGTATCCGGGTGGTGGGAATAGCAAGATACAGTAGGCTGGGGCGGGAGGTGCTTAGTGTGTTTGAGGAGCAGCAACCAGGCCAGGGCAGCAGAGGAAGAGGCTGGGGGAACGAGGTGGGAAAGGGCGGCAGACCTAGCAGGGGAAGGCCAGGTGTCAGCCCAGTCCAGGGAGGACTCGGGCTCCGATGGAGTGATAGGGGCAGCTGCCTCTTGGTTTTGAGTAGAGGAGGGCTGCTGGCCACTGTGTGGAAGACAGAATGAAAGGGAGACCTGTTGGAGGACATTGTCCTGGCCCAAGGGGAGAGGATGGTGGCTTTAGGAGATGGAATAAGTAGGGGGATTCTGGATCCATCCAGGAAAAGGGGAAGAGCGAGGTTTTCTACATAACAGTTTATGTAGACATGGACTTGGGGCCTCAGGGGCCAGAGCTGGGTTGGTAGGGGACCCAGTCAGGGGCTCTGCCCCTCCAGGAAGGAAGAAAATAGGAGAAAGGCAGAGTGGGGGCCATCCCTAGTGGCTGAGAGGTTGTTTGCATTCTGTAATCAGGAAGGCCTGGGCTCAAATCTGGGCCTTGGCATCTGCCAGGTCACCTGTCCAAGGTGACCTCTCTGGCCTCTCTGGCCACAGCCGCTTTTACTAAAAGCATACAAATCACGGTGAGGGTTGGGTGAGCTCATGCTTGTCTGTGCTGCTACCTGACACACATTTTGTTTATTGCTTTGCGGGCCCATGATGAGCACATGTCTGTGCCTTGCGTAGGGGGTAAGAGCACTGAGATCTTGAATGTGGCCGGGGAGACTGTCTTAGCTTGAGGTTACAGATGGGAATTGATGGAGAGGTGCTAGGCGAGGATCTGGCTCTGACGTCAGTCAGCCGGGTGTGACCTTGGGGAAGGCAGGCATTCTTTGTGAACAGCTCCTGGCAGCGGGTTCTGTGCTTGGCATTTTAAACGCTCCATCTCAACCGCAAGAGGAGGCTATGGGCACCAGCAGTGTCTCCAAAGTCAGGTCGTCTGAACTTGTCCTTCATGTCACAGTGTTTGCCAATGTCCTAGAACCACCTGCAGCATTGCCTGCTTCATACATAGTTTAAATGGGCTCACCTTTCTTCCCTGCTTTTTCCTTAGCCTCTCTCCTTAGGCGGTATCTGTGAAATCATAGTTCTTAAAGTGTTTTTACTAATTATTCTAGTATTCTATTGTATAAATCAAAATAAATCCTTAAGTCTTAAAATAAAATGGTTGGTCTGTGTGCCTCTTAGAAGTTCCTTTTGTACCATTCCAGAGGCATCTGCCCCATTTAGGGGGGAGCACGTGAAACCTAGGATGGTGGGCAGTCTCAGAAAATGATAGACTGTCCTGGTGTCTGACTGGTCTGAACTCCACACAGCGCTCCCGGGGCCTGCTTGAGCTCCTATCCCAGAGAGCCAGGAGGGGACTGGGGGCCAGTGTGGACTGGGGCTGAGAGGGGTCTCTAGGGGAGGGGGGTGGGAGTATGGGGCAGGTCGCCTTTCTGCCTGGTCGAAGCAGGAAGCTGGCTAAGTGTATCCCTCTGGGGGTCACTTGTAAAACTGCAGTGTTCTTTGGGAGATTACAGGTCATGGGAATTTACTACACAAAAAAGGAACAAATCAGGGAATCTGATGAAGAAGACCTGATAGACTCACAACCACCGGACTTCTTGGGGAGGAAGCTGACTTGGACAGAGTATGCGAAGATTTCTCAGTACGACCCCGACAGTGCGGTTTCCCCTCTCCTGTCTCTCCTCCTCTCCCTCTTTCCTGCTCTCTCATGTCATTTCTTATGCTTTGTGGTGGAAAACATTATTTTGTAGAAAACTGCCTTCTATGGTTAGGGAGATTTAGTATTAAATGTAAAAAACGAAAACCTCATAATTTGTAAAAGGTGAATTAAGGCATGATTGTACTCACTATATAAGAAATGTTTGTTTTAAAAAGTGATCACTAAGTATTCTGTAGTGAGTGCTGGAGAAAGGCAGGGAGGGAGTGATACATTTGTGTTTAAGGATGACTGCCCGGTGTTGGGGGGTGGAACTGGGACTGGGAGGCCGGGCAGCGGAGGCTGGGTGGGGCTGCGGGAGCTGGATGTGAAGTAGAAATTGTGGATTCGTGCTCGTGGAGCCCTTCGGCTGGGTCGAGGCCATCTGGAAGGCCTGGGCAACAGTCTGATGTCGCTGTCAGCTGGCCACGAACGTTTACAGTCTGGAAGGTTGTCACAGACCTTTTCTTTTTTGTCGCTCCCACTTTTTTTATTTTGGAGTCACCTTGTCCTTCGCTGATGATCCACCTCAGAGGAGCATTTGGGCCGCTCCCTTGGTCTCTCTTGAAGGTCTGCTCTCATCGTGTTAGTCTTTTCTCGATTCTTCCTTGCCCTCCAAGGACGGGGCTCCATTCCAGGGGTTTGCCACAGTGCCTGGTGGTAATCCTGGAAGTTCCCTCAGAAAGCCCAGGAGTCTGCAGAGCACCTATGGGATGCACCAGCCTTTTTTCTTGCTTATTCTCATATATATGCAACCTCTATGCATCTCTTCATCTGCTTGCCAGAGGCCTTGTACCACTGGAGGTGAGGAGGACAAGACAGATGGGGGGCGGGTGGAGTTGGTGCAGCTGCACCAGGCACACAGAGGGCACCGTGTCCAGTTCCTTAGCCTGGGCTCTCCTCTCCTCCAGTTGTTGGCAGCCTGCTCTTCCTGGGGGCTGATTGCTTGTTCCAGTGTTGGGGGCTCCAGAGTCGACAGAGAATTGAGGTCTGAAAGGGAAGGCTATTTATCCTTGACATGTGTCCTCTCTTCATGACAAGCAGGGAAGTAAACCATGGGGGCAGCACGAGTGGAGGCGGATGGTGGGGGCAGATGGAGGGGGCAGATGGAGGAACCGGGGAGAATGACCTGACACCTGTGTGGGGTTGTGTGCTCCTCTTTCCCTCTCTCACCTGCCTCCAACCCCTGACCAGGGCAAATGCCCACAGATCCTTCAGCTGCTCCTCAGATGAAAGGAGTCTGGACCTTTTGCTGCCTTGGACACACTCTGGAAGTTTGCCTGTAGCCTCCTGCAGTGGGATTCCCAGAGCTGAACCCAGCGGTACCCTGAGGTAGTCTGACTGAATGGGGGCCACCTGCGCCTCCCTTTTCAAAGTGTTTGCGGTGAAATCACCAGCAGTAAAATCACTTGGTGAGGTTTTTAATTGAAGATTCCCGAGCCTCACCTCAGACCCTGACTCAGAATGCCTGGGACGGGTCAGGACCCAGGCGTCTGCATTTTACAGCGCTCCCCAGTGGGAGAGCCTGTGCACACCCCTGCGCACACCGAAGCTGGAGAACCCGGATTCCCGCAGCCCTCCCAGCAGTGCGCTGCAGCTTGCAAGCTGGCGGGACCACGCCTCCTGTTGATGTTGTTGTGCCCTCCCCCACCTTCCTGCCAGGGGCCTCTCTGCAAGTGCAGGCCTGTCTCGCGCGACGTCTCCTCCTCGTCCTCCCCTACCCAGGTCATATCAAGGTTTCAGAGAACTGGAGTATGGCTCGTCTCGGCTGAAACGTTGGGAGTCTTGTAGAGGTCCTAGAACATTAACTGCAGATGCGGTTGTCCGAAACTACTGGTGGTGCAGGGGTGTGAGGTGGAGATGAGGGTGACCAGGGAACCAGACAGGGTGTCTTGTAGCCTCTATTAGACACCCTGCTGTGCGGACTGGGGGGGGGGCGAGGGGGTGCGCTGTAGCTGCTGAGCTGTTAGTGAAGTGGGTCATGAGGATGGGTGTTGGAGATTAATTACTTTGCAAGTTAGATGGGCAGGCTTCTTTCTTCCTCTTCAGCTACTTGTGGTTCCTCCTGACAAAATTGAATTATATTGAGGCTATCTTGAAGAAGTTAGAAAAGTCATGCGACAGAGGGGCCCAACCTGTGGATTTATATTTTTCTTATAAAAAGATGTGCACCAATTATAATTTTTAACTTTTTCATTTAAAATTAATAAAGTCAGAGTAGTTTTCATTTACCTGGGAGCTCTTTGGTTTTTAAGAGAGTCAAAGTTATTGGAGATGGTAAAGAAGTACCCACGGATAACTGATAGTATTTTTAGGATAGTGATTAAAAAAAAAAGATCAATAGATCTCTTTGTTGTTGTACCCGTTTATCACCTATCATTCAGTCACCTACCTATCGCTCCCTAGTCCAGGAAAACTTCATTTAAAGAAACACCTTTGAAGATATAATTTCAGAAATGAAATAAAATCGAGGGCATAGTTATTCTGGAGTAGCCTGCAGGTTGGGTACAGAATTTATTAGGCAGCAGCTCCTGGTGACAAAGTGAGATAAATGCAGCAGCCCAGCCCTACAAACGTGCTAACCAGGCAGTTAGAGGCGATAAGAATGCTCATACTCCTGGAGGTTTAGAGTAAGTCTTATGGAGAAGAAGTTCCTCTCCTTGGAGTAAAGGCTGGGATGGGGATGGGGAAGTCTATGGCACACCTGGGGGATGTCCCGGGGCTGGAAGGAGCTGTGGAGTTCACAGGGCTCCCAGGAAGAGGCCCCGCAGAGTCACCACTCTGGGTCCTGGAGCAGGTGGTCACGTCACCTTGTCCTCTCTGGATGCTTTTATCTCTGCTTGTGTGTTTGCTCATTCCTTCTCACAGCAAGCATTTGCTGAGCTTCCACTGTGTGTGAAGCAATTTCCTAAAAGCTGGATGCATAGCAGAGAGCAAGACAGACAAGGTCCCTCTTTCATGTTGGCCTGGGAAGAGACAGGTAGCCTGGGAAAAGACTAGACACTTAAAAATACATGAGAGATGGCGACAAGTGCTATGGAGAAAATAAATCTGGGAATAGAATAGCCAGGACTGGTTGTGTTTGTGTGGGGGATAGGGCTGGGAGGGTACTTTTTTGGTCAGGGAAATTCTCAGGAGTTGACTTTTGAATGGACACCTGAATCACTTAAAGGATCTGGGCATCTGAAGGTCCTGGGGGAGAGCCTTCTGAAAGAGGGAAGAGCCAGCGCAGGCCCTGAGGTCTACAAGTGTCTGGCATGTTTGTGGCATTGAAAACTGCCAGGCTGTTAGATTTTTCCTTTCCTTCATAGACATACCCGCCTTTGCATTCACGGTGCAAGTCTGTGAGAAAATAATCTTTTTCCCAGAAAAGCATTTTTCCTGCAGTTCTTATTGGAATCGATTACTAAGATCACATAGATTAGGAATGCATTTTTGGGAGCTGACCAGTCTGTGGTGGGGCCCACTCTGTCCTCACCCACTGACCTCAGGGCAAGTCACTCACTTGGTGATACTTGTTCAAGAATGCTGTGGGGCAGGGGGTGATGGGAGACCCGTCACCCTCTGGGAAGGCACAAACAGCTCCCCTTTGGGAAGGTGCCAGATATTCATCAGGTCCCTAAACACCCCGCCCTGCTTCTTGAACTCAAAGAGGACTTTTCTCCTTCTGTCTTCCCTAGTGGCCCGCCAGGCTGGCAGAGGTTGGTGAGCAGGGAACCCACGCAGGGCACACGTTATTTCTAATTGTGAGGCAGATATCCTTACTTAGTGACATTTCTGATATATTAGGACCCCTTCAATCAGAATTGCATTTAATCTACCTACTGGTTTGGGTTGTTATAGTAATTTTAGAAGCGTGGTTTTCAAGTAGGTGCTCCATGCTAAGCATAAAGAATGGGAGGAGCCTTCTGGTTGGGCACCGGGCAGCCCCTAGCAGAGTTGGGACCAGGCTGTGGGCGGAGTACAGCAGGAGGCAGGATCTCGGACCACCTTCCATCCTAGTCAGGTGCCATCAGAGCCAGGTAGCTCTGAGCGTTGCCCTGTAGTATCTTGGCCTATTCATTACAGAAAGTATTCTTTTCTCAGAGCTAGGTATTCTTGTATGGGAAAGGCAGTTTAACTGCATTGGAGTGGGGCAATAAAGTCAGCTGTCCTTTACTGAGCTCCTACTACATTCCTCATAAAAGCCCTGTGAGATAGGCATCATGATTCTTTCCCATTTTATGGAGAAGGTGGAGTTTAAGTATTTGACTGGGGTTGCCAGGCAGTTGAGTGGTGGAGTTAGCATGTGCACCCAGAACTGTGAACCCCATGCCTGTGGTTGACTCTCAGGAGGCACCCACTCCCCGTCACTGTCACGATTCCAGCCCAAACTGGGTGCCCACAGAGCTGGGGCGATAGCTCCACAGGGGGTGAATTGGGCACCCATTGCCGTTGGTGATGGCACACTTTCTTGACAAGTCTAGATGTTGCCACAGAACCCTTCCTACCCGGTGCTCCAGGCAGCCCCTCAAGGCAAGTGGACACCTGTTTGCTGTTCCTCCGGTGGATGGATTCAAGCACGTGGTAGGAGGCACCAGGAACGTCAGATCTGGGTAGGTTTCCCAGAGTTTTGCACTGTCCCTCTTCCCTCTAGCAGCTTTTCGGGGACAGTCTCTGGCCGAGCACTGCCACCTGTGGCCGGAGGAGCTGTTGTTCTTTAAGCAGGCATCGGTGTTCCTGGAAACCTGGTGTCTCCCTGTGTGCAGGACCGGCTCCTGCCACTTTCTTTCTCGGCTCCAGGAGCATTGTGTGACCTGGTTCTCAGTGGGGCGTGTGCAGTGATGAGAGAGTTTTTTCCACCAAATTGAGCTAAGACTTGGTGTGGCTTTATGTCCCCAGTGAATGTTTAGGGGACCAGTGGCCTGGTTCTTCAGGCCTGTCTGTGCCAGCAAGCCCAAGGCCATGTTGGCAATAACATCTGCCCCTGCCTGGCACCAGGCTGGTAGTTCTGGTTCCTTTGGCCTCCCCACCTTGGAAGTTCTGAGAATGTGCTGTGCATGGTGGATATGAGGCAAGCCTTCCGTCCCCCCATCCCTAAATTGTGCTTTATTAAAAGAGTTGAGTCTTTTCAAAGTCCCGTATTACACAGTGTTCTCTCTCCTACATGCTTTATTTTGAACAGCCAAGTACAGTTTGAGAACAGCTCAGCCTGAAACAACCTCAGTCATTATAGTACTTGGGTGCTTCTAGGGGTCACATGACAGCATTAATTAAGAATAAAAGAAGGCAAAGAAATGTAACAGGTTTAGTCATTCTTTCTGGGGTTTTGATCCCATAAGTGTAGAATATTGATATAAGTGAGCCTTTAAAAATCGCTAATGGAAGGTAGTAAGTGGCTACAAATATATGATTATAGGCTGATGAAAAACTGACCGCCTTAATAAGAACATGGGTACTTGCGGGTCGGGACACCATTTCCAGTGACGACACCCTGCGTGATTTCGCCGTGAGCGGTGTCTAACGCCTTCAATGGATGGCAGGGGCGATGTGTTCTGGAAGGCTGCTTGCCTGGCTCAGCTTCGCTCCAGAGCTGCTGAGGGCATTAAGGCTGAGGGAACGCGTGACGAGTCCAAAAGGGAATCATTTTGTTAGCTGGGTGTTGGAAAAATAATACTTTATAATTAATATGATATTTTATTCCTATACATAAATGAATATATACAAATAAAAGTTACAAATAGTGATTTGTCTTTTAATCTGTTTCCCCCAAAATCGTACAGTCAACTTGGTCAAACTGTTGAAGCCTGTGCCTTCAGTGTGGGCATCACTCTATGCGTTTCCGGGGTTCTAGGTCACAGGGTAACTCCTCCTGCAGCCCGTGATGTGGGAGATTTGAGAGGGAGGAGGAACGGAAGGAGTGTGGCGCTTTCTCTGTCTCTCTCCCTCTGTTTTCCTCTCCCTCTGTTTTTCTCTCTTTCCTTCGCTCTTGCTTCTCTACGCCTTCCTGACCCTGGACCCTGGGTAGAGCTGGGGTCCTCAGAAGGGGCCAGACCCCGACCTTGCTCCTGGGAGATCACAGTTTGCAGACCTGTTTTAGACATGGGGAAGCCTGAGTGTTTCTTTCTTTCTTTTTTTAACTGATGAAAGAGAGAGAGAAACACCAACTTGTCGTTACAATTATTTATGCATTCATTGGTTGATTTTTATATATGCCCTGACGAGGATTGAACCCAACTGTGGGGTATTGGGGTGATACTTTAACCAACTGAGCTACCCGGCCAGGGCCAGACCTGGGTGTTTTGATTCATACTTGCTGTGTCTGTGGTTTGATTCTTGCTGCATCGGGTTTATTCCATGGAACATATTAATTTATCTTAAAGTAGTTTTATTATGTGAAATAATTCATTGGAGTACACTTTACTGTACAGCATTTGGAACAGTGTACTGAGTACAGTTTGTCCTCATAAATCTATTAATGCTGATGGAATGTAATTGTCTCTTGTGAAGCTTTGGGGTGAGGTGGGGACCTGAGCAGGGGAAGAATCTGGCTGCTGTAATCTCTGTATCTCCCTTAGCTCGGCTGTGGCAGGTCCTACTTGGGGGGGGAGAGAGAGAGAGATTGGTTATACATATCCATTCTCTCTCTTCTTTCTTAATGAATGCAGAGGCTTCCGTTTCCCTGAGAACCCTCTTGTCAGCTCCAGTTTCTTGTCCAATTCCAGGCTCCAGCAGTGGTTTGGAGGTATAATGAGGCTCACAGGGAGAAGCTGGCTCATGAGCGAAGGCTGATCTGTGAGGAGAGGGATTCAGGGACGGTAGAGGGAGGTGAGGGCAGGACGGTGACACTTAGGACTAAGTGCAGCGCGGTAGCCTCTGAGCTAGGTACTTTACCTGCATGTCCTAGGTAATCCCAACAGCCACCATAGGAGGTAGGCGTTATCATTTCTGTATTTGAGGCTCAGAGAGGTTTATTAATTTGTCCAAAGTGCGGTTCATTTAGTTCAGCAAACCTGTACTGATTGGTGGCCTGCCACAGGATCCAGAGCTGGGCACAGGGCACAAAGCAGTCACAACTTCTGGCCTCAAGGAGTGCGCCATACAGCAGATGTGGAAGCAGACCAGCAGTGGAGCCTCCCCCTGTGCGATGCAGGGTGCACACCAGGGCGTGATGGGTCGTGGGAGGCTGTGCAAAGGCTGGAGTAGGTGTCCGAGCAAAGTTGGAAGACTGGACGGAAGTGACCAGGCAGATGCGACTGGCAGGGAGGGTAGGGCTAGGCAAGGGGGTTCCAGTCAGTTCTAAGAGCAGGTACAAATATACAAGGACATAGGACACTGAGGTGTGGTGGGCAGGGTGAGGACTTGGGTTTAGTCTGCCCAATCCCTGGAGGTAGGAGGGTGGGAGGGATAGGTATTCAGAGCCACCAGTGCAGGGCCTCATACACCTCACTGGGGAATTTGGACTATAACTGAGGGCAGTGAGGAGGCATTGGAGGGTTTGAAGGCAAGGAAAAAAGAGAAATGAATTTGTAGGTATAGAAGATCACTTGAGAGGCACAACAGAGGCTGGCTTGGAGGGGTGCAAGGCAGGGGACACCTTGTCGGGGTTTTGGTGCCTGTGTAGTCGGGGGTCAGGGGGCGGGGTGGGGGCAGCTCACTGTGGGTAGGAGGTGACAGGGGTCATCAGCAGATCTCTTGTGAGGGGGGCATGGGGGAAGAAGACTATTTGGGCTTCTGGCTTGGGCTGCATTTATTGAGTGCCTCTTGTGTACAGTGGGGTGTTTTATATGTTGCAGGGTACTCAGAGCAGCAGGAAAAACTTAGAAGAAGTAGGTGAGCAGAACACATGGTAATTTGGCATCTTGAATGAGGCCGGGACTCCTTGAGGGCTAGACTTAAGTATAGACAAATGTCAAACAAGGAAGGCAACTCGCTAGGGTCCTGTTAGTACTGTCTGCTCCAGTCACTGGTTCTGGTGGTGTCTTCCTCCCTCCATTGTTGTTAAGGAAAGAGGGTATATTTATAGTGGGAGGACCATGGGGCTTGGAATCTGGAGACCAGGGTTCAAATTCTGGCTCCACCACTTACCAGCTAGGTGACTGTAGGCAGGTGTAACCTCTGTGAGCATCTTCTTTCTCATTTGTAATTTGGAGCTATGATAGTGACATCTGCAGCACTGATGTCCCAGGTTGTCGTGGAGACCGATGTGTGCATATGAGAATAAACCGCAGAACTCTGCTGAGCAGCTGTGACATCTCTAGACTCTGAGTGTTCTGAGGTGATTCTTTGTACCCCTCATAGCACCTCCTAAACATCTGGGACACTCATGAAATGCTGGTTGGGTCGATGGATGTGTTTCCTGTGGCGGTAGACATCGCCGGGGTTTCATTTTCCAGGTACCCTCACATGGTTCACAGTGTTGGACAAGGGAGGTGGAGCACCTGGCTGGACTGAGGAACGTGGAGCAGCCACCAGCAGTGGCGATGCTGGGGCTGGTGTCAGCCACTCACATGCTCAGGGTCTTAACTTCAGGACCAGACATTTTCACGTGGTTTCCCGTTACGAGGCACAGAATTACTTTCACGACGGTCCAGCTTGGAGTTCAGGAGCCAAAAGCAGACTGGAGGGCTGCTCCCATCCCCGTCCTTGCTCTCACTCTTCCACTACACCCACCACACGTGTGCCTGCACACCCGTCACACATGATGTGTCCCCGTCCCCGTAGCCAGCCTCATCATTGTTCCCATTTCCTTAACTCTCACTTGGGATGCCCTGCTGGTGACCTTCGAGAGGCACTGTCTGTCTCCCCTCTGTGGGCTCATGCGTGTGCTGAGTGTCCTGTGGTTTCCTTGTGCCCTGCTGCAGGTTGTCTTCCACGATGTCGCCGTGCTGACCGACAAGCTCTTTCCCGTGGTGGAGGCCATGCAGAAGCACTTCAGTGCTGGCTCCGGGACCTACTACAGCGACTCCATCTTCTTCCTCTCCGTTGCCATGCATCAGATCATGCCCAAAGGTAACCCGCTAGCCCCTGGTGTTTGGCATTTGCCTCTGTTTCCCTGGCTCTAGTAGTACTAGTGCCCTGTATCAGAGGAACTCCACTAACACGCAAAGAGAGGGCAAGGGGGCCAGCAACACCCTCTGTGTGGCAGCTTCCTGCCCAGAGAAGCAAGGGCAGGGCCCTAGGTTGCACGGCTCCTGCCATGCGAGTGGTGCAGTGTGGTGGCCCTGCATCAGGGCCTCTGGGCTCCAGCCCTGACTCTGCCCCTTGCAGTCACCCAGCCTCTGGGACTCAGTTTGCTCATCTGGTAAATGGCAGTAAGTAGGACTAGTAGAACCCTCCATGCAGATCTGTGATCCTGTTTTTTATAGTTTGAATCTGTACTTATCTCACTATAAAATATCAAATCTAGATGTGAGCGGTGCAGATTATACCTGAGTAGGACTTTTTTTTTTGAGACTCTGATGCCTAATTAGAGGGTTTCCTAGGCTTCGGTCCCCCTAGGGCCAAAGAGATGTGGTTGTTTAGTGGGTGGTGGGTCGGTCCTGTGTGAAAGCGCTTCCAGGCTTGGTCGCCCTTGGACTAGAAGCCTTGGGGGTGGTCTCACTGGAGAGGTGTCTTAGGCTTCTGGATTCTTCTCCTCCAGATGGTCTTTGATTGATTCTGGAGCCCTAGATATTGCCCACTTTCTGGCCCCGAGGAACCATGACCTGAGCCTTTTAGGGGTGAGGAGAGGCGTTTTAGGGTCTTGAGGTAGCAGCTCTTGAGCTGTGGCTGGTTGAGTTTCTAGTAGTGCCCAGACCAGACAGAACCCAGTAACCTAGGGGACAGCAGGGCATTTGGTGGAAACCTGCTGCTCTGGCCCAGCAGACCGGAAGTGAAAGGGGTGTCCAGAGCACCGCCGCTTGAAGAGGTCTGGTAAGCCAGGAAGTCGGGAGGTGGAGGCTGAAGTTCAGTTTCATTGGCAGGTTGTCAGACCATGGGAAAATCTAGACTTTGTCTCCTTAGGGCAACGTCCCGCACCACGGAGACCCCTGAACGTTCTCTTCAGTGTAAGGCAAGGGCTCAGGGGGCTTCACTGAGCGGGGGTCTGAGGAGAGGAGACAAGCTCACCAAAAGGTCACAGGCAGAAGAACTAGCATTTGTGATTCTTCACAGAGACCAGGTACAGCTCTCTCTGTCATCTCCTGGGTCTTCTCACCAGCTCTTCAAGGTTACAGGTGAGAGAGACTGAGGACTTGAGTGACTTGCCCAGGGTTATGCAGCCATGGGAGTGGCAGAGCTGTCTGACGTGGAGGCCTCCTTCACATAGCAGTTATTCCACCCCCTCAGCTGGGCCGTGTGGGCGCTCTCTGTCCAGGCAGGCCTGGTGCAGGTGCTCAGGGTGGAGGAAGGTGTGGTTCCTGCTCCCCTGGATTCTGTGGGGAAGACAGGTGCTGGTTCTAGTTCTGCCTCTAAGCACTTACGGAGCCCATTTGTCTTTGTGGACCGCGGTGCCCCCACCTGTGAATGGTGAGGCTGACCTAGTGAGCTGTTTGGATTAGAAGAGTCCGGGGTCACAGGAATCCCCTTCAGGATTCTGTGGTTCGGGGAACCAAGGGAAGAGCGATTCTGCCTTGTCCACCGTTCCTGCTGCCGCCTACACTCCTAGCAGTTGGTCTTGACCACTGTGTTGACCAAACTTTGGAGCAGGATTCCGTTTGGTTGAGAGCTCCACTAGTGGCCCTGATCGGCATGGCTCAGTTGGTTGGGCATGGTCCTGCAAAGTTAAAGGTCTCCGGTTCAATTCCTGGTCAGGGCACATGCCTGGGTTGCAGGCCAGGTCCCTGGTCAGGGTGCGTATGAGAAGCAACCGATAGATGTTTCTCTCTCATATAGATGTTTCTCTCCCTCTCTGACTCCCTCATTTCCCCCTCTCTAAAAATAAATAAATAAAAAAAATTTTAAAAAGAAGATTTTCATGATTAAACCAGTTTAAAAGAGTTGACTAGATGAGCCTTTAGGGCCTGACCTGTCCTGTTGTCCCACAGGTGTAATTGGCTTTGAATGAAACGCTGTGACCAAAGAACCAACAAGAGTGAGCAGAAACCTGGCAAGAGGCGTGCCTGGCCTTCCTTGTCCTCCCTCCCTTGCTGGCCGTTAGGTCTCTGCCCGCCATGTGCTAGACGCTAGGCCAGGTTGTGCTTTGGGGCACCAGAGAGAAGGGAAATAGACCATCTTCCTTGGGGACTGTCTGTGGGAGAAGATATTTCCATCCCTCAGTGGTCGGGAGGTCCAGGAGGTGAATTTTGAAGTCAGATGACCCGAGTTAGGGAGCCCCAGGCTGCTGTCCCTCTGCCTCTCTGACTGCTCTGCTGGTGTCCTGGCCATGCCCAGTGGGAGATGTCTTCGGAGTCGAGGCTTTGGCCAGAGCTCTGCTGCCCAGGCAGTGGATCAGATGGTCTGTGTCAGGAGGCCGGGAAGGGGCTGTGTGAGATGTGTGGCAGGCAGACTAATGCCAGTCTTTCCAGGGGTTGTTCAGATGAATGATCATGTGCTGCCAGAGATTAATTTCTACATCTGCCCAGAGTCTGGTTCCTAAGAGGAGAGTTTTGAGGAGTTACTAAAAGCTGCTATTCATAAAATGAAATGAGCATCTTGGAGCTCCCACAGGGCCTGGGTGTTTCTGCTGAGCCGTCTGGCGGCGGCGGCTGCACAGCCCTGGGCCACGTGTGCAGCTCCTTCTGGGCAGATCCTTTGGAATTCCTGCGTGTTCCACGGATGCTTGGTTTTCAGGCACTGTGAGTGCCGTCTTGATATTGCTGCCTTTTTTGTACTCGTTATTTTAAATCATAGAAATTGCTGTTGTTTTGGCCTTTGTTGATGAATTTGTGCTTGCGTAATTGGCACTATTTTGGTTATTTTGTTTCACAGCGTTCCTTTTTCTCCGGGAAAGTGAGAATGGAGCATGGGCGGGTCACCAGCCTGTGGTCCCACCCAGGAAGGCTGAGTCAGAAAAGCTCTGTTCCCCAGAGCTGTGCCTTACGAGGCCCCTTCTGGTATTTGCCCCAGAAGTCCAGGTTATTTGTCTGCATCTAAGCCTCTCCTTTCACCCTCCCCCATAATAGAAAGATCACCCTTCTGTACTCAAACTGCCTCTCAAATATGTGGACTTCTTTTTCTGTTTTAAAAGCAACATCCATTCATAAGATGATATCTGAAAACTACATTAAAACAGAAAAACAGTTATCCTTTTACTGCATAAACATCATCACTATTCTTGATTACCTTACGCCTTCCCAACATGTAGTTTTTTAATAATGTAGGCAAAGTAGGAGTTATACTCTATGTTTAAAGCATTCTGAGTGTCTTTAACCTTCATTTAAACCCCCAAAATGAAAGAAAGGGTACAAGTAAAGCTGTATTTCGTGACAGTTTCAGTTTGTGTTACTCATTGCCGTTTTCTGGGTCATCATAGTCTTTGAGCCTTTTTTGAATGGTTTCACTGGGTTCATCTCGGCTACCTAGATACGTTTTATTTTTTCTGTGATCCTAAATTATACTATTGACATGTGTAAAGATTATATTTTCTAATGAGGATTATTTCCTTGTGATAACTCCCCATGGGTGCAATGACTGGGCCAGAGGTGACACTTAAAAAGCTAGCCTGTGTCGACAACCCCTTCCCTCACCATTGTCGGCCTGCATGAATGAGCTTCTGGGCTTTTTCTGAGTCCGTCGATGTTTGACCTCTTGGAGGAGGGATGTTGGGCAGCCATATGTGAATGCCAGGACGTTTGTGCCCACGTGACAGGAGAGGAAGGGAGGAGCTGAGGCCAGGCCACTTCTCTGAGTGTCAGGGTAAATTTGGCCTCCCATCCGGGTTTCTGATGCCTTGGCCCAGGATTATTCTGATGGCCAGACCTGAATGTCCAGCCTCTCACACCCACACAGTGCCTTGAAGCTGACGAAACCTGGCCTCCTGTCTCCTCTCTTTCTTGGCCCCTCCCTGCAGTCCTACGGAATGGGGCTGGCTGGGCAGGGTGGGGGTGGTTACACCTGTGTGTTTTGCCCCAGCTGTACCCCTTGGAGCAGCGCCTCTCAGATCACGTCTACAGAGTGAGAAATGAAGGGGCCCTGGAGGTGAAACACACTGGTTCTGCTTTCGATCAGAGCTTGTTTTTCTTCCTGCTTCTTGTTGGAAGGGCCACGTTTGGTTGGCGGGTCCTGTGGCTCACACTTGCCTGTCCATGTGTCCTTCACAGGCATGTAGCCACTCCCTACCCCTCATGTGCACCCACAGGGCCTTTATTTCCTCCTGTTGGTGGTGTTAGGTTTGTCGCCTCCAGAAGCACCTTACGCAGTGGAAAAGAAAGCACTTTTGCCCAACTGGAGCTGGTGGGAGGTGAACAGCAGCTCCTCAGGGACTGCAGCTTCCCTCTCCTGTGTATACAGGTCCTAGGGGTTGTTGGCTCTGGATTAATGACGTGAGCCATGAAAACAGTCCTTACCAAGGCTGAGCCACCATGCCTGATATGTGATTGTGATGCGGTGTTCCCCAGGCAGAGAGAGCAGGGACCTGGACAGTTGGCAGTGTGTCAAGCTTGCCAGAGGCTCTGGGAGACTTTCCTGGAAGGCTTCTGTCCTGGGTCAACCCTTTGC
Organism: Anoura caudifer; assembly: GCA_004027475.1. Taxonomy (NCBI): domain Eukaryota; kingdom Metazoa; phylum Chordata; class Mammalia; order Chiroptera; family Phyllostomidae; genus Anoura; species Anoura caudifer. The sequence continues at coordinate 362,491 of PVKU01000348.1, read as the reverse complement.
CAGTAGACATCCTCTGCCAGGAGTCTGGTGTTGGCATTACCTGGTGCTGGCCACTGAGTGTCTCCGAGATGTTTGCGGGGTTGCTGCTTCATCGGCTTGTGGTGGTAGGGCCCAGCAGTTAGGAAGAATGTCATGAAGGCCACAGGAGAGACCCACATGATGCTGAGGGTTTCAGAAGAGGCTCAGTCAGGCATTTGACAAGAAGGAGGAGGGCTTCGTGGAGGAGGTGGTACTAGAGCTTTGAAAGATGGGTGAAGTTTCATTGTGTAGAAATAGGTAGGGTGCAGTTCAGCAGTTGGGAAGAGTTGTGGTGTGTGTTTGGGAAAAGCACACCACTTCTTTTGACAGTCCCAGCAGGCACACATGTTGGGAAGTAGTGGGAGAGGAGGTGGTTAGGGGAGGTTGGCATATGCTGTGCAAGCTTGGATGCCCCAGACAAAGGAGACAAGGCCTTTGTGAGCATTTTTGACAGGGAGGAGCTGACCAGATCCATGCTTTGGGAAACCTGATGTGTCTGAGACAGGGAGCAGATCTCAGGGGAGATGCTGGGGTCCAGCTGCACATCTTTCTTGAGTGTCTTCTGAGCCAGACATTATGGACAGGCTGTGAGAGACCTACAGGCAGACTCCTTGGCCTTGATCAAGCAGCAACTCATCTAGAGTGTGTGTGTGTGTGTGTGTGTGTGTGTGTGTGTATGTGCATGCACACATGTCTATGTGAACTAAGCATGAACACATATAGGAGGTGAGCTATAGCATCTGCTGAGACCCGACAGGCATCCCCAGCTTTTGCACAGCCTTCCTCTTTCCATGAGAGCCTAGGGGCTACAGAGGTCATTACACGGACTACTGCATGAGCAGTTAGGGACTAGCTTGCAGCTTTTAGCAACTCTGTGGGTTCAGAAAAAGAAGAACTGAAGTTTTGAGAGTAGGCAGAGCAGACAGCCTTCCACTCAGAGCTGCCATTGTGGGATCATAAACTCCTGTGAAACCAATGCAAATATTCCTGCCATGGAATCACTTGCCTGTCAGTCCTTTGCATTTTAGTGTGAAATAGCCCCACCTGATTGCTATCCTCTGAACACTGAATTGAGATACATGCCCAGAGGGAACAAGAAGAATAACATGTTTGTGGGATAGATAAATGAGGTTGAAGGAAAGGTTGAAGGAAAGAGAAACAAGTATTTTGGAGCCCGGTGTACTCCTGGGCCTTTGGAGATAGGCTCAGGCTTACCTTGACAAACCCCTGAGTCCAGGCAGATGGAAGTTGGGGGGAGAGGGGCTGACAACCTGATTCAGACCTGATGAGGTCTGAACCCGGAAAGGTTGAGGAAGCTTTGTTTTCCTCCTTGGTTCTTTCCTTCCTAGATCCCATGAGCCTTGACCCTGGGCCCTGAAACCCAGGCCTGGGCAGTAGAGCCAGGCTTTAGCTATGGTTTGCATCCACTTGGCTTCTGTAGGCTAGCCTGGGTACCAGACCTTTTTACCCTGGTTTCTGTTGGTGTGGGGGCTATAGAAATTCCATTTGATTGACTTTGTGATGAGCTTTGGACAAACCGGCTCTATATGAGATAGGCAGTTTATATCCCTTGGGCCCCAGTTGGGTCTGGGGCAGCCACCTGCTCTGGTCTGTGCCCGTTATGGGGTCATGTTTCCAGGTGTTTCTGTTGCTTTCTTTCCCGCAAGTTGAGGAGTGAAGTTCGGCACATACCCTGCACGCATCCTATGCTGAGGAGGGATGGGCATGGGTTGTGGCAGCCTCTCCTGACTCAGCCTGTGGTGGGGGGACAGCTCCTCCAGACTCAGGGATCCTGTGGTCACGGCTGTGAGTTGTGCTGGCAGCGCTGGTGTCTAGATGCTTCTGTGTGCCTGGGAGCTCTCGGGGAGGTCGTCCATGGGACGTGGGGCCTGGCACTCCGACTGGTTCCCTTTGGGCGATATTGAGGGGGCATTTGAGATGAGGAGCATGTTCTCTGCCTGTCTGGGACAAAATGTCCAATTGTAAACTCTCATCTTGATAGAGGTGTTCATGTTTATGTTTATGTTCATGTTCATAGAATGAGGCACAGTGAGCACTATGGTCCCATTTTTAAGACAAAGGAATCGAGGCACAGAGAAGAGGAAAGACTTCCCCAGGGTCACAGAGCCTGGCTGAGCAAGGACGGGACCAAGGCCCCCTGACTCCCAGCCAGTGCACACCGAGGACATCCCTACACTTTTCCTGATCTGGGCTAGAGGCTGGCCTTGCCACGTTGCCATTTTTATCACATCATATCAGTGATACATCACATCATACCAAGGGTGCATGATTTGTCACCATTGATGTTGACCTGGATCAGCTGGCTGAGGTAGTATTTGTCAGATTTCTCCACTGTAAAGTTACCCTTATTTCCCCCTCCCATCCTTAAAGAATGTGGGTGGTCACTTTTCAAAGGGCATGTGTGTATTGCTTGAGCCTCATCTCACACACTCTGCTGGTGATATCTTCCCCCTTGCTGTGCCCCCAGCTGTGGTCTGTGGGGCCCAGAGATTTTTGAAGGGCTGCTTCACCATTCCAGAAGGTCGGCCTTATTCTACTCTGTGGGTCAATGCATGACCATATCTGAGCTTCCCTCGACTTCCAGCCCCAATGTCTAAAGGAGCACAGAGCCAGGCAGGTCTGAGGCAGGTCGAAAGGGGAGTTCCTAGGTAGATAACAGAGAATAGGAGTTCAGGCTCCTGGTTAGACAGAGCTGGGTACCAGTTTCATCTCTGTGACTCTCTACATTTGTGGCCGTGGGAAGTTACTTAAAAGTGGCCAGATAGTGTAGTGGTTAAGAACACAGGCCTGGAGGCAGAGTGCCTGGGTTCATGGCAGCCCCCTTATTGGACGGCTGGGTGTCTCTGGCCAAGTTTCCAAACCTGTCTGTATTCGGTGTTTTCTTCTGTAGAATGGAAAGATAGCAGGTCACATCTCATGGGTTATAATGAGAATTAAAGAGTTAGTATGCGTAACAGGCTTAGAACAGTGCCTGGAACCTGGCTGAGCATTAGTTTGTCTCCTCTCTGGATCTTTGTTTTCTTATCTGTAAAATGGGGATGATACAAGGACTTAACTTCAGAGGACTAACCAGATGATATGTATAGTGGCCCTTAGCCCTGTGCATGGCGCACGGAGGAGGGCCAGTAACCGTCAGCTGTTTAGGAGGCGATGATGACCCATGCCTCCAAACCCAGCAGCAGAGGGTGTGGGGCTGGAGTGCTTTCAGACTCTCAGAACACCCACGTTGCCTTTGGAAAGAGCTTCTGCTGTGGGATAAGGAAATGTTCTGGATGATCCTGAGCAAGTCACGCCACGTCTTATCCCCGATTGTCCTCTCTGACCTGCCGCCTTCTCAGGGTTACTATGAGCTAGAAATGGAGTTATGTAGCTAAAAATGCTTCACCTCCCCCAACTCCCTGAAAGACCTTTTTCACTAGCTCCCAGATTTCGGATATCTGAAATCTGCAGTCACACCTCCATTGGCGCCATCCTACTTGTGTTTTTTGAGGAGATCTATGTGCATAAACAGACCAGGCAAATGCAAAATGTTGTAAAAATCCCTGAAATGTAGGACTTGGGGCCTGAGCCTCTTCTGCTCTGGGATCACCTTCTTTTATTTTTTTAAAAAACATTTTATTTATTTATTTCCAGAGAGGGGGGAAGGGAGGGAGAAAGAGAAGGAGAGAAACATCAATGTGTGTTTGCTTCTCATGTGCCCTCTATTGGGGACCTGGCCTGCAACCCAGGCATGCGCCCTGACTGGGAATCAAACCCGTGACCCTTAGGTTCTCAGGCTGGCACTCCGTCCACTGGGTCACACCAGCCAGGGCTGGGCCCACCTTTTTGAAGGCTAGTGTGACACTTGCTGCTGTAGAAAAGAATGACAAAGCCGACTGGACATGAATGGAGGTGGGGTAGCCTTGCTTGTCTCCTGGTGTCATGAGTGCCAACAACCCTGAGCACCTGCCCCTGGGGCCTTTCTGTCCCGAGGTGGGAGGCAAGTGACTGGACTCTTGAGAGGACAGCCTTGGGTCTGCTTTGGGTCCGTGGCGCTGGCCGGGAAAGGCTGGTGTGAATTTCCGGTTAATGAATATGCAGGTGCATCTCCGACGAGGTTCACAGGCCCACATGAGAGAGACCGGAGGCCGGGTCAGAAAGCCTGTGGTCTGGGGACAAGACTAAAATGGAAAGATCCCGAGGGGCAACTCTCATTTACGCATCCGTTCATTCATGCTCTGAAACTCTAAGGTCAGTGTGCTGCTTTTTAGAGAAACCTTTAAAATTCCATCTTCTAAAATTTTTTCTCTTAAGTGAAATGTAACAAATGTAGTAAAAGCCATATTCAGTTTGGACTTCTTTGTTCTGTGCTTTTTGTATTTTTGCTCACCCCCACGAAAGGTCTTTAATGTTCTCTACTGTTCTTTTATAGCAGTTTTATAAAACGCAGAAGGCTTTTAAGGCTGGTTTTTGGAATTTAATAACTTTGTTCAGTTTGAAACCAAATCAGGAAACTGGTCTGTAATCAATGTTCCGTTTTCTACCAGTGAGGCAGACATGCATCGAATGCGGGGGTGCCTGAAGGCAGATGCGTGTGCCTTCTGGGCCCTGGGGCGCAGTGGAGAAGGAGTCAGGGTCCTGGGAGAGAGGTGCCCTTGTCTTCTCTCCCCCTTATCCCTGATATTAACTGGGAGGAGAGGCCCTGTGGAGATTGGGCCTAAGCTGCATTCTCCAGCCTGGTTGGCTCGAGTTCTGTGCCGTGCCCCAGCTAACACTAAAGTGCTCCTTGGCTTTCTCACCTGGTATGTAAAAATGTCTCAGAAACCTCGGGAGTCGGGGTCACTGGGCTCTCTCTGAGTTCTCCTGCCAATAACAATATCCAGTCCTGCCTACCCCATCCAAACTCCTCACGGAGGCCACGGGTGAACAACCTACCTTCTCTGAGCCACCGACGCCTTGTTTAAAAAGTGGGAGTAATGAGTGTACAGACCTCATAGGATTGCATGAGGACCGTGGAGATCGTGTGTGAAGAATCACAGTGCCTGGCATGGAGGGGTGCTCGGTGTTAGATGTTTTCAGTGATTTTCCTCTTGGAGGGTCAAGTACTTACCAGCAAATCAAAAGCTCTGGCAAGTTCTGAAGGAAAAATAATCTTTAACTTTGTTTAATCCAGCATTTCTCAAATATAACTTATCACAGAACACCATCTTTCTGAGGACCACCTGTTCACATTCTAAGATAGGGTTGTTTCACAGGACTCAGTTTAAGCAATACTGCCCTAAAACAAGAGTAATAAACAACACTTGTGTATCGCTCTCTGGGTGGTGAGGGTGGGGGCAGGAAGCCTCAGTCTCAGAAGAAGGCCCTTCCTCGGGTAGTGTTCCCTCTTCTCCCCACTGCAGGGGAGTGGAACCTGTCATAGGTGTGGCGTTTTAGTTATTCACTCACTGTGTCACTTGTACTGTGACTGCGCTCTGAGCAGATCTGAAGTAGCTTTGGCTATGCCTGAAGTTGCCTCAGACCCAGAAGTGTTAGGAAGACTGTACCTGGATCTTGAACTGTGGTGGGACCCTGGGTACAGAGTTGTTTGAAAACAAGGAGATGTATTGGGTTGGCCAAAAAGTCTGTTACCTTTTTTCCATAAAATAAAAGACACATTTTTCTGTTTCACCAATAACTGTATTGATTGGGATATTTTGAGTATGTCGGCTACCTCCCACTATTGGCTTCTAGTGGGAAGATGCCAGGGGTGCTGCTAAATGTCTTCCAATGCATAAGACAGCCCCACAGCAAAGAATTATTTGGCCAAAATGTCAATAGTACAAGAAACTTCGCAGCTGAGGGATCCTGAAATCAACCCTTGAAGGAACTGGGCCTGCACACCAGAGACGCCTGACTGCTCTGAAGGGCCATCCTGGGAAAGAGGTAACAGGCTTCTTCTGTATGAGCCTGAACAACCATACTAGGTGAAGCTGACTCCAGTTTCTAACTCAGTTACCACCTTTCTGTGAGCACATGGGCAAGCCCTTCCCTGTTCAGGTGGCCAGTCCTCACCTACAGACTGAGGAGTTGGATACAGTCCAGGATGCAGACTGGCCACCTGCAGCAATTGACCACATTCTATTTGGACTTTATCATCCTTACAGGGGCTTTAAGTGGCAGTTACTTGGGTACCTCCTGTTCCCACCCCACAGCTTTGGTTGGTTCCATGGCTCTATGACCTTGCAGTGCCCTGCTCCCACCCCACCCTGGCTCCAAAGCTCTGACAATCAGCTCAGCTCCTGCTGAGTTCTCCCTTGCTCACTCCGCTGAGTGGTACCAGCTTCCCTGCTCCTTCCTCCCAGACCACTTTCCCCACACAGACATCCCGGTGCCCTCTTCCCTCACCTCCTTTAGACCTTTGTCCAGATGTCACCTGTTCAGGGGGGCATCGCTGACCCTCCCGTGTAAAATTGTACCATCTCTTCTGAAGTGCCATGACCCCTGCCATGCTTTATTTTTCTTCCCAGTTCTCATCACCATCTAATAGATAATGCATTTGACTTTTTTTCATTATCTGTCTCCCCGTGCACATGTAGGCTCCACAGGGGCAGGAAGTTCTATGCATTTATTCACAGCCGTGTTCTTGGTGCCTAGAACACAACCAGGCATGTAGGCAATCAATAAATATTTCTCAAGTGAACTGAATGCATTTTTGTTAGGTATTTATCTTGAACTACTCTATTTTGGGGGTCCCCACAGCACTTTTTTTAAAGCCTGTTTAGAACTGGCTGTAGATGGAGTCCAAGAGCTTCTGATAAATTGCATAGAAACTGGATGTTGCTTGTGGGTTCATCACAAACAGGGGTAGAATTTTCTAGGCAACCCTTTCTTGATGGGTCGGGTCCTCACGCCTTGAGGAAGCAGCGATTCTGATTCCTAGTGTAGCAGACGGTGCCTGGACTGCCAGTGCCCAGCATGGCGTGATGTCCAGGGATTCTCATGTGGAAAAAAGCAAAAGGCAAAGCAGATATTCAGGAACTTGCCTGAGTGAAACCATCTGAGTAAATACCGAGTAAAAGTTATAAACACTTGTCCTGTGATTTCAGTGAAAACTATTTTCTGGCAGCTCCTATGGAGCAAATTTGAGGCATTTGAGTCCTCTTATTTAGAAGAGGAACAGCTGTCATAAAGTGCTAAAAATAGCTCACTACTTTCTACTAACTTAATGCGAATGGCTCTTTGTAAGCTAATGAAGGTAATTTGGGAGAACCTTAACTTTTTATAAAATTGATTGCATAGTAACGTCTTTCACTTTGTTTCCCTATATTAGACTCTGTCTTTTAACTTTCCAAGATTCCCATTTAAATTCTTGGCTACCAGTCAAGGTGTCCGCCAGCCTTTATTACTGTCATCAAGACCTCAAGCAGCATTTATTCCAGGCATCTTGTCACCTGTGTAGGATCTGCTGTTCTGCCGTACTCTGGGCGCTGGAGTGGGTATTGCTGCCCTGCCTTTGGGGAACTGGCCTTCTGGTTGGGGGCAGAGCCCAAGCAAGTGGGTGCTCACCCAGCCAGGGGTCAGAGGTCAGGGGAGCAGTAGTGGTAGCAGCACTGGGCCTGGACTTAAGGGAGACCAGTGGGATTATTCGTATGGGGAGTGGACCAGGTGCTGTCAGTTCTGCTAGAATTCAAAGAAGTTTAGAGGCAGGTCTGTGCCAGGCCTTGTAGGGTGAGGAGTTAAGGGTGGGATGGGGGGAGAAGGGAGGTGTTCTGGGTGAGGGGTGTTCTGTGAGACCTAGGCCTCAGGCTGGGCAGAAGCCAGCATGCCATAGGGGCTCTGCCTCTGCAGATGGTGTCATAGCCCAAATCCACTAGTTCAGGAAGTGCCTGTGAAGTGGACAGTAACAAGCATCTTCTGTTTGTCTCTGCCTCTGTGCCTCATCCAACTGATGGGATACTTAATTTCTCTACTAAGGCTGAGTGTGTAATTTTGCTGATGATCAGATACTCTTGGTTAAATATCTTGGATTGAACCTTGGGCTTGCTCTTCTTTTCTTTTCCCCACCCACTCTGGCTTCTGGACATCCTTTGGAATGTGCCTGGCTGTGCCTGGTTCTCTAGGCGGAGCTGCAGGGACCAATGCTTCGACTCCTCTTGTGGGGCCCACTTCCTGCTTCGGCATAGTTTCTTGCTGCTCCCCCACATCATCCTGCTCTTCAGCCACAGTGGCTGCCTTAACTTTTTCTGGTCACACATACACTCTGCTTTCCCGCTTCCTGGGCTTGCTCAGCTCTTCCTTTGGCCTGGAAGGTCTCCCCCAAGTCCCTGATCACTTGCCCTGCCTATCAAAATGGTCCTCAGAGGACAGGCTCTCCAAGAACACAGAGTCGGCAGGGTTGTGTCTGCTGGACCTTTGGGGGCATGAAAGCCCTTGAGAGTACTAAGTCAGGTGTGATGTGATGTGACATGAGCCTTAACTTTTTTATAAAATCTGAAAGCTCATTGGGTGGGGGGAGGGTGATTCCCATGATGTATGGATAAGAACTCTCAGCAGCCAAGAGATTCTGCTAAGTGAATAGAATCAGCCATGTGGGTTTTGAAATCTGATGATAAAATGCTGTTTGTCTCTCAGGGAGTTATCGCAGGTCTCATTTGCCTTTAACCTTGGCTTTTTGACTTCTTCCCTCCCTCATGCTACTTCTTACTCTGGTTTAGGACGGACTTCTTGAACAAGTTTACCTGGTTCCTGTCCTAATCTCACTTACACCTTAAGCTCTGGGATGTAACTTCTCCTTAAGAGGTGGATGAGCAAGTGTGGTGCGGTGGGTGATGGTTTCCCTTCCACATTGCGTTAGGGGAGTCAAGTACCATATTGGTATATTTGTTAAGGCATCAGCTATCACATAATAAGCTCTTCCCATTAGAGTGAGTAATGACGGAGCTGTGAAATTTGGGGAAGTCACAGTGCCTGGGGCAGGAGTGAACTTCTGAACGTGAGTGCTTTGGTGACTGACCTCAAGTAAACTCTGTTGCAAGTGTTCTGACAGGGCGTCCTGACCCTCACCTGACGACCTCCCCGGACTCCAGATGCTCCTTCTGTGCTCTCCCCACTCTGCCCCCTCCTCTTTCCTTCCCCCAGTCTTGTGAGTGAGCCGCAGGCAAGTCAACACTAGGAAGGAGGGATTGTTAAGGGAGCTCAGAACTCGGGGCAGCTCCTGGGACCTGTCTGTTTTGGTGCTTCTTTCTCTTTCCCTCGCTCTGAAGGTGTCTCTGTTTCTGTCTACACTTCTCCCTTTTCTTCTCTCCACAACTGAGTGTTTAAAAATGTGTTTCTTTCTGTTCTCACGGAACTGAAGCTTGTATGGGGCTTTGGTTTGTTATTACTTCCCCCAAACAGGCATCATCTCTTAGTATTTCCTCATTTCAGATCCTGAAGCAGAATCTTCTGGCCATCCCACAGGCCATAAAATGTTGATTATTTTTGCTGTTGTTGATCCAGTCAGCTGGGACCACAGCAGGTGGGGCTGTGTGGTACCAAACCCGCCCACCTGGGCCTGCCTCTCAGCGAGAGCGTGGGAGGCAGCAGGCACATGTGACTGCCGCTCTCAGACACAGAGCCACCATGAGCATGGGAGGACAGGGGAAAGGACATGGGTCAGATGGGGGTTTTGCCCTCATGATTTCATTTTCTAGCAGGGGGATTAGAAATCCCTGTCATACAAATACCATCTGCCTTGAGGTATATGGTAGGCAGCCTCAAGGGGGCGCCCAAGGACCCCACCTCCTGGTGTTCATGCTCCTCACTTGGGTGTGGGCTGGACCTACTGTCTTGCCTCTGGTAAATAGAATATGGTAAACATTATGACATAATACTTCTGGAATTTATGTTACAAAAGACTGTGGCTTCCATCTTGGCTAATTCCTCTCTCTCTGTCTGTCTCTCTCTGAGACCTTGCTCTGGGGGAAGCCAGCTGCCATGTTATGAGCTGCCCTGTATAGAGGCTGTACGGAAAGGAATTGATGTCTCTGGCCAATAGCCAAGGGGACCTGAAGCCCACTGCCAGCCACAGGAGTGACCTGTGACATGACTGCAATGTCTGAGCCAGTGGCATCCAGCTAAGCTGTGCTGGACTTGTCAAAGGAACTGTGAGATAATGAATGTCTGTTGTTTTTAGCTGCTGAGTTTGGGGTTACCTTGTTATGCAGCAGAGCTGTGGGAAGGCAAAGGAGGGTGCACCTTTGGCCATGAAATTTGGGGAGGGCTTTGAGAAGGATGTGGCATTGGGGTGAGGCCTACCTTTCTTCCATGGAGGGTTCTCTGGTACAAGGTTGGCCATCTGTGCATTATAGAGGACAAGGAGGTTCATCTGGCAATTCTGTTGGAATCCGGTGAACACACTGTTTTTCTGTTATATGGCCTCTGAGAACCTCTAAATCTTCTGTTGAAGAAGGGCAGGAGTTGCTGTCTCCTCAGGCCTCCTGCTCAGCCTGACCTGTATTATCTCTGATGAAGATTGGACCTCCTAGACCCCAATGTCCTCCATCACAGCATTGCCAACTGTGTGGCAGGCTGCTTAGAACCCCATATGCTGATTGGAGAGCGACAACATGGGGTTCACAGGCCTGGCCATCCAGGCACTTCTGAGACCGGTGCTGTCCAGAAGTCTGCTGGGCCAGCTCCGCACAGCTCAGCAGTGGGCCCTGCCTTCAGTGGCTCACATCCAGAAAGAGCCTGGCTTTGTCTCAGCTCGAAGAGTGCAGTGACAGGGTTAAAGTCTTGTCCTCTCTCTTACTGGTGGTGTGGCCCTAAGCAAGACACTATGCATCCTCTCTGAGACTTTTATTCCTCCACCTTTTGTTACAAAAATTTCAAATATATTGGAAGTAGAGATAATAGCACAATGAACTCTGCACACCCAGCACCCAGCTCCAGCAGTTATCCACTCATGGCCTCTCTTATTTTATCTCTACCCTCACCCACCGCCTTCTCCTTCAACCCTGGGCTATTTCAAAACAAATGCCAGATATTATAGTATTATTTTGGGCTACATGTCTCTAGAGTCTTTCTCTTTTTAAATTAAACTAGATTTTGAGATCATTGTAGGTGAGCATGTAGTTATAAGAAATAATGCACAGACCCCTTACCCACTTTCTCCCAGCGGTGCCATCTTGCATGATTGTAATACGACACGACAGACAGGACACTGTTGACACTGATACAAATACAGAACAATCCCACTGCCGCAAGGGTCCTTCATGTTATCCATTTACAGCCATACCCACTCCCCCGCAACCCTTGGCACCCACTAATCTGTTTTCCATTTCTATACTTTGGTCATTTCAAGAATGCTATATAAATGGAATCATAAAGTATGTGACCTTTTGGGATTCCCCCCGCCCCGAACATAATCTTCTGGAAATTCTTTCATGTCGTTGCAGGTATCAATAATCCACACCTTTATCTAGCTGAGTACTGTTTTATGGTTTGGCTGTGCCACAGTTTGTTTAACTATTCACCCATTTAAGGACATCTGGGTTGTTTCGGTTATTACGAATAAAACTGCTATGCATTTGTGTACACATGTTTGTGAGAACGTAAATTTTTATTTCTCTGGAATAAATGCCTGAAAGTAGAGGAGCTGTTCTTAGAGTTCCATGCCCAGTTTTATAAGAAACTGTGGAAGTTTTCCAGAGTTGGCTGTACCATTTTACATGCCCACTAGCGATGTGGTTCTTGAGTCTCTTTTAATCCATTGGTCCTCTCTTCTGTCTGCCTCTATTTTCTGATCTCCCAACTGGGGATAAAAACTTATGCTCTGGTTGTCTTGCATGATTGAGATGATACATGTGAAGCTGCTTTACTCACTGTCCCTTACTGGGACTGTCAGGTCTTCTCTTTTGTGGGGTATCTGGCATCACAGTGCCTTAGAGAAGGACTATAGATCTCAACTGACTTGTCCCCAGCCTCTGCGCTTCCCTGGCTGTATTCTGCAGGGCAGCTAGGTTACCAGGGCAGCTGCAGGCCAGGCGTGTTTAGTTCAGCTGATTTTTTGTTTTTTAAAGTCCTTACCTGAGGGATCAAACCTGCAACGTGTGTGTGCCCTGCCCAGAAATTGAACCTGTGACCTTTTGGTCTAGAGGTTGATGCTCCAACCAGCTGAGCCACACCTGCCCGGTCTCAGCTGGCTTTTAAAGGACATTGGGGCAGGAATGACATACTCAGGTGGGCACTGTCACAAGCGCACTGGCTGCTAGGACTGGTCCTGCACTCACCCTGTTACTCTTCCTTGTCCTGGCCGGCTGGCAGTTCTGCTGACTGGGGCCCTGAGATGCCAGAGCCTGTAGTATGAGCGCCTGTGAGTGTGTATGTGCGTGCTCACTGGCCTGTTAGCTCCAGGTCCATACCAGTTTTGCTTAAGATGATGACAGTTTCGTAGAACACCATGTGCAGCAAATTCCAGGTTCTATCAGAAATAACAATGGGAGACTTGTTAAAGGCACTTTCCTTGTCTCCTCCTTTGTACCGTATCTAATAGGACTGTCATTTCCTCAGTTGTCATCTTTTTCTCTCCTTTGATGAGCTGTGGATTGATGCCCTTGGTGTTAGTGGCAGTTCAGGAGCTGACCTGACTAAATGTCCCCAGGTTCCTTGGTGACCTCAGACAAGAAGCACAGTAGTTACTTGGCTGCCAGCCCCATCAGTGTAAAGACTGCCAGTCCCAGTGTACTGCAGAGAGGGGCTGTGAGAATAAGTAACAGACTTATGGAAAAACTGTGTGTGCAGAGGAATCTCGTTGGAGAGACTCCAGCACAGTGGAGAGAATGGATCTGGTAGGCTGTTTGCACCTTACTTTAAATGCTGAGTGGTTGCTAGCTCTTTGTTCTTTGTGTGTTAGTAAATGAGATTTTTATTTTTTTACAGGCACTTCTTTTGTGGGTTTTCTCCAGCATCAGCATGCTCCCTTTTTGCATCCCTGTCAGTCCCAGGCCTGGGCTTGGAATTGTGTTTGCTGTTCTCTTGAAGGATATGTGGACCCCAGAAGGGTTTGCAGTGAGGTGCAGGGGTGGGCACAAGCCACTCAGTCAACAAATAATGGGTCAGTGTAGGTCTGGGACTATGGGACCCTGGCATAAGTGTTCATATTAATGCAGGACAGAGGCCTGAGCAAGAATTGCCACAGGGCAGTTGGAGGTGTCTTTGGGGCCACTCTGCATGGAACCTGCTAATGTGCCTATCTCATTGTTCCTGACATGCCCCCTTCTTTGGGGGTAGGGCTCTAGGGAATTCCAAGGAGCCAGGCTCTTTCTCTGGTGACAAAGGGCTCCTCTTCTTTGGGCTGCTGTGACTTCCTAGTAGCTTTTCTGTGGGTAGCCACTCTCAGGGGAGCAAGTGTGGAGGCCGAGGGCCCAGGAGCACATTCCCTACCACACAGTCTCATGTCTTACTTTCTGAAACACTTTTATTGACACAGCCACATGGGGAGTGCTGAGATGCACCCTCCATGGCTCCAGGGCCCCCCAGAGCTTATCAGGGAGAGACCCCATTCCCAGTCGTTCTTTCCCACTCTCCATATTCTTGCTGCCATGTTTGTGGGTCAGATCCTGGTTGTAAATGTTACAGTAATAAACCACCATTTAGAGAAGGCTCAGCTGTGTCAGACATGTGCTGAGTGACTTACTGCTGATGGCCCCAAGTTAGGATGGTCCGACATATCATTTTTTGACTTTGTTATGGTGTGAAAGTGATATACATTCAATAGAAAGCATGCTTCAAATTTTTAATCTTGATCTTTTCCCAAGCTGGTGATATGCAGTACCACACCCTCATGATGCTGGGAGATGGCGGTGAGCCACAGCTCCTAGTCAGCTCTGTGATGAGGAAGGTGAACAGCCGATGTTCCATGGTGTACTGTGTGGCCAGCACTTTTGGATATTGTGTTCTGTGGTTTTGCATCCCATCATGTCTGCAAAATGCCCATCTGTGTCTCCTGCTTCGGGTGAGAAGAAGTCAGTTACTCATGATATGAAACTCAAGATAATTGCCCAAATGTAGTCTAATGTAAGTGCTCTGAGCACATTTAAGGTAGTCTAGGCTAAGCTATGATGTTCAGTAGGTTAGGTATATTGAATATATTTTTAACTCTTTTTGACTTACGATATTTTCAACTCATGATAGTTTTTTTGGGGATATAACTGAATTGTCAGTTAAGGAGCATCTGTACAGGTATTACAGTGTCCCCTGTAAGCCTAGAGGGAAGTATAATTCCCTCTTTTCCAAGTGAGGAAAAATGGGCCTCAAGGGATCAGATAAATTACCCCAAGACACAGCCTTAGTGGGAGAGCGGGATCAGAACTTGGACTGCCAGGGCCCATCCTCTTTATCAGTAAAAGGGATTTGGGTGAGTCACAAAGCTCACAGGAACTTAGTTGAATGTTGTCCTGGCCACCTTCATTCTCACAAATAACTTTCAAGGACAGTGAATAGTGCACAAGCACAAAGGACAAGGTGCAAAGTAACAGGCAGCAGAAGTAGACCCTCAAACACTTCAGATGTTGGCATTATTAGGCCCAGATTATAAAAAATGTATGCTAACCATGTTTAAAGAAACAAAAGACAAGCCTTCAGGAAACACCTGCAGGAAACTAAAAAGCGACCTAGCATATTTGAAAACCAACCAAATAGAGCTTTTGGAAATAATACAGTAATCAAAACAAAAAGCTAGAGACGGTCAGTTAGAAAAATCTTACAAATGCTGATTTTTAAAGGTGATCAGTACACAGCTTCCTTCATTCCTTGTTTGCTACTCTCATTCACTCTTCAAGGGTGAGCTCTGTAAGTAGATTCATTTTAGGCCTTTCCTATGCATTTATGAACACACATATGCCAACACAGAGCAGAAGGTTTTTGGGTTTTTTTTTAAATATACATGGGATTAAGCTCTACATTTTGACTTGCAACTTGCTCCCTCTCCACTCAATAACATAGACATTTAGGTATCAATGCATATAGATTTACCACATTAATGACATTTATTTAAATTTGCTTTTTTGTTTTTTATTGTTTTATTTTCTACCACTGCATGATATAAAATTCAGAAAATACAAAAGGCTATATACAGAGAAAATAAGTCTTCCTTTCCTCATCAGCTGCCACTGAGTTCTCAACTCCTTGGGAAATTTCTGCACCTTATTATTTGTTTTTCACTTTACAATATGTCTTGCTGATAGTTTCAAATTAGAGGTGCCTCATTCTTTTTATAGCTATAGAGTATTTCACTGTATAGAGGAATTTAACTAGTCCCTTGTTGATGTACATTTACATTATTTTCTAATTTTGTAATTAAAAACAATGCTGCAGTTACTGTCTTCTTCCTAAGTGATTTTTGTACACGTAGGATTTTGTTGGACTGATTCCTAAAAGTTAAACTGCTAAGTCAAAGGTATATGCATTTAAAATTTTGATTGATGTTGCCAAATTGTCCTCCATTGTGTTTATATCAATTTCTAAATGTTTCCCCACATCCAGATCAGAATATAAGCAAACTGTTTGATGTTTGTCAGTTTGATAGGAGAAAATTTATATCTCATGGAATATTAATACTTCTCTTTCTTATTTTGAATGAATTTGGATTTCCTTTCATGTGTTAAGAACCACTGAATTTCCTTTTCTGTGACCTATTTATATTCTTAGCTCTTTTTTCTATTGGGTTGTTGACTTTTTCTTACGTTAAGGAACTCTTTATTTATAAGGGAAATTAGCATTTTTGTCCCTGATATACATAGAAAATATTTCTTTGCAGCTTGTTTTGACTTTTTCTATGAAGAGTTTATTTATTTTTATTTTTAATATATTTTATTGATTATGCTATAAGAATTGTCCCAGTTTTCCCTGCTTTGTTCCCCTTTACCTGGTACCCTCCATTTCCTCTGACAATAGCCCCACTTTAGTTTATGTCCATGGGTCATGCATATGAATTCTTTGGCTTGTCCATTTCCTATACTGTGCTTAACATCCCCCGTCTGTTTTGTACCTACCAATTTGTACTTCTTAATCCTGCACCTTTACCCCCATTCTCCCCCTTCCCCCTCCCAAATGATAACCCTCCAAATGATCTCCACATCTATGATTCTGTTTCTGTTCTGCTTGTTTGCTCAGTTTGTTTTTTAGATTCAGTTATTGATAGTTGTGAATTTTTTGCCATTTTTAATGTTCATCATTTTGATCTTCAATTTTTTCTTAAATAAGTCCCTTTAACATTCATATAATAATGGTTTGGTGATGATGAATTCCTTTAGCTTTACCTTATCTAGGAAGCACTTTATCTGCCCTTTGATTCTAAATAATAGCTTTGCTGGATAGAGTAGTCCAGCTTGTAGGTCCTTGCATTTCATCGTTTTGAATACTTCTTACCAGTCCCTTCTAGCCTGCACAGTTTCTTTTGAGAGATCAGCTGACAGTCTTAAGGGAACTCCTTTGTAGGTAACTCTTTGCTTTTCTCTTGCTGCTTTTAAGATTCTCTCCTTATCTTTAACCTTTGGCATTTTATTTTATTTTTTAAAATATATTTTATTGATTATGCTATTACAGTTGTCCCATTTCTCCCCCATCATCCCCTCCACCCTGCATACCCCCTCCCACCCACATTCCCTCCCTTTAGTTCATGTCCATGTGTCATAAGTTCTTCAGCTCCTACTTTTCCCACACTATTCTTGCCCTCCCCCTGTCTATTTTCTACTCACCGTCTATGTTACTTGTTCTCTGTACTTACCCCCCTCCTCCTCCCACTCCCCTGTTGCTAACCCTCCATGTGATCTTCATTTCTGTGTTTCTGCTCCTGTTCCAGTTGTTTACTTATTTGCTTTTGTTTTAGGTGTGGTTGTTAATATCTGTGAGTTTGCTGTCTTTTTACTGTCCTATTTTTTATCTTCTTTTTCTTAGATAAGTCCCTCTAACATTTCATATAATAAGGGCTTGGTGATGATGAATTCCTTTAACTTGACCTTATCTGAGAAGCGCTTTATCTTCCCTTCCATTCTAAATGACAGCCTTGCTGGATAGAGCAATCTTGGATGTAGGTCCTTGACTTTCATGACTTGGAATACTTCTTTCCAGCCTCTTCTTGCCTGGAAGGTCTCTTTTGAGAGATCAGCTGACAGTCTGATGGGAACTCCTTTGTAGGTGACTGTGCCCTTATCCCTTGATGCTTCTAGAATTCTCCCCTTCATTTTATTCTTGGCTAATGTAATTATGATGTGCCTTGGTGTGTTCCTCCTGGGGCCCAACTTCTTTGGAACTCTTTGAGCTTCCTGGACTTCCTGGAAGTCTATTTCCTTTGCCAAATTGGGGAAGTTCTCCTTTATTATTTGTTCAGATAAGTTTTCCACTTGTTGCTCTTCCTCTTCCCCTTCTGGTACTCCTATAATTTGGATGTTGGGATGTTTAAAGATGTCCTGGAGATTCCTAAGCCTCTCCTTATTTTTTTGAATCCTTGTTTCTTCATTCTTTTCTGTTTGTTTGTTTCTTTCTTCCTTCTGGTCCACGCCATTGATTTGAGTTCCATTTTTCTTCCCACCATTATTGGTTCCTTGTGCGTTTTCCTTCACTTCACTTAGTGTAACCTTCATTTTTTCATCTAATTTGCGACCAAAATCAACCAATCCTGTGAGCATCCTGATCATCAGTGCTTTGAACTGTGCATCTGATAGGTTAGTTGTCTCTTGGTCGCTTAGATGAATTGGCTCTGGGGCTTTGATCTGTTCTCCTGTTTGAGCCATTTTTGTTTTTGTTTTTGTTTTTTGTCTGGTCGCAGGTGTTACATAGTGAGGGGTGGAGACTTAGGTGTTCCCCAGGGTGGGGCAGCCCAGTTGCTGGGTTGTGACACTGTATGTGGGGTCAGGGTCTGAGAGGGAACAGTGGTGCTTGCTCAGCTCTTTCTCGGATTCCAGTCCCTTCTGCTGCTTTCCCAAGCAAATTGGGCCCTTCTGGTGCTGATTTTCATGTGGGTGGGCTTGTGTATGTTCTAGGACCCTGTGGGTCTCTCCAACAAATTCTCCTGTGAGGATGGGAGTCTCTCCTGGCACTTCAGCCCCCACAGGTGTTTTCAGTTGGTGCTTTTATGCTTTATTTCCTGGCACTGGGGCCCTGTGTTGTGAAGTCTGTCTTGCTGCCCATTTTCACCTAGTGTGTCTGTGCGCAAATGTGTGACCATGTTCAGCCACCTTCTGTGACTTGCTTGGTCTGCTCGTTGCCTCCCCACACCTGGTAATCGCCGCCTCTGCGCCTGGGGTGTGCCAACCGCCACCTGTGTGTCCAGGACCACTAGCCACTGCTTTTTCCTGCCACGATCCCTCTCCGCTGGCTGCTGACTCTGCCCCTCTTACCCGTCTGGGTGAATTGTTGTTGGACTTCCGTACAATTCAATTTTCTATCTGTTCTGTTGTCTCTTTGGTTCTAAATTTTTGTTGTCCTTAATTTTGGTTGTGAGAGGAAGCACAGTGTGTCCACCTACACCTCCATCTTGGCCAGAAGTCTAACCTTTGGCATTTTAATTAGGATGTGTCTTGGTGTGGTCCTCTTTGGGTCCAGCTTGTTTGGGACTCTCTATGATTCCTGGACCTGTATGTCTATTTCCTTCATCAAATTAGAAAAGTTTTCTTCCATTATTTTTTTAATTAAGTTTCCAGTTTCTTGTTCTTTTTCTTCTCCTTCTGGCACCCCTATGATTCGAATGTTGGAATGCTTGAAGTTGTTCCAGAGGCTCCTTAGCCTATCCTTGTGTTTTTGGATTCTTTTTTCTTCTTGCTGTTCTGATTGAATGTTTTTTTCTTCCATATGTTCCAAATCATTGATCTGATTCCTGACTTCATCCACTCCACTGTTGGTTTCCTGTAAATTTTTCTTCATTTTACTTAGTATACCTTCATTTCCACCTGGGTCTTTTTTATGCATTTGAAGTACTTAATGAGTTCCTTGAGCATCCTAATAACCAGTGTTTTGAACTCTGCATCTGATAGATTGCTTATCTCTATTTTGTTTACTTCTTTTTCTGGGGTTTTGTTCTGTTCTTTCAGTTGGGACATATTTCTTTGTGTCCCCATTTTGGCAGCCTCCCTGTGTTTGTTTCTATGTATTAGGTAGAGCTGCTTTGACTCCCTGTCTTAGTAGCATGGCCTATTGTAGAAAAGCATACCAGTAAGTTGAATGGAATGGAGCCTTAGGTAATCACCAGGGCGGGGCTACCTGTGTGAACTAGGTTGATGGAGTGTCTGATATGGTGTTACCTTTCTGTGTCTTTGTGTTGGGGAGGGCTCAGAAAGTGGACAATGGCTGCTGTCTGGCTTCTGGAGTTTTGTCCAGGTGGAAGCTGTCCCTTGGCACTCACCCTGATGCCACATACTTCCGTTTCTCTCCATATGCCACTGGTACCCTTCTAGCTGCCCTGGTGCTAGAGCCTAGAGGAAGTGACTCTGAGTAAGTCCTAAGTCCGTTGTGGGCCCTTTAAAAGGAGATGCCTGAGAATGTCGCAGTTTCTTCTGGTGCCCTAACCCTGACTGGTTTTTACAGTGAGAAGTTATGGGGACTTATCTTCCTGGCACTGGAATCCTGGTCTGTGTGGTCTGGTATGGGGCTGGGGTCCCTCACTCTCAGAGGTATCCCTCCTGATTTTTATGCACCATACGAAAGTGTGGGACTGCCTGTTCCTCGTCTCTGTGTCACCACATGTCTCCACCCCCCTACCTGTCTGGATGAATGTGACTTCCTTAATTCCTTGGTTGTTGGACTTCCATACAGCTTGATTTTCTGATGATTCTGGGTGATAGTTATTTTGTAGTTTAGTTTTAATTTTTGCTGTGGTTGTGCAGGGAGGCAAGCCGTGTTTACCTACACCTCCATCTTGACCGGAAGTCTGAAGATTTTAAAAATTGTGGTGTCAGACATATCTTTCTTTTCTTGTGTGATTTTTAGATTTTGTTGACACCTAGAAAAGTCTTTTTCAAGATTAAAATAAACATTAACCCATGATTTCTGATGAAGCACTTTGTCAATTATAGTGTTTTTACAGAGAAATAAGCTATTGTTATCCTTAAGACTAGTCTTGGCCTATTTTCCTCCTGAATTAATCTAAAATAACTTTTCTTTTGAGGTGACTCAAGTGGGTAACCACAGAAGGTGGTTGGAAGCTAGGGATCTGATAGCCTCTGGACATCCTTTTAGCTTGGGCTTGTGGATCCCAAATCAACAGTGTCCTTGGGATTCCTGGGTTTTCATCTTCTGGGGCTGCTGGTAGACACAGTAGTCTCTACATATGAGAGTGAAAGCTACAGAAGTTTGGAGAAAGATGGACAGAATGGTGGGCAGTGAAGCCAGAATGCTCTAAAGCCCATTAAGGCTTTCTCTCCCCTAAACAGAGCTTGGATGGGCACTACTAATATTTGCTTCTGAGATCATCTTTGTATTTTGATCAGCACCTTATTTAAGACATTAATATATTCTATTAGGTTACTGCCTTTTTTTTGTCCAGGGACTCGTTGATCTCTTGAAGGTGACACTGCAATCTCTGCCCTATTCCATTTGCCTGTGATTTTAGGATTAGTTCTAAATACTTGCACTTATTTCTTTTGTTTTCATGTTACTGGTAGTCTTTCTATAGCCTTTTGTGCCGACCACTGGAACAAAGTGGGATTCAACATTCCAGAGACTCATTCCAAGCCTGAAACTGGCCTTGGCCAATCCTTTGTATTGTTGGCTTAGTTAGCTCTCAGCTATCTGTGTTGATGGAGGGGAGGAGCAGAGTGTTGGCTAAGTCCCAGACTTGGCGTTAACTAGAATGCCTAGACTTTGGGTCCCTCTGGGCCTCAGGTTATGATGACTTTATCTCTTAGCCAGTCAGGTCCTGTGGAGCTAGGATGGTCCCTGGGACTTGGGTATCAGCCTAGCTGGGACCTGGGTCTGGAGGGCCAGCCAGGGTAGGTGTGACAAGTCAGTGGAGTGAATTCAAACCAGGGTCTTTGTTAAAAGGAAGCCTGAGGCCCCAGTACAATTTCTGAGTTCAGCAGAGCAGAAATTGGATTGTCAACAAGAATAGCATCAAGCCAGGACTTGGGATAAAGTGAGTATAGAATTAAGGAAGAGCCCTAGCTGATGTAGCTCAGTGGATTGAGCATGGGCTGCAAACCAAAGGGTCACCACTTTGATTCCCAGTCAGGGCACGTGCCTGGGTTGCGGTCCAGGTCCCCAGTAGGGGGTGTATGAGAGGCAACCACACATTGATGTTTCTCTCCCTCTCTTTCTCCTTCCCTTCCCCTCTCTCTAAAAATAAATAAAAATCTTTTTAAAAAAGTTAGGGATAGAACCTGGGAGAGTTGGTGCTTGCTTTTGTTGGCACCTGGTTTTTTTTCTTTTATTTCTATATTAAAGTGTTATTTGGAGTTCTTCAATGAATTTTAAATCTTAAAAAAATTTAAGTTTTTCTGTTAAGGTTGATATTCAGTATTATATTAGTTTTAGGCTTACAGCATAGGGTTAGACATTTATGAACTCACAAAGTGATCCCCCTGATAAGTCCTGCACCAACCTGCCACCATACATAGTTATTATAACATTATTGACTACATTCCCTAAGCTGTACTTTACATCCCCGTGACTATTTTGTAACTGTCAGTTTGTACTTCTTAACCCTTCATCTTTTTCACTCAGCCTCCTAACCCCCTCCCATCTGGCAACCATCAGTCTATTCTCTGTATCTATGAGTTTGTTTCTGTTTTAATTGTTCATTTGTTTTGCTTTTTAGATTTCACATATAAGTGAAATCATATGATGCTTTCTCTGTCTGACTTACTTCACTTAGCATAATAGCCTCTAGGTCCATCCATGTTGTTGCAAATGGTAGGATTTCATTGTTGTTTTTTTTTTAAGACC
The DNA here is from genome assembly GCA_004027475.1 of Anoura caudifer. Classification (NCBI taxonomy): domain Eukaryota; kingdom Metazoa; phylum Chordata; class Mammalia; order Chiroptera; family Phyllostomidae; genus Anoura; species Anoura caudifer. The sequence goes on along the minus strand of PVKU01000348.1, from coordinate 340,573 downwards.
AAGTAATATTCCATTGTATGTATGTACCTCATCTTCTTTATCCATTCATCTTTGGATTGGAGCATTTAGTTCATTTACATTTAAAGTAAGTATTGATAGATATGTAGTTATTGCTATTTTATTGTTTTCTGATTGTTTTGTAGTTCTCAGTTCTTTTTTCTTCTCTTGCTCTTGTATGTTGATGTCTTTCTGTAGAGTTCTGTTTGAATTTCTCTTTATTTCTTATACATCTCTTGTAGATTTTTGGTTTATGGTTACTGTGTGCTTTTATATGGTAATGAAGCTATGTTTATGGAAGTCTATTTTAAGTTGATGGTTTGAACACATTCTAAAATCACTACCAATTTTACTCACCCCTCCACATTATGCTTTTGTCATTATTTTTTACTTCTTTTGTGTGCACATGTTTGTGTATTTCCCTTACCTTACTGTTGTAATTATACATGATTTTTCTACTTTTGCCTTTTTAACCTTTGTACTAGCTGTAGTGCGGGTTGATCCACTGCTTTTATTATGTCTTTGCCTTTGTTACTGAGACTTTTTTTGAACAATATTTTCTTATTCATATTTTTAATTTATTTTCTCCTTCTTAAAGAAGCCCCTTTAACATTTTTTGTAATACTGGTTTGGTGATGAACTCATTCAGCATTTTCTTGTCTGGGATGTTGGCACATGATTTTAGACTGTGTTAAGATTGCTTGAACATACAGTGATGAGAAGGACTTACAGAGATATAGGTAGCTCTAAGGATGTCCCAGAAGCAGAAGCATTTATAAAAAAATATGTGTTGCAGCTCCAAGGATATCCAGAGCACCGTCCTCTTCAGGGACTGAGGGCCCTTCCCCCAAATCCTGACCTTACCCAGCCAGTGATTCAAAAGGCAGTAGGTTCAATACCCATTTCATAGAAGAACCTGGAATTCCTGTGATATTTTGTAAGATGCTGAAGGGGTGCTTGTGATCATCCAGGCCTGTGGCTCTTAGGGTACATCAGAATCACCTAAGGAGATTTTTGTTTCAAAATATGTTGCCTGCCTGCCCTGGCTGGTGTGGTTCAGTGGGTTGAGCTCCAGCCTGCCAATCAAAAGGTTACCAATTTGATTCCCAGTCAGGGTACGTGCCTGGGTTGTGGGCTGAGTCCCCAGTTAGAGGCGTGTGAGAGGCAACCACACATTGATGTTTCTCTCCCTCTCTGTTCCCCTCCCTTCCCCTCTCTCTAAAAATAAATAAATACAATGTAAAACAAGCAGACAAACAAAAAAACCAAAATACTTTGCCTGGGTTTCAGCATTCAGAGAAATTTATTATTTTTTTAATTAAAGTGAATTTCATATACAGTGAAAATAGAGATTTTTGACTCAGTAGGTCTGGGTTGGATCTGGAAAAAAGTGCTCTGGGTAATCCAGATGTACATCTCCAATCGAGAACCTTTGTTTTCTTTACTCCTAGTTTTACTGATGCAGAAATCGAGGCCCAGCGTGGTGGCTAGGGGTGGGGTATAAAAGCACGTTGGATCCCAAGTCTTGTGTGGGGTCACAGACTAGAGCCCAGGTGTCCCTCCTGTGGTCCAGCGCTCTCTCCACCAAGTGAGTGTTACCCTTAAATGAGTGACTGATTAAGTCAGAATTGGGCAAGGCTGTTTGAAGTCTTCCCAGCCCAGTCTGAATAGGTGTTTCCAGGTTTACTGTGTGTCACAGTGTAGGCCCTGCTGTGGGGACTCCGAGAGCAGGTTCACATGAGTCAGCTGACGGTAGGTTGGTGAGCACTGGTCACCAAAGCCCTTGCCTAGGGGGAGCCAAGTTGTAAGGATAAAAGTCAAGGTCTACATCCTGTGCAGGTCTCTTGGTAAGTGTTAGGAAAAGCATTTTCCAGGCTTGATTCCAGAGGAATTATGGAATTCCATTGTGTTCACTGCTGCTACCGGTGAACGATGCTGCGCACTTCGAGTCATTATCTCATGTGATCCATGCTGGGGAGTGGGCAAGGTCATTAATCCCATTTTACAGATAAGGAAGCAGGTTAAGTAACCAGCCAAGGTTCCCCAGCTTCCAGTGTTGGAGCTGGAGTTCAAAACCAGGCAGAATGACTCCATCTCTGGGCTCCTACCAGGTTGATACACAGCTTTCCAGAGCATTGGACCTGAAAGAAATCTTTTAGAGCAGCGTTCCCTAAGCTGCATGACCCTCATAGGAAATGTAAAATGCAGCGATGGGAAAATGTGGAAACAGTATTTGATCCCCTTTGGGGAGATTCATAGTGTGCTCCATTGTACTGGAGGCTTGATTATCCAACAGTTCTTATATTTACTCCCCCGTGGGACACTTCTTTCCACATTATCCTAAGTGCCTTACAGCCCAGGGTTCCTCAAACACAGTTTGGGAAATGCCATCATGACTTCTAAGTCCAGTCCTCTAATTTTCAAGGGACACATGTGACCCAGGGAAGGGCGAAGACTTACCTGAGGTCCAACTCGGGTTTATCGTAGAGTTGGGGAGCCCTGCAGCTGCATTTTGTTGTGGCCATCTTCAAGGGGGCTCCTGGGGTTCTGAGGGGAGACAGGTACATGGTCACCCTAGAGAGGCCCTTTAGCTTGGCCTTTATGAAGGTGGCGAAAGAGATAGTTTATTTTTTTAAATTTATTTTATTGTTGTTCTTGTACAGTTTTCTGTCTTTTACTCCCAACCCAGCCCACTGCCCCAGCCCTCCCCACCTCCCTCCCATTTACACCCCCCTAGTTTTTATCCATGTGTCCTTTATACTTGTTCCTGTAAACCCTTCCCCTTTTCCCCTGATCTTCCCTCCCCTCTCCCCTCTGGAGACTGTCAGTCTGTTCTCAATTTCAGTGTCTTTGGTTATGTTTTGCTTGTTTGTTTTGTTGGTTAGTTTCCTGTTAAAGGTGAGCATCATAAACAAAGCAACAAACAACAAGTGTTGGAGAGGTTGTGGAGAAAAGGGGACCCTAGTGCACTGTTGGTGGGATTGCAGACTGGTACAACCACTATGGAAAACAGTATGGAATTTCCTCAGAAAACTAACAATGGATCTACCTTTTGACCCAGCAATCCCACTGCTAGGATTATGTCCAAAAGAACCTATGCACCCCTATGTTCACAGCAGCACAATTTACAATAGCCAAGTGTTTGAAGCAACCCAGGTGCCCATCAGTAAATGAATGGATTAAAAAACTACGGTACATTTACACAATGGAATTCTATGCAGCAGAAAGAAAGAAGGAGCTCCTACCCTTTGCAACAGCATGGATGGAACTGGAGAGCATCATGCTAAGTGAAATAAGCCAGGAAGTAAAGAGATAATTTGGAAATGATTAGTTCTGCCTGCAGGTATACAGAGTCACAAGGTTGCTTTGAGGGCTTTGGATAAAATCCCCGTTTCTCTTTCCCAAGGTGGTGATGGGAACCCTGAGCCAGTGGCTCAGGGAATGGCCTGCATTTGTTTTTAGTCTGGATTTTTTTCTGGTCCTGCTGTGAGATCTCTTCTGTGGGCTGCTTGTTCCTGTTCCACACTGATTCCCGAGTCCAGTAGTAGCATCCACATATCCCACCTCTTCGTTTATTTTGCAGATTAATTTCAGTCCCTGGTAATGTTGTTGATCAAAATTTATATTCAAGATGCAAGCCAATATCAGTTGATTTTTTTATAGAGATATTTTTTTCAGTGTACTTGGCAAAATGTCTACCAATATTTACTCATAAACTTGAGAATTGGTTTTTGCCCTCCCATCTGAGGACTATGCAGCTTTTTCTGCATTTTCTGTAGTGATCAGTGTTCTCCATGAGGAGGGAAGGGGTCTTTTGTTCCCTATGATGGAAGAGGCACTGCCTGAATCCACTGTCAAGGCTCATAGATGCCGTGACCTTGCAAACACTATGGAGCTTCTCTCAGATGACTGGGTGTTCGTGTTTAAAGATTTTTATTGTGTATTGCGTAATGGTTTAAAGCACTGGAAAAACGCTGCCAGGCTTGAATGCAGCTCTGCCACTGAGTAACTGAGAATGATAATATATGCTTGAAGACTGAGTTCATATGTGTAACATGCTCAGCTGATACCCGGCACATCAGGGTTGTGTAAGTGCTTGCTGTTACTGCTGTTGTTAGTGTGGTTTTGGCTTGGATATCCCTACTGCCTGGCTCCCCTGACACCCACAGCCTTGATTGACTCTGTGCTTGGTAACCTTTTCTTACTGTGGAGTCAGCGTAGCCTAGGACTACTTCTTCAGACACTTGGCCTTCCCAGGATTAAACTCTTGGGTAGGTTGCTCCTCATTGTCTCTTTTCTAAAACTCCGGGGGAGTAGAAAGAGAATTTTACATTGCATGACTCCTCTCTTGGAGCCTACTTTGTACTCAGAGTTACTCATCCTTTTTATGAATCACCTGTGCCAGTTTTAGTTTGTATCCCTCCCTTCCCAAGTGTACTTCTGGGATCTTTCCTCAATGATTGCTCCACAGTCAGGAAATGCAACTAAGCTGTTAAAATCTAAGGCAGGCAGAATTGGATGAACTTCACATAAAATGTATATCTCCAAGCTCCATTGGATTATCTGGCAGTTATTGGATTATCAGCTTGTCTGATTTATGGATAAGGGGTAGCTGAGGATGAAGCCTGTGATTAGCACAGGAGCAGGTTGGCTCCTTTCTTCTACTTGCAAGGAAGGTAATGGGTGTGTGGGGCCCCTGTGAGCACCCCCTTCAATCTTGTGCCTGCAGGGCCTTGCAGGGAAGCCTCTGGGTTTGCTTCTCTGTAAGTTCCTGCTGTGGGTTAAGGAGGGGTGTGAGGCTGAGTGAGCAGAGCATTTCTCAGGAGGGAGAGTGATCACCTGTGTCAAATGCTGATGGTAGGTCAGTGAGATGAGGGCTGGATTTAGCAACATGGAGGTCATCTGTGAACTTGATGAGCAGCTTCACTGGAGCAGTGACAAGTGTACGCCTGAGTGGAGTGGATATATAATCATTTCCTTTTTTTATAGGACATTTTCAGATTGTTTCAGTTTTTGCCATTTTAGATTATGATGGTTGACACCATCTTCAGGCACATAATTTTTCTTTCTGAATATTATCTCCCAAGGATAATTACTACAGTAAGATTACTGGACCAAAGGATTGAAACATTGTAATAGTATGCCGCTAACATTGGACTCCCAGACTGTCCTTTGCAGATTCTCTAAAACCTTTGAAAGAATATTGCATTTTTGTTGTAAATAAATATCCCAGGTAAAAATAGACTGGCTGCTCTTTTTTTCTTTTTAAGTAAAGCTAATTGAGCTATGAAAACTCATTGCCAAGTCAGAAGCAGGAGGTACAGAAAATAATTGCCTCAATGCATATTGATTTTTTTTCCAATCCAAGGTTGTTAGGCTGTGAGCAACTGACTGCTGCTGGCTTTTAAAAGGACATACTGGTCCCAAAGCAACAGATCTCCATCCGCTAGCTCCTCCGCCCATCTCCAAACGTGCTACTTTTCTTAAAATTTTCATGAAGTGACAATTAACGACTTAAAATCATAGTTGACTTACTCTCATCTCATCCAGTATTCCTCATTATTTTTCGTTCTTGTGAACCATTTTATAATAATACCCTTTTTACTGTCTGATGTGGCTCTTGCATTTTGTTTTGGGCCCCAACTCTTAAGATAGTGGTGGAATTATAACAAAATTCCTAGCAAGTTATTCATTCAGATTTAAAACAAGAAAGCAGAGACCTCATCTATCCCTCAGGTTTGCATCCCAGGCCTGGCTATCTCTGTAGCCTCTTACTCCGGGTTTTCTCCCCAGGAATGCATTGTGAAAGAATGAATGGAGGTCTTCAGACCTCTGTGAGCACACCTCCTGCCCCAGGGGAGTATTTACATGTGTCAGGTTGCTGGTCTAGTGGTTGGCCTGGCAGGATGGAAGGGAAGCCAGGGCCCTTGTGTGCTGTGCGGGAACAGGGCAGAGTGAGTGGCATGAGGTTAGAGAGCACCTAACCCTGCTGCCAGCAGCCCCTGAGGTTGCTAGGCTAGTTAGTGTTCATATTTAGAGCTGTGCTATTAGATACAATAGCCACCGGCCACATATGGCCATTTAAATTCACATTAATTAAGAGTAAATAAAGTTGAAAATTCAATTCCTTGATCACACTAGCCATATTTCAAGTGATCAATAGCCAAACGTGATTAGTAGCTATCACATTGAACAGCACAGATACGGAACATTTCCATCATTGCAGAGAATTCTGTGGGAGAGTGCTGCTTAAGAGGGTTTGGCAGCCTCTTGGGTGCTTTGAGAGGCCAACATTTTCGAGTACTTGTTCATGGCAGTTCCTTCTCAGCCTCTGTGCAGGGAGTAGGTTTCAGCTACACGAATAAGGGAAGCTTCAGGCAGCCTTGGGCTGCAAGGAACAGCAGTGCTGGGCAAGGAAACTGAGGCAGAATCCCAAATACACACTGGGTCAGCCAAGTGAGGAGGAAGGGGAGTTCACCTGGAGGCCAAGATGAGGCCCAGGCCCACTGAAGCACCCTGGCTACCCTAACGGTGGCACCAAGACTGAGTGTAGACCCCTGAAGCTATGGCTGGTGTTGCTGAACCTCGTGTGCCCCAGGGGCTGAGCTCACTAGGAGAGGCTGCATCTGGGTACAGGGAAGCAGGGCTCCCAGTACTCCACCCTGCCCCTCAGAGCTGTTCCAGAGAGCTGTGTGAGCAGAATTGGTAGGGTGGGCAGAAGGGGCACACCTCAGGAGCCTAGGGACCAGGATAAACTTTGCTGCTGTTCTCATAAATGCTCTGTGAATGAAAAGGTTTGTCATTCATGAATCTCTTTTATTTACCTACAACCCACTAGGACTGGCCTTTTCCCCAGGCATCTGGAAGGTTCTAAGAACAAAGGAACAAATAAGAAAAAGATGGCTTTTTTATTAAAGCTGAAAGCTGATCTATCCAATGGAAGAAATGGGGCCACTTCTCAGTGGGACTCCTTATCGGAACAATTCTAGCTGCTGGGAGCCTCTGGGGAAGGAGTTCATAATGGCTACCCCTGGAGGTCCCAGAGCATTTCAAGGCATGGCTGTCACATTAATAACAATAGTGACATTCAGGATGATAGTAATAGTATTGGTAACGATAATGGTTAATATTTACATAATGCTTACCAAGAGCCACACACAGTTCTAAGTGATTTATATAAAGTCATTTAATAGAGCATTTATGAGAACAGTAGCAAAGTTTATTACTGACGGGTTCTCATTGGGAATGGCCTGACACCATAGCATTTAACAGCATCAACAGCCAATGTAATAGCAGCTGCTACATCATATGGTTTAAAAATAACTTTTATATGAACTGTCATCCCCCCCACCCCCAGACAGCTTTGTTGAGATAGAATATACAGCTATAAAAATTCACCACTGTAAATGCGCAACTTTGTGATTTTGGTAAATTTATAGAGTTATGAAACTATCACCACAATCCAGTTCTAGAACTTTTCTATCACTCCAAAAAGTTCCCTTATGCTTGTTGGCAGTTAATTCCTGCTCCTACCCTTAGTCATAGGCGGTCATTGATCTGCTTGTTTCTCTATAGATTTGCCTTTTCTGAAAATTTTATAAGAATAGAACCATACAATATGTAATCTTTAGCATCTGAATTCTTTACTTAGAATAACATTTTTGAGGTTCATTCACATTGCAGCATGTATCAACATAGTTAATTCCTTTTCATTGTTGAGTAGCAGTCCACCGTTCATACATTTATGAGTTGATGGGCACTTGGATTGTTCCAGTTTGCTATTAACTTGAATGGTGCTGTTATGGACATTCATGTGTATGTGTTTGTGTGAGTCTATGTTTCCATTTTTCTTGGGTAGATCTTTAGGTGGAAAGGACTACCTGTTTGTGTCCCTCCTCCCCCATACTCATATACTCAAACCCCAACCCAGTGTGGTAGAACTTAGAGGTGGGACCTCTGGAAGGGGAGTAGTTATATCAATTTTCTGCGAGAATTCCTTGGGATTTTTCACATATAAGATCATGTCATCTGTGGATAAAGACAGTTACACTTCTTGCCTTCCAATCTGGATGTCTTTCATCAATTAGATGCTGCTGCTGCTGCTGCTGCTGCTGATTTGCCCTGTTGCACGGCTTAGAACCTAGACCTCATTGCTGAATATAAGTGGCAGAAGTGTATCCTCGCCCTGTTTCTAGTCAGGAGGACAGCATTCAGTCTGTCACCCTTTTCATATGATGTTTGGCTATAGGTTTTAAAAAACCTGATAAATGCATTTTATCGGGTAAAGGAAGTTTCCTAATATTCCTAGTTTACTGAGAGTTTTTATCTGGTCTATTGAGATGATCTGTGGTTTTTGTCTTTTAGTCTATAAATAGGTATATTCCATTAATTAATTTTGGATTATACCAACCTTGCATTTCAGGGATAATAAATTCCCATTTGGTTATCCTGTGTAATTCTTTTTATACGTTGGTAGATAGGGTTTAGTAACATTTGTTAAGAATTAAAAAATTTTTTATTGTAATGTCTTTGGTTTTGTAGAATGAGTTGGGAAGTATTCCTCTGATTTTCTGATAGATTTTGTGAATGATTGGTATTACTTCTTTAAATAATTTGATAAGATTCACCACCCAACATCATCTGGGCTTGTGCTTCACTTTGTAGAAAGATTTTAAATTATGAATTCAGTGTTTTGTTATAGATCTATTGAGATCATATATTTTTCTTCTTGGGTCAATTTTGATTACATTTCCATATTATCTAAGTTGGCTAATTTGTTGGCATAAAGCTGTTCTCTTTCACTGACTTCTGCTCTGCCCTTTCTTTATTTTCTTTTTTCTGATTGTTTTGGTTTTAGCTTGCTTTTCTCGCTCTAGTTTTTTTTAGGTAAAGGCTAGGCTATTTGTTTGAGGCCTTCTTTCCTGATGTGGGTGATTAAAGCTCTAAATTTCCCTCTAAGCTTTGTGTTAAGTTTGTCCTCCATATTTTGATACACTATGTTTTTGTTTTCATTAAGTTTAAAATATTTTCTAATTTCCCCATCATTTCTTTTTTTGGCTATTGGGTTATTTAGAAACATGTAGTTTAATTTCTAAAATTTTGGCGGTTTCCCAGGTTTCTTTCTGTTGTTAATTTTTAGTTTTAAAAGGAGAACCTCCTTGATATGATCTGAGACCCTTTAAATTAATTGAGACTTGTTTTGTGCACTAGCACATGATCTGCCCCCAGGAATCTTCCATGTGTGCATCAGTGTGCTGAATCTGTACCTTGTAGTATGTTCTGCAATCTTTGGATGGAGTGTTCTATGTATATCATTTAGATCAAGTTGATTCATTGGATTGTTCAAGTCTTCTGTATTCTTGCTAATAATTCTGTGTAGTTATTCTATCAGTTATTCAGAATGGAATATTTAAATCTCCAACAATAGTTTTCAAATTCTCTTCTTCTCTTAATTCTTTTAGTTGTTGCTTCATGTATTCTTAGGAGCTGTTCTTAGGTGCATGTGCACGTGTAATTGTTATATCTTCCTGATGTATTGCCTATTTAGTATTTTGGAAAGTCCCTCTTTCTCTCCAACAATAATTCTTATGTTAAAGTTTCTTATTAATATAGGCACTCTAGGTTTCTTATGGTTATTATTTGCATGGTATAGCTTTTTCCATTCTTTTATTTTTAACATACCTATGTCTTTGAATCTAAAGTGTATCATTTTTGGACAGCATATAGTTTGATTCTTTGCCAGCAATCTGAAAATCCTTGCCTTTGTTTGGATGTTTACATCATTCATATTTAATATATGGATGGATTTACGTTTGTCATTTTCCTGTTTGTTTTCTATATGTCTTCTGTCTTTTTTATACCTATGTTCTTCCTTGATTGCCTTCTTGATGTTAAAGAAATATATTTTACTGTATCATTTTTATTCTGTTGATTTTTTTTGCTGTATTTTTAAATTTATTTTCTTAGTGGTTGCTGTAGGGTTTACAATGTGCTGCTTACCTTATCACCATCTGCTTCAGATTAATAGGAACTTAATTCCTGTAAAACAGAAACTTTGCTCTATTGAGCTCCATTCTCTCTTCTTTGTGCTAATAATGTATTCATATTTACTACATGTATACACTAATCACAATAATAGTGTTATAATTTTTGCTTTATACAATTTTGTCTCTTAAAAAAGAGAAGAAACTAGGAAAAATACATTTAGTCTTTTATGTTAACACATGTATTTAACATTTATGGTACCTTTCATTTCTTCCTGTAGATTCACATTACCATCTGGAATTATTTCTCTTCAGCCTGAAGGACTCCTTTTAGAATTTCTTAGATGACAAGTCTGTGAATGATGAATTCTCTGTATCTCTGTTTATCTGGAAATGTCTTTATTTTGTTTTCACAGATGAATTGTTTTGTTAGCTATAGAATTCTTGGTTGATAGTTTTCTTTCAGTACTTCAAACACGTCATCCCATTGCCTTCTGGCCTGCGTTGTTCTTTGGTGAGGAGTTAGCCATTAATCATATTGATGCTCCCTAGTACATGATGAGTTGTTTTTCTCTTGCTGCCTTTAGGATTCTCTCATTCTCTGTGTCTTTCAAGAATTTGATTATGCTTTGTCTGGGTGTAACTGTCTTTGTATTTTCCTACTTAGGATTTGTTGAGCTTCTTGCATGTGTAGACCAATGTTTCTCATCAAGTTTAGGAAATTTTCAGTCATTATTTCTACACATGCTTTTTCTTCTATCTCCCCTTGTCCTTTTTCCTCCTGGGACTCTCACTTTATGTGTGTGGTTTGCTTGATATTGTCCCACATGTCTCTGGGACTCTGTTAATTTTTCTGCATTTTTTTCTGTTCTTTGTTCAGATTGAATAATTTTTATTTCTCCATATACAAGTTCACTTGGTTATTTGTTTTGCCCTCTTGAAGCTTCTGTTGAACCCCTCTAGTGAGCTTTTTATTTCAGTTATTAAACTCTTTAACTCAAGAATTTTCATTTGGTCCTTTTAAAAAATTTTATATACCCCATTTGAAAGTCTTTGTCAAGTCATTGTTATCATATTTTCTTGTAACTCTTTAAACATGTTTTCTTTTGGCTCTTTGGGCATAGTTATAATTTCTGCTTTGATGTTTTTGTCTGCTAAATTGAACATCTGGGTACATTCAAAAATAGTTTTAATTTACTGCTTTAATTCCTGAGTATGGGTCATATTTTCCTGTTTCTTTGCATGTCTTAATATTTTGTTGCAAACTTAATATTTTGATAACATATTGCTGCAACTCTGGTTTCTGATATTTCCCCCCTGGTGGCTGTTGTTTCTATTTTATTTGTTTCTTTGTTTAATAAGTTGCCTGGAATAAATCTGTGAACTCTGACTCGGGTTGAGTGTATGGCCACTGATGCTTTTGCTCAGTAAATTTGTTTTTAATTTACTTTTTAATTTTTTTATTTTTAAGCCTGGATTTTTAGAGGTTTCCTCTGTGTAGCTTAGTGGGCAAGTCACATGCTCTAGATCTTGGTTTTCTTTTGTAAAATGGGAATAATACAGTACCCAACTCATTAGGTTCTTGGGAGGTTTGAATTATGTAGTTAGTGTAAAGTACTCAGCAGTGACTGGTACATAGTAAGTGCTCAACCGATGTTTATTTACTATTTACTAATATTATTCGCTAATATTATTCACTGTTATTGTTTAAGGAAAGTCAGGCTCAGAGAGATGAAGAGATGCAAGCTCCTGAACTCAGGCCAGTCTGATGGTATTCTGCCAGGCTGCCCCTTCTGGTTTGGAGATGTGTCTGTCAAGTTAATCACAGAATGTTTAAGTTCTTGATGTTTGTTTATACACAAGCCTGGTTGTGGAGGAAAATCAAGCATTGGAGCAAGGACTGAAAGAAATTTTGCCCCCTCACCCTGGGATTCTCTGATTCTGAGATAGTGCGCAATGGACAGAAATGGGAGCAAGCAGTTTTAGCTGTTGAGCCTTGAGCTGGATAGGCCCTGGGATCATCTACTGCTGGTGATCAGGGCCTCAGATTCCTGAGGGTCTAAAGTGGGGGAGACCATGTGCACCCAGGTGGCATCTCTGGCTCATAGTCTGGAATGTGCCTGGCACAGCTCACCTTAGCAGGGCCTTTCCAGGAGTCTGGATTTCTGGAAAGCTCCCTGGGGCCAGCGTCCCTTACGTCAGTGTCTGCCCCACGCAGGAAATGAGAGGAAACTGCAGAAGAAAGTTTGCAGATCAGATAGAGCTGTTGCTGGAACGCACCGCCCCTGTGGTTCCCGCCACGCCACAGTCTTCACCAGCCAGCACAGAGGATTGTTTCAGCCTCACTTCCTGGACTTTCTTCCCCTAGCCGTTAGCCGTAAAGGGCAAGTCTTATATTTGTGGTTGGCCAGCTAGAGACAGTTTCTATTAATTATGCCTTTGGGAGGGAAACTAATTTAATTCTGTCACTTAGACTTTTTTCCTGTCTAGAAGTGGTGTCTCTGGGATTAAGCCTTTCCTAGAGTCAGGTGTTTACTCTTCATGTAAATTTAGAGTCGAGGAAACTTGCCGAGACATTAGTTGAGCTCATATCCTTGGAATACATTTCATATCACAGTGATTTCTTTATTAGGGCCTTTGTTAGAGAGAAGAGATTTGTTTATATGATTTTTTTTAAGGTAGGGGGTAGGGTGAAAGGTTGGTAATAAACAAGCACGCATCTTTGAAGTGCTTGGTAAGAAGGGGAAGTTCTAACTATTTCCTGGCATTCATCTACCTTACAAGTGCACCGCTTTGTCCATCCTGCCCAGGCGTGTCCTTCACCCTGGGTCTTCCCCTGGTACCGAGAGCATGCTCACTGCAGAGCGGCCTGCATCATTCACTCCTGGCTGCCAATATTTTCACTCAGCTGGGACTCTATCTCAATTTGCATGGAAAGCAAGTAAAATCAGAGAGGCTTTGAGGAATAGTTTCCAGAGGCAGAATCCCATTTCTTTCTCCTTCTGTCTTTTGCAGCTCTCCAGTTCAGTCACTTCAATAAGCATTAGGACAAGATAATAGGGGGAGAGTGCCTCTCTGATTGATTGACTGTATTCTTATGGTTTTTCATAGTGTTACATGGATAATTTGAAATTTCCTTTACAAATTGAATGGGGGTAATGGCTGTGGAGGCAGATATCTAAAGAAGGAACACAACAGGGAAAGTTGGGGGAATCAGAAGCAAAGCTTCAGCTGATATTGCCAGTGAGAGGACTCAGGTAGATGAAGTTGTTGCCAGCACTTCGTTCACCCATTCAGTCAGCAGAGATTAATTGAATACCAACTGTGAGCCCTCTTGCCCTAAGTGCCGGGGATACAGGGGTTAGAAAAGCAGCTGTGGTGTCTGTCCTCATGGAATGTAAGTGAAGATAGACATTAATCAGATAATTGAACAGATGGTTAATTAATTACAGGTGTGATAAGGGCTGAGGAGGGAAACTGAAGTGCTGTGTTACTAGGCATTTGGTGTTTTTGTGATGGCGTTAGAAAGACTTCCTTGACAGAATGACATTTGAGATGAAGATTGGTGGGTGGGTGGGACTTAGGCTAAGAGCCTAGCGGGCATAAAGGTTTGGGAGTTGAAGGAGCTTGCTGTGCCCTAGATACTGAGGCCTAACCAGTGTTGCTGGAGCCAGCAAGCTGCTGACCAGGGTTCAGGGTATGGGCAGGGTCAGGCTATGCAGGATTGAGAGCTGTGCTCAGGATTGGGGTCTTTATCCTGGGGATAGTGGAATGTGCAACCGTTGATGGAGTTTTAAGTACGCAGTACGTGGTTTGCATTTTCATCTAGTGGCTTACGTGTTTTTTCATGCATTCCCCTGTGGATCCAAGAGTGGCCTGGACTTGAGGATCCCCATGGTGCACATCAAAGCCCAGTGAAGAGTTTGTTTGAATTCACTGTTTGTGGGAATGTGGTCATGAAGCCAGCACAGGAAGGGTTTGAAGAGGAGAATGACAGTATGGGCAGCAGCTCTGCGGTGGCTCTTAAGTTCTGGGGAGCCTTAGTGTGTAGGTCCCAGCAGGCTGCTGAGGAAGGTGGTCCAGGCATTCAGGAGAGAAGTAGCTTGGCATTCTTCTATGAGAGGGAAGGTTTAGCTAAGGTTTAGCACTGTGACAGCTGTCAGGAGGATGGCGGCGTGGGAGAGCTCTAGTGTGATGCCTTTGGAGCTGGAGTGATCAGGGAGGCGAGGCCTTCACAGGAAAACAGAAGTTATAAATCTGAATGAAAGTTGTTGAGGAGAGGCAGGAAGGGGCACTTATGAATAGTGAGGGGCATGTCCAGGTGTAGAGATGGGTATGTGAAGCCCCTTTTAGAGAAATTAGAGTGGAAGTTTACTTTCAACATTCAGGAAGGGCCTGAAGGAAGAAGGTGAAGCCACTGTCCCCACTGTTGTCCCTCAGCATCTGGCAAGTGGTGTGACCTGTGGCTCAGGCCTGGCCATCTCAGTTCTGATAACTACATGCCCTCAGAGCAGAGTGCTAGCGTAATTTGTGACACAGCTCTGAAGTTAGAAAGCTGTTCTTTTTAAATCAGCACAAATTGACTTATTACTCATGGTTAGCCAGTGACTTCTGAGATCAGAGGGAAAAAGCAAAAATGAATCAAAAAACCCTCCAGACCACAGCTTTGCTCCTGAAGCAGGACACAGAGATAGCAGAAGCTTGTTTTCAGCTCAGATCTTTCTGTCTTCATAGTGTGGTTCTGGGGAATGTCCCTACAGTATCGTTAATCCTCCCCAGTGTTAGTTACTGCAGATGTGCTCAGAGTTTCATGTTCCACTAATCAGATTATCATGATGGAACATTCTCCAACCAAGCTGGTTTTTCCATTCTTTATTCTAAGTTCAAAGACACTGAGCATTCCGAAATCCTCATTACTCTTTGTTTTGCAGAACAGATCTTTCTTCCCAATACTCCAGTGCACCCCATCCTTTCTTTCCTTTTTTTTTTTTCTTTTCATTCCTCTTTTCTTCCCTTTAACTGGAGTGAGGTCATTTCGAGCTGTCACACTGCTCTCTCTGCAGAAGAGTACAGTAAGTGACACCAAGCCCTCCTTGCCACAGCTTCTGGTTTGTACAGCCTGTAAAGTGAGCCATATAAAATACCCAGCATTTGGGAAAATGAGACTGAAGGGGCTGTTTAAGATACAGGGATAAACTATAAAACTCCTTTTTTTAAATCCTCACCCAAGGATTTGTTTATTGATTTTAGAGAGGAAGAGAGAAGGAGAAATATTGATGTGAGAGAGAAATACCAATTGATTGCATCCTTATATGCACCCCTACCAGGGATTGAACCTGCAACCTAGGTGTGTGCCCTGACCAGGGAATGAACTCACAACCTTTTGGTGTATGGGATGATACTCCAGTCAACTGAGCCACCTGGCCAGGACTAAAACTCTTCTTTTTAATGTAGTCCATTTTTTTTTTGGTAAAGATAAGAATGATTTGACATGAATGGGGAACTTCAGATTTTTTCCTTAACTGAAATGTAAGTACTTCCTTCCAGATTAGTAATTTCCCCAGAACATTTTCTCAGCCCATTACCATGTCTATGCTAATTTCAGTACCTGAAGCTTTAGAAATAGTGTGGAAGAGGGGAGGGGGTTGATTGTCCAGTGAGACCTGAGGAGGGAAGTGATCTTGTTTCTGGGTAAGTAGACCTGGATCAGATGGACTGACCAGGTTTCTTGGGGCGGGGAGTGCTCTGAACCATTTCGAGGACTTTCCTAAACTTCCAGAATTAGAAGGTTATTTATTTTTAGAAAGAAAGGAAGGGAGGGAGAAAGAGAGGGAGAGAAACATCAGTGTACACAAAAAACATCAATCAGTTGCTTCTTGCATGCTCCCAACTGGGGACCTGGCCTGCAACGTAGGAATATGCCCTGACTGGGAATCAAACTCATGATCTTTCAGTTTGCAGGATGACGCCAAACCCACTGAGCTACAGGTACACCAGTCAGGACATGAGGCCATTTCTTAAGGTGTTCTGAGGCTATGGCGGTAGCCAGTGAGTGGGCAGATGGGATTTTAATCATAAAATTGTAGTTTGTAGTTTCAAAGCAAAGACAGGGAAGATGGATGCCATACGGACGCCATTCTGTTAGCCCGTTGTTGTGATCCCATGGTGTTCGACAATATGAAATTCAAAATGAAATTGACTGAGGTGTGGAGGACTCCACACACTGTCCTAACATACCTTTGTTATTCTACACTTAGCATTTTTGGAAGATGTACTATGTCATTGTAAAAATGAAGCAATCACTAAACTTGTTCTTTTTTAATTTTTTTAAAAATTTTTTGTACTGAATTAACTCACTGTTAATAAAATAACCCAGTCAGGGCTCTACACAGGTGGCCTTGGCACAGGGCTCATCTGTGTATCTTGCTCTGTTTGTTCCTGGTGGACCTCATAGGACAATTATAGAAAGGAAATGAATTTATATACACCAGGAAGTGTTGCACAAACTAGGCCGTATGTTCTTATCTTTGTTTTTCTTCTCCCCCCCCCCCCAGATGATAAACTCAGCCTGTCTTCTAACAGAAGATTTTCATTCCAGAATTTAGGTTGGTGCCCCTTTCCCAAAATGAGATGCCTCACAGATGCCTAGGGCCAGCTAGTGGATCATGCAGCTCTTTGACCCTGAGAAGCCTCAGGCCTTTAGTCTTTTTCTGTCCATTCAAAGCTCACATTAGCTCCCTTCGAATCTCGGGATTTTGAGGGCTGGATCCGAGCTGGTTCCATATTACCCCTTCTCTGGGGCCTGGGATGAGTAACAGTTGTGTTCTGGGCCCCTTAGCAATTTCACTGTCTTTTTGTTCATAGTCATCGCAGAGCCTTGACCCCCATCTGGAGGGACTGGAGTTTCTGGATTCCTGGAAATGATATGACCTTCTTTCAGTGGCCATAGCAGAGGAAGCCAGTTTCCCTGAGAGCCCAAGGGTAGTCCAACCCCAGCCTGAATCCCGAAAGTTCAGTGGGAGGCAGAGGTGTGTAGAACATTGATGAGCTTAGAGTGTCCAAACATAAACCTCATCCTAACTCTGCCACTCACTGGTTGTATGCACTTCATCATTTATTTGTCATTCCTGAACCTCAGTTTCTTGATTTGTGAAATGAGGATAACATGAACCTTACAGGGTTTTGTAGAATATAAAAGAGATGAAGTATAAGAAAATATATAAGCTTTAGTAACAGGTAATTTTTTCTAATCTCTCTTTTAATTTTGAAATTCTTTTGTCCTTGTACATTCTTTAGCACCAGGCACATTAGAGAGTTTGGGGTAAATCTTTTTTGGGTTTATGGAGTTGTTTTGGCAGCCCTGCCCTAATGGTTTAGATTCTGACCTTTTGTAGGGAGGTAGTTGTTGTTGTTATTGTTGGGGAAAAAATAGATTTCACAGAAAGGGATGAAAAATGTAAGGTCTTTTTTTTTTAATTTCCTTCCTTCCACTAATGCCTTTTTGTATTAAGATCTCCACTTCTTGATGGTGAAAGCAGACCTTGGCTTATTGCTAGGTTTCAGGGGGGTGGGGGAGAAGAGAATGAAAAACAAGCAGGGTGTTTTCTCCTCTGCGGAGCTGTTTACAAGCTTTTAGCAGTGGGTGTAACATGACCAGCTCACCTAGTAAGTTTGGCTCTGTGGCCCTGACTTGCCCGCTTGAATACAGGGGCTAATTCATTTATTTAGAGAGTGATTTGAGACATAGACCCTTTAGATTGGAGATACTATATTACAGTCTCTTGTATAGTAAAAGCTACTGTTATTCCTTCAGTAGATAAAAAGGTTGCTTTATATAGTAGTTCTCATTGCCAAATAATAGTAGCGGCATCAGCCACAGTGATAGCTGATGTTAATTGAGCAATTACTAGGTGCTAGTCACTAATATAAATGCTTTTTGAGTGCCAGCCCTAATGCATGCAGCTGCTGTGTGAGATAAGATACTAGGTACTGTACTTTTCCCATCTTAAAGGCGAGAAAATCCAACACAGAGAAATTAGGTGACTTGTCCATGAGCCCATACCTGGTTAAGAGGCTGGTACAATATTTGGAAACATGACGACCAGCGATCAGGTTTAGACGAATTAATTAATGTGCTCTTCACAGTATCTGGCACAAGGTAGGAAGTCAGCAATGGCAGCTTTTAGTCTCAGCAGTCTGAAATTGGACTAGAGAACTGGGTTGTCTCTTGCAATAGGAAGTGTGTTTGTAGTGGTATATTTTTCACTGGAGATTTTGGAGAAAACTACTGCAGCTCATTTGGAGCTAACCTCAGTATTAGCCTGAGAGCTTCACCGTTGTATGTAAGTTAATCAGGTAATTCACTGGTCTTCATTTTTCCATGTGTAGTGGAAGGAGTTAGGGTGTGGCCTGTGGAGGGAGACTGCATGGGTTCAAACCCTGGCCCTACCTGATACCCTGTCTCCAGGGTCATGACAACCAGATGAGTTTATGTACAGGAGGAGCTTACAGTAGTACCTGGCACATGCTAAGCAAATGATATTAATATGCTATTATTATTGATATTTATTATCATCTTAATTCATCCCTTCCCTTATTCCTCAGAGAATTTGTGGTGTTCACTGCAATAACACAAAGTTAAAACAAATAGAGACTCGGAGCCAGGGGATAAATATATAGAAAATGAAAGCATAGGTCTCATAAAAAAAAGGTGGAAAGACACGCACAGTTGCTGCTCCTCAGCCAGGCAGCCAGTGCAGAAAAGGGCGGTGATCATCGCGTACACGGCTCTCATCTTCAGAGAGAAAGAAAAGGAAGCAAAGCTTTCCTAAGCATTGACTTAAAATAAGTTAATGCCTTTATTTCTCTTCTAAAAACAGAGAAAAGGGGCTCTAAGTTCTAAACACCTGGCCCATCAGTGGGCTTACTTAGTTCACTGCCCGTCCTGTGCTGGGGAGCGTCTATCGTGTTTGGTTTGTGGTCAGCCCTCGTTAACTGAGCAGGAACGAACCATGTCAGGTTTTCATAGCTGAAGGTCTTACACCCCTACATCTTTAAAAACCTCTTATGGACAAAATCCTGTGGTAGCAACAGGGTCCTTGTAACTTCTCCTAAGGAGTGCCTGCAGCAGCTCCTGAGAGTCGATGTGCAGTCATAGGGTGGGGGAGCGAGGGATGACTTTGCAATCTGCTCTTGGGGTGTTTCCGAGCCATCAGCCGTGATCCTGGTCACGTTTACAGTGGCACCACTGCCGCCTGGGTGTTCCAGGGAGACACGGCTGCATCATGCTCTGGGCTGGGAGGGGCCATAGGGCCTGGACACTCCGCTGCCCCAGGGGCTTGCCCTTATCTGTTTGTTTATTTTCAAGGGCTACAGAGCCAGGAAGAGGAGTACAGTCCCCATAGAAAGAAAATGGAACAGGAAATAGTTCAAAAAGGGATGGTGAAATGAGAAAAGCAGCAGGAAACAGCTCGGGAATCAGGGGAGGCTGCTGCCAAAGGAAATGTCTTCAGAACCAGGCAGGCCTGAGCGATAAGTCATCCCAAACCTCTGGGACTCCTTTCTTGGCCTTGACCATCCAGGCTGGCAAGATGGAGAAGGACCTTTTTGGTTAATGAGGGACTGTCTGTGCCACTCATTCCTGCTGGTTTTGGTGCAGATGCTGGGATCTGGAATTAGCAGTGACTCTGTGCCAGTCAGGGCCGGACCCTCCCCAGTATGCCGCACAGCCCCCTCCCCTCCCTGCACCTCTGGTTCCACTCCCCTCCTTCCCTCCACTGTGAGGTCAGGAGTGCTCTCCCAGTGCCCCTGGGAGCCCTGGATCGATCATCCCCTTGATGTTGCTCAGAGATTTGTGTCCCTCACCAGTGGCTGGTCACTCTACTTTACCTTGTTCCTGCTCTGTCTGCAGCGTGGAGTCCTGGCCTGGAGTGCCAGTGTATGGGGGAGACAAAGCAGGAGGGAGAGGGGGCAGCGAGGTACAGCATGGAGGGCGCAGAGGAGGGTTCCAGGAGGTGCACACGCGTCACGCAGCATGCAGGGTGCAGACACAGAGCTTCCTGGAACAGAATCGTGGCTGCTTTTAACTTTGTGCCACATCTTTACGACTCTAAGTGAAATTGGAAAACTACCATTTAGTGCTTCCCTCACAGGAAGGATGGAATGGAGTCCCCGTTGGCAACTGCCTTTCTCTGGGTGTCTCAGACTAGTTTGTCTCTGTTTGGGGGGATCAGTTATGAATTTGTAACCTAACAATTTCTATTCTGTGATCTGTGTTACTGCCCCTCCACCCCCAGCTTCTCACGTGCACTCGCGTGTGTGTGCGCGCGCACACACACGTGCTCACACGTACATCTGTTAAGCTTACTGATTCTTTGGCCAGGATTCAGGTTCAGTTTAAGTAGGACGTGACTGCAAACCAGTCCTTGAACTCCCATATCCTTTTCTGGTCAGACTGTTGAACACTGCAGTTTTTATTGGAGATAAGGGAGTTGTTGAATTGGGTCAGAGAATTTCAGGGTTAGAACAAACGTGAAGGTAGGATCCCTTTGTCAGTTCTTGAGTCTCTTCCATGGCATCCCTGGAGAGTGAGATTGTCCTGTGCAACCTGCTTGGACTTGTAATGGCTGGGACCTGCTGCCGCCAGAAGCAGCCTCTTTCATCTTTGGACGTGTTTTGATTTTAGAAAGATCTTTCTGACATTGTTGAAAACCTGCTTTTCTCTGTTGACCACAATGAAGAAGCCTAGTTCCTTTCTTTCAGAAATTCAAAGGCAATCTTCAGTCTGGGGGAATAGCCCCAGTTTCCTTGTGTGTTCCCCACGGGAAGTATTCCCAGGCTGCTTACAATCCAGATGCCTGCTCTGGGTATGATACAGTTGGTCTCTGCTCCCTGTACAATACGGGGTCTGGATTTGAACACAGTGCTTCAGAGGTTGGCACTGTGAGGGGGACGGATGCGGGCTGGAGTACAGAGTAAAATGGTATCCTCACCTCCACATGTGAAACACTGTACCTCTGCTGATGTGGCTGTGTGTAAGTTCCTAATCGATGGCTGTGTCCTGCTGGAGAGGCTGCGCTTGCACTTACGGCTCATCCCTGATGTCCCTTTGCTGTGCCCACCTCAATGTACCCGGATGGACCCCAACCAAAATTGGTGGATGTTGAGACCACATAAGGAGACTTCTTGGGGAGAACAGGGCATGCTTTCCTAACTGGTCTGAAAATGACTTGTGAGAGTAGGGAGAGGAGAGCAGTGTGGGGCTTTATAAAGGTGGTTAGGGGTTCCATTCAGGCCAAGGCTCATGTGGCTTGAACATGCTGGCACCAGAGGAGCACCTAGGCTTATCAGCTTGCCCAGGCATGGACAGAAGGGGACGAGGGAGGCCTGGGGCTCCAAAGCTGTTAGCAGTGAAATATCAGAAAACGGAGCCATACCGCCATTCCATGCCTCTGCCCCACGACCTTGGCAAGCCTGGCCATTATGTTTCTCTGTCTTCTAACAAGTCCTTGGTGGACATACTTAACAGAATAAACTTGCAGACCATCCTGCATACATTCATTTGAAGTCATCTTGTTGTCGAGGCCCTTCTTCAGATCTGTTCCCAGGGCTGGGGATAAAAGGAGGGTGAGACACAATGCACACCTTTGCAGGGCTGCTGCCTGGCAAGCATCACAGATGTGGAAATAACTAGTGTAATGCCGTATGTTGACAATGGAAGTACATAAACAAGTGCTGTAAGGGAGCAAGTCATTGGGCATGGACATCCAGGGAAGTCTACAAGTGGATGGGATTGGCAGGACCCCTGCTGAGGCCTGAGGAAGGGACAGAGGTTTCATGAGCAGGGCCCTATCCTCTTCCAGAGGAGGAATTCCTGGCCAGTCATGCCGATGTGAAGGCTCAGAGAGAGGCGTGGCAGTGGTCCCTGCCGTGCTACAGAAGGACATCAGCTATGTCAGCAGGCCTGGGGAATGGCTTCCTAAGCAAGGGTTTGAGAGTTCCTTCCACTGGTTCTGAGCAGTTGGCCGTGTCCTGCGTCTCAGATCACCTTTTCAGCAGATCCTGTAGGCGAGTGCTCCATGAGGTGTGGAGTGTTGCTATGGGAACAGTGACTTTTGTATCTTCTTACTGAGCTATTCACATTGTTAATTCCAGCTTCAAACTTCTGCCTTGTGGGTGTTCAGAGTCCCTAGGTAAGCATAAGGGAGTTAATGTGAGGAACTGGAGATGCCGAGGGAGCTTAATAGATGTGATAAATTAATCAGGTAACACAGGAGTACTGGAGAGGTGGTGCCCACTGATGGCTCACAAGCTTGTCGAGTCTGACATGGAGTAACAAACAGAACTGGGGTTCAGATTCCAGGTCTGCTGCTCTCCTCATTTCTTCCCAGGTGTTCTCAGATTGAGGGGGTGGAGGATGAACACAAAGGTGTCAGAATTCCCTGGAGGGGATTTTAATGTTCTGTATAGCCTCTTCCTCCCAAGATTATAATATACATCCCAGAGAGGGTTGGGGGTGCTCTTCTCAATGGTCATTGCTGGAGTGTGATCCTGTTGCTAAAATTATGTCATATCTTTCAGGTGCGTGGGCAGATAAAAAGCTTGTGCACACTCACCTTATCCAGCTCGACTTCAGCTACTACCTGCACCCTGATGACTTCCACATTAGGAAGGCCAGGAGAGGCTGGGCTGTGGTCCCAAACCTGACACGAGTCTCAGTGCCTGAATACACAGGGTTTTTTTTGTTTCTAAGCGACTTTCACTGTGGGTGCAGTGGCCATCCTTAGGGCAGCTTCCTTTCAAACCACAACGCAGGGATCCAAGCCTCATCTGACTTGCAGCCGTGCCACCTGAACAGGTGGCTTGCGGGGAAAGAGGAGACGAGGCTGTGCAGTGGCTTTCACTGCCGAGTCCGGAAGTTACACCCATCCCGTCTGCTTGCAGCCCATTAGCCAGGAACTAGGCATGGGGCCACCGCACTGCCAGGGCTGAGAAGCACAGAGTATGGTGAGCACTAGTGATGTTCCTACTGCCGTGTCCACCTGAACCTGTTTTATAAAAGTCTCAGTTCCTGCCCTGGAAATCTCCATCTGAATATCCCATAGGTATACCAAAGTCAACATTGCAGCCCAAAACTCGTTGTCTTCCTCTCCCTGAATTGGCCCTCCCTTATCTCAGCACATGACAGGTTGCCTGGGCCAGAAACAAAGGACTCATCTTTGATTTCCCCTCCTTCCCCATTCTCCCTTAGATCGTCACCAAGTCCCACCAGTTCTCCCTCACTCATCTCTTTAGCTTCTGCTCTCTGCTCCTATCCACAGGGCTGGTGCTCAGTCAGTGCATACTGAATGGCCACTCCAGTAAAAATTTTGAAATCCTTGCATTCTGGGTGGTAAGTTGACGTACCCCCTACTATCCAGTGACATTGGCCTGGCTTGCAGGATCCAGCTCCAGGGTTCTAGGAGGCTTGCTTTCTCATTGGTTGGCTTTGCCATGTGCTCTGTCGACTCATGGGCCCTCTTGTTAATTGTGAGATCTTGCCTCTTGTCTCCTAAGGACTTGGGTTGGGCATTGCCTTCTGGGTGTACTTCCCTACCCCTGCCTCCTAGCACAGTGTGCTGTCCACCTCTGTGGTTCTGAGGGCACAGTCCTGATTGCTATGTGGCCCCCAAGAGACACAAATCTCTTTAAGTGGGTAGCTCCCTCACAAGCAGTTCTAGGAGAGTCTCATAGTTCCCACTTTTGAAACAGTAGCTGCTGAAGATGCGAAGTACTTCAACAACTAGTGATGTGCTAGGTGATAACATTATAAACTATGGTGCTATGGGAGGGGTTGACCATAAATAAACAAACAAACAAATGTATAATTGCAAATTGTGGGAAATCCTACGAAGAAAAATTGTCCAAGTCCTTGGACTTGGCCCAAGGTGGAGGGGGGGGTCTTTCTCCCAGGACTCTTTTCCTCAGCCCTTCATAGAGGGAAGCGAAAGGCTCCTCCCCTTTTGAAGATCTGGGAACAAGGGTTTCCTGACTGCCAGCGGCCAGGCGGGGTGTCTTGGCTTCTGTGAGACTGTTTATATGCGCTGGCAAATGGAATGATTTGCAGTCTTCATTTAAAAAGATAATCAGTTTATGACCATATTACCCTGAACATGCCTGATAATCACCAGAGCACTGTCCACATGGTCTGATGTCTTCCTTGTGCTGTGGGCTTCCTATCTAGCAGTCATCTGAGTGACTCTGTGCCATGAAAATTGAGAGAGCCAAGACCACTCAGCAGTGTCACTGCTGACAGAGGCCCTGTGAACCACTCGTCCCCTGTGGAAGACATCCCAAGAGTGACATCCCAGGAGACAGAGAAAGAGAGTCACAGAGAGAGGGGGAGAGAGTTCTTTGTCTTCAGGGTTTTATTTGGAGTTCTCAGGGGAGGGTCTCAACAGAATGTTCATCAGCTCTGCAGGTGTGACCTCTCAGGGTCGCAGTCTCTATCGATTGGCCAGCGCCAAGGCAGGGGGTCATTAGTCATTGCAGCTGGTCCTGATGTCAGCCATGGCATCCCCCTGCCTGGCCTTGCTGCTTTTCTGGGCCTAGATGTTATTTCTAGGGCTTAATGCTTAATGGAGTGGTTGTGTGAGGGCTTGTATGGGAGTCATATGAGGCTATGCTTTGGTCCCCTTGTTCCTGTTCTAGGGGGTCTACCACATGACTAGCAACATGCCGGGGAGGATGGGTCAGGGGAGGGTCCAAACTGCTGACCAGTGACATGAAAGGTCAGGGGGTCTAAACCACATGACCAGCAGTATGCTAGGGGAGGGAGGATCACCCTGGGAGCCAGGTCCCACCTTATAATTGTCCATTGCTAGGCACCTGAGTGACCTTCTGTACCTGGCCTGTCATCCTATTCTGTTCATGTCTTAACTGCCTGCTCTATTAGTTGGTTGTAGGGTTAGAACCAGAGGGGTCTGGGGAGACCACCTAGGCCTAGCCCCTTGCTCTACAGAGGAGGAAGTGGACTGTGAGGCCGAGCGCATGCGATTGGACCCTGTGAGTGACACTGGCTTCCCGGCCTCATCAGAAAACCATGGCAGCTTCTTGGCCTGCGCCATCAGGAGCACTGCCTGCTGAGTCCTGGGGATGTTTCCAGCTCCTGGAATCTCTGGACACCCCTCTTGCCTTCCCATTCAAGGGCAGGCGAGGGAGCTGCATTTCCTCAGGGCCGTGGTGGGTGGGGCCGGTGGTAGCTTGGTAAGCATTGGTTCTGTTCTTTTTGCTTTGCCTCACCCCATCAGTCAGTAGGAGCAAGGTCAGACATAGGAAAGTTGGTCAGATGAGAAGCAGTTGACTTTAGCCTAGCTGGAAAAAGGCCCCACTTTTCACGTGTGAATACTCCCTTTGCGGGCACAAGTGACTGTGTGGCCCACCTCCTAGCTGGCAGTGCCGTGCTGTGCTGTGCTGTGCCAGGGCCTCCTCACTGGTCAGTGTGAGAACAGGGAACTTTTTTCGTCCAGGGGACTCAAGCAGATTCTTGGTGCTCGGGGGGGAGTCTGGGTGAGGCAGCGCCGGGAAGGGGACCTCAGCTTTGTTCCCCACCAGCCAGGCTGGGCTCCAGTCAGCCCACCCCAGAACAGCTTGAGCTCCTCTGTCTGTAGCACCACAGCTCTACTTCAGGACCTCATCCTCTTTTGTCCCAACGATTGCAGCAGCCCCTTACCTGGCCCCCTCTTCAGCCTAGTGTCTACACTGCAGCCTGGGAGACCTTTGACCTGCACAGGCCAGATTCTGTCATCTTCTGATCAGTAACATCCTTGGCTTCCTGCCAGCGCATGGTACTGGCACCCTCCGGAACTTGTCCTAGATGGTCTTTCCAGCCCCATCTCCTCCTCACATGCCCTTGCCTGCAGCCAAACCTGCTTGCTTTCTGCTTTCCCAACGGATCTTCCAGGCTCCCACTTTGTCACTGGTCTGCCCTTCTGTAATTCCATTTCCCACATAGAAAACCTCTGGTTCCTTTCTCTTTCAAAGCCTGTGATGGACTGAATTGTGGCCCCCCTCCTGCCCCTGCGCAAAGTCTTATGTTGAACCCTAACTTCCAGCATGACGGTATCCGGACATGGGCCTTTGGGAGGTGATTAGGGTCAGATGAGGTCATCAAGGTGGGACCCTGGTTCGGTGGCGTTGATTTCCTTATCAAAGAGTGAGCCACAGCAGACCACTGTCTCTCTGAGCGAGACAAAGGGGCCAACGAGGTCAAAGTGAGAAGGTGGCTATCTGTCAGCCAGGGAGAGAGTTCTTAAACTGCATTTCCCGGCACCTTGATCGTGGACTGTCTGAACTGTGAGAAAATCGGTGTCTGTTCCTCGGGCCACCCGCCGAGGTATTTCATTAGGGTAGCCTGAGCTGAGGAAGACAGGGCCCGACGGAATACCATCTCTTCTCCAAAGCTGCCCCTCCCTGCGCCCACAGCACTGCCTCTCTCCCTCGCTGGGCACCGGTCACAGGCTTTTTTGGGTCATGGCTGTTGTCATTATTGAACCTCTGTCAGTAGCATACAAGCAGTTCAAAGGCAGAGACCTTAATTTGCTTATTCTAGTCAGAGTGCCAAATATTATATGTCTTTTTTAACTAATAATTGAATGAATTAAATACACACACATCCCTGACTCCTTTACGGTTGGCTGTTTGTCTGTGTGGAGTCCTTTTCTGGACGATGTTTTGTTATCCCTGCTCTCAAAGCTCATTTAACCTGCTTTCTTCAGTATACTAACTAACATGTGGGTGGGTAGGAGACCCACTGTGTTATTTTTCCACCCGCGTTATGCCTTGGTTTGCCTGAGTGTGCAGCCTTTCCTAGCTCAGTTGGTGAGAGGAAAGGGGTTGTTCTGGTGATAGCACCGAGGAGAGCCAAGGCCAGGACCGGAACCAGACCATGACGACAAGGGAGGATGTCAGCAGGGAGAGAGTGCCTGTGTCCCTGAGCCTCCCTGGCATTGTCTCCCTTGAGGAGTAGCAGCCACATCCTCTGTCTTTGGACCGCAGCCTCATAAAAGTTAGGTGATGGAGAGGAGGAACTCCCTAAATGGGGGTCTTGATGATATCTCTGAAGTTGAACCACTGGGAGCACAGCCCAGAGAGCCAGAGTGCCCAAGAGGCACATGGAATTAGGTGCCAGGACCCCTTGCCGGGGATAGAGGCACAGAGAGCTGCCAAGTCTGCAGAGCAGGGAAGGTGCCCAACCAGGCCACTCCTCTACCCGGCGAGAGCCCCTCAGCCAGTCTGGTGCCCACCCAGCTCTCCGGCCAACTCTCTTGCTCCCCGATTTTTCACTGGTGGCTCTCTTTGCCCCCTCTTCTCCCAGATCCTTGTATTTCTGTTTCCCCATCTTTCAGGTCTCAGTTCAAATGCTCTTTGTTCCGAAGGCCTTGCTGGTCTTCCCAGACTTAAGTAGCCCCTCACAATATGACACTGCACCCCATCACTCTATTTGCTTCTCTTCACAACACAACACACTTACTGCATCCGAAGTCATCTCGTCCAGAGTGCGAGTGACATGAAAGGAGGGCCCCTGCCTGTCTTTGCCCCTGCTGTATCTGTGGTGGTGAGAACAGCACCTGTCACATAGTAGGGGGGATGTCAAATACATATTTTTTGAATGATTGACAGAATGCAAGGTTGTTTGTTGTGAACAGGAAAGGTTCTAGTGTCTCCGAGCTGTGCGGCGCGTGGCTGCACGTGTGCTTCGATGGGACGAGCACTCAGGCAGTCTGCCCCCAGCCTGGGAAGGGGCCCCCGGGGCAGTGCCCCACTGTCAGCTTCCTGGGGAGCATCTTTCCTCCTGAGCAGTTCACTTGGTCTAGCAGCATTGAGTTCCCGTTTCTGTTACAGCATCTCAGGCCTCTCATTAGATGTAGAAGGAAAATTTGATGCTGTTTCAGATTCTCCTTTGAAAAAGAAAAAGGGCTCTATCTTTGAACAGAAAATCAGAGCTCTGCATGAGCTAGAAGGGCTTTTGACAGTTGGGAAGACCCTGAAGCTTGGAGATGTTGTTTATGTTAAAGTTACCAAGGATTATGGCTTTACTTCAGATAGGAGTGGAGGTAAAAGGGTTTCAAAAGAAAACAAGACTTGTCCTTGCTTCCACAGAAAAGGAGCGTCCTTCTTTCTTCTGATATGTGTTTGTTATTTCTGTGACCACATAATCATGCCTGGTTTTATAATTGAAATCATTTGGGAATAGTTTGAAGAATGTTCAACTCATCCATCACTGGCAGTTACTGGCCTCTGTACCTGGATGTTTAACACTAATGAGTCTAATAGTGTCACGCTTAACTGTTACATAAATTGCACAAGGCAACTTCTTCTCCTAATACTGGACTGAAATATTCATAAAGCCAATTTACCCTGAGCTAGTATTCCAGGAGCCAGACCGGAAACACTGACCTATGGGTAGAGGAGGGAAGGGGCAGGTCATGACCTCCATGCTTAATCGGAGCAGCATTTGTTTAGGGAGCAGTCAAGACACCAATAATCTGGACACCCTCCTGCCAAGAAAAGGTTAAAGTGTCATATGCTTCCATAGCAATGCTGAAGTTTTCCCTTCATACAGGCATGCAGGAAATTAAACCACAAGAAAGGCCAAGTCAAAAATCTTAATCCACCCTAAACAATGAAATGCAAAGTGTGGGTTTATGGTTTGGAAAGTGGATAAAAATAGCTCTGAATGACTCAACAAATCGGCCTCCTCAAGCTCCCTGAGCCACTGACGTGTGTGCAGCGTGGCGACAGACCCCGTGCTTCTTGGCTGGTCGGACGTTGCCCTCCTTTGGGAAGGCGGGACTGCCAGGAAAACTCAGTCCCACTCTTGTCGTCTCCTGCCCAGGTCCCCATTGTCTTTATAGTCAATTCCAGAAGTTTCCATGCAAGCTCACCAGTTATCCTTTAGTGGATGTGACTCAGTGAGCCCCCCCCACCCCGCTGCTGCTTCTGTTGGGTTTAGGGCTCCGTGTTCTGGGCAGTGGCAGCTTTATTGCCTTCAGCCGTCCAAGTCCATGGGAGGTTACACTCAGTCTCCTGCCGGAAGGAGGGGGCCTGCTCTGCCTCCAGCTGCCTCCCTTGCCAGAGTGTTGATTGAACTTACAGGTTTGTGATCCTGGCTCCTCAGTATCTGTTAGGCTGCTCTTTCTGTTTTTGAATCCCTCTAGGCCTAGAGCTCTGAGAATGCAAATTGGCCTCTGAGAGAAAGACTCCTCCCAGCAGACCCGAGGGTTTTTCTAGGCTGCTTCAATGCCCAAAGGCTGTCATTTGCCTTGGATTTCCATGATGCACTTGGCAAGAGGAGATGGGGAAAATGAAGCACAAATACAATTAGATAAATGACAGGAAAGAGAAACCAGATGAGACTAACTCCCAGCCTATCGTTTGCTTTTTCT
The DNA here is from genome assembly GCA_004027475.1 of Anoura caudifer. Taxonomy (NCBI): domain Eukaryota; kingdom Metazoa; phylum Chordata; class Mammalia; order Chiroptera; family Phyllostomidae; genus Anoura; species Anoura caudifer. The sequence goes on along the minus strand of PVKU01000348.1, from coordinate 311,169 downwards.
TTAAAAAAAAAAAAAAAAAAAAAGCATCTGGAAATCCAGAAAACCACTTTGTGGTAAAGTAGGCTGGAAGGCAGGTTCTGGATGGACTTGCCTTAGGAAAAAGATTGTAAAAATGGGTAAGTCTGGCCCCCTTGAGAAGGAAATCTAAAGAAACTTGAGGTCACAGTAAAATGCCTTAAATCTGATATACATGGCCAGAAAATGAATATTTTCTATGAGGTGGTTATTAGTCCCTTTAAAAATATTTCTAATTTAAAAGCAATACATATCCATTTTGAAAGATGAAAATATTTTAAAAGTGCATTTTCTTCTAGTCTTACTTGTGTATATATACACACACATATAAATACATAATACGTTAACATATACATGCTGATAATCATATTATGTTTTAAAATATTTCTCTGATTACAGAAGAATACATATGTATTACAGAAAATTTAGAATTGTACAAGGAAGAAATTTAAAATAATCTGTAATTCACTGTGGGATGAGGGTACGTGGAGCTGGTCTTCAAAGATGACCTCCAAATGAGCCGTGCCTCCTAGTATCCATGCCTTTGTGTCGTCCCCTGTCCTTGAACTTGGCCTGGCTCTGAGACTTGTGTTTGACCAGTATTAGGGGAAGTGATGCAGGGTGACTTCCGAGTCTCAGTCGCCAGGAGCCTCGAGGTTTCAGCCCAGGTCTCTTGGAACACTTGTTCTTGGCAAGTGCCCTTGTGGAAGCCAGCTGCCAGGCCAGGGGAAGCCAAACCCCGGGGAGAGCCCACATGAAAGGGCTCTGGTTGACAGCCCCGCAGCCTGGCTGAGGCTTTCGGTGACCGTGGCCTCAGCCACCATGTTCCATGTGAGAGACCCCGTGGGAGGACCACCCAGCTAAGCCTCGACCCACAGAACCATGAGGGATACTCATAAACTATTTAACATACTAAGTTTTGGGGGTGGTTTGTTAGTAGCAACAGGTAACTGGCAAGGATATGGACTAATTTCAAAGTAAATCCATTCAAAGGGAGCATATTGAACAAGCTTAGACCCTAGGGTTTGATGTACATTTCTTCTTGGTCACTCACTAATTGTGTGACCTTATGCAAGTTATTTAGCCACTGGTTAGTTTTCTACATGTGTTAAATGAAAATGGGGAAATTTAAAAATAGTGCAGTGTCTGGCACATAGTAGATACTAAGTAAATGTTAGTTTCTGTATGGTGATGTTTAGTAGTGATGAGGAATGATGATGAGAAGTTGGAAACAGTGGTGGCAGTGACAGCAGTGGAGAATATATAATGAAATTCCCACTCTGTTTTCATGTTCTTCATTTCCGAACCTCCTCCACACTTGGATAGCACTTTTTTGCAAACGGTAAGGACTTTACGGCTCACCCGACTTGGCACGCCTGAGGCCAGCACAGCGAGGCATCTCTTCTGTGCCCGACACGTACTTCTGCTGGTCTGTGGATGAGTGGCTGGGTTATTACGAGTAAGGGGAAAAGGCTGCCTCCGTTCAGAATCACAAGGTAGCAGGGCTGGGAGGCGTCTTGGGGAGCATCATTCTAACCGTCTTGTCTTTTCTGTCTGGGAAAACGGGTGCCGGAGGGAGTGGGGGAAGTAGCTCACCCAAGGATTGACACAGTGGCAGAGCTAGGGCTCTAACCCAGTGCCTTGTCTACTGCCCCTTGCCTCAGGTTCCTGAGTTCACATTTCATGAAATAAGGCAGAGCACACTGCATGCTTGTTTTAAAAAATAGAGGAAAGAAAAGTTAGTCTGGCTTTGCCTTCTGAAGCACCTCTGATAGGCAGTCCTCTCCTACTTGTTTCTTTGTTCACTTACTTATTTCTGTAAGAATGAGCAGGGCCCCTCTAGCCTGAGGCTGCCAAAGAGTTTTCGAGAGGGTTGTTGCTCAGATGATGGGCTCAAAGCCACAATGCTGGCAGCGCTGACACCCCTTCCTTGTCTGACCCCCCTGCAGCAGGCCCACCAGAGCCTTCCAGTCAGGGAAGAATTTGCGTGGTGTGATCTGCCGTAAGGAGACAACAGGAAGTTTTTCTTTACAAGAGCATGCCAATGAATGAGTGAACAAAAAATGAAGGCATTAGAAAGTCTGGTGACAATTGTTTGGTGTTAACCATTTGAATAGTAATTTCTTCAGATAAGAAGAGTCAATGGATGCTGAACCAGCAGGTAAAAATTTGTTCAGAAGCAGGATATTTTTGTTGTCTCGAAATGTTCCCCACATGATGCTGTTGTTTTAAAGAAGCAGCAGTGACTTTACAGTGATCAAAATTAATATCACCAACAATTGACATGCTGCGCCTCCTGATATGGTAGGCGGGAAGCACGCAGCATCACTTCCATGCTTTCCTGAGCAGGGCGCATGCCCTGGGTCTAAGCGTAAGGAACATCAGGCAAACCCATACTGAGGGGGATCTTACCAAGGAACTGGCCTGCATTCCTCACCTTGTCCTGGGTCACAGAGAACAAAGGAAGACTGAGGAGCTATTTCAGACAGAAGAGTTGTGGCAACCACACGGCACCCTGGACCAGAAATTTTGATTTTTATTTTTGGAAAATTAACAGATTTTGAACAGGATTGTAGATTAAATGGTAATGATGTATTAATGTTAATTTCCCAGTTTTGATGGTTGTACTGTTATTATGAGTGTCCTGGTTTCTTAGGAAGTATACAGTGAAATATTCAGAGCCCTTACCAGTGTGGCTTAGTCAGTTCGGCGTTGTCCTATGAAGCAAGGGGTCGCCAGTTCAGTTCCCAGTCAGGGTACATGACTGGGTTGCAGGTTTGGTTCCCGGTCAGGGTGTGTAACAGAGGCAACCAGTCGATATTTCTCTGTCGCATCTATGTTTCTCTCCCTCCCATCTCCTCTAAATAAATAAATAAATAAATAAATACAATCTTTATAAAAAACATTTAGAGATTAAATTTTTTTTAGCTTTCACTCATGATTATGTCATTTTGGCATTGTATATCATATCTTTAATTAAAGAATTAAAACAAATGTATTTAATTTAAAAAAATTAAATAAAATGAAAATTTAATTAAAGCAATGGAATCAATTAATTAGTGCTTAAGAACAATTTGGTAGACAGAGTCTTTTCAGTTGTGGGGTCTGTGATGGGAGCAAGTTTTAAAGAGGGTTTCTTGGGATGTCTGCTCCATAGGAAGGCAAGTTGCGCTTTAAATGAAAATTGGGGTCTGGACTCCCAGCTCATGGGCCAGTCTTTTCGCTTCTCTGTGGTCTTGGGTAATTTGGAGTAGAGTCATAGTAAGTAGGACTGTAATAAGGGTCCTTATTAGGAGGGGTCCTCTTGACCTTGGTAAACAGGGATGAAAGCAATGAAACAGAGACTCTATCTTTGGTGGGAGAAAACTATAAAATGGGAACAATAAACCCTGCTTGTAAGGCTTAACTGAGAAAAAATACATACAAATACCTAGCCCAGTGCCTGGCGTATAGGAAACTCATCATTTTGTAGATGATGATAGGTAGTTCATATTTTTTTAAAAAAACATAGCATAAAAATCAGTATAATTACATAACATTTTGTCAAGAGGCCTACCTTGGGAGGCAGAAAACCTGTGGGGCCGTCAGACCGTCAGCAAGTTGGTTTGTAGACTGTCCCACAGAGCAGATGTTGCTCCTGAAGAGATTAAAACCATATTTTTTCCCCTCCTGCTACAAAAGGTGAGAGAATGGGTCATTCTTTACATGTAAATCTGAGAAAGGTGTTTCTGGGTCCCTAAAGTGGAGCAACTGGTTTTTCTCCTTGAACTTTGCCATGATGGGGATTTCTGGGCCCCAGAAACTATGTGAGGCCACTCTTCCTCAACACCTTTGTAGTCCCAGGAGGAAGTCGGACGTGCCTGAGAGTAGGCTTCATCCCCTTAGGAGAGATTGGCTCTTCTCTGCCTGATCCCCCTTAGCCTTCTTGTGTATGCATCTGTTGGTTGCAGGGCCTTCCCTCTACTCAGCCAGACTGGAACCAAAGAATACCTCCAGCCCTGTGTGTGCAGACAGGGCAGAGGAGATGAGAAACAGGAGCCCCACAGTTATGCTGAAGACCCTCAAAATGAGGGGTTTGCAAAATTGAGCTGTGACCATCAGGCAGACCAGTGGTAGGTATATCACTATTTCCAAAAAACACCTGTCAGTTCTGCCCAAAGAGGACTGCTCTCTATGGCTGCCATCGCCAGGGGCCTCTGAAAAAAGCCTACGGGTAAAGAGCCCAGATCAGGTGTCAGTCTCTTCATGAACAGTCCAAATGTGGTTCTGCCTGAAACAGGAAGGAGCCCTTATACTTTTGGAGACAAAAAAATAAAGTCTATAGCAGACCACAGAGAGCTGTAAGCTGCGGACAGACCAGCAGACACCATGGAAATGAGAGAAAGGAGGGATTCTACTTTCCAAATCTAAATTCAATTTCCCCTGCATGTTGAACTTCATAAAGAAATCTGTGAACTATAATTTCACATTGGCAATAGAAGCAAGAGGAAAATTGGGGCCAGGTGTTGTATCTGTCATCGTATTATATATGTCTCTGAAGTTTTTCAGCCCAGTTGGAAATAAATTCTGTCCTGTCCTAAAGGATGTGATTAACACCTAGTCACAGAAGGGACTAAGGGTGAGGGAGGAGACTCATACTATTGCTGAAGCAAAACCACATCTTTTCTTAATAATTTGCTTTGTTTTGTCCACAAAACAGGAGCTGATAGTTATAAAAAAAATATTGTGCCTGAGCCATAGCTAACCTTGTTTTCCAGGCCTAATTTTGAGAGGGGGGTGAGAAGGGCTAGAAGAAAGAATTTGTTGTATGGCTAATACACAAATTGACTGTAGTCATTAATTTCAACCTCTTGACCCCCAAACCTTTTACCAGAGCTGCTAACAGGTTGTATAAATCACTCTTCTGAACTCCATTTCCTCCCTTCGCGTCCTCCCTTGGTGGTAGGCTGCCGCTGTGGGAAACATAGATTAGCACAGGGGAGAGCTGGGGACTTCCCGGCCTGCAGAACCGAGTGCAGGTCGTATCCTGGCTGTCCAGGGGTCCAGAAGACGGGCAGCGTGACGAGAAAGGGCAAGCACATGCTTCAGAGCCCAACAAATTGAATGTGAGTTCCAGTTCTGCCCCTTACCAGCACATGGTCTTGATTACCACACTTAACTTCTTCATTTCCTCATTTGTCAGACAGAAGCAATACCAATCTCAGAGCATTTAGATGACTGAATGAATATATTTATACATGTTAGCTATTGTTATTAAAAACTTCCTTTCAACTTCCTTTGTGGCGTTAAACACTTTTCCCCTGAAATTTCTCCAGTGGTCTGTGCTCAGTGAAAGCAAACCCCAATGGTCTTCCCACTCCTTGGGGGGAAGGTCTTGAGGGAGGTGGTTGGGGGCTGTGGGGAAGCCCCATCACTGCACCAGGTGATCTGGAGCTGTCTGATATTTTCACCCTTGAGGTGGCAGCATTTCTTGTGTTTAAAGATAATGGGATTTTAAAAGGGACCTTGAAGAAACTGGATCAGACCATCAAGTGAGGCAAATCTGTGCTTGCTCTCAACTCTGATGCTTCCATGCTAGGTTGTTGTAGAGAAGTTGCCCAAGCCCTCTGAGCTTCAGGTTCCACATTTGAAAACGGGAGGTACTAAAGCCCATCTGGCGGAAGTGTCGTGGTAGTTTCTGAGCTGATCCAGCACACGCACTGCCCCCAGCACGGGCCTGGCCCACGGATACCCTCTCCCTGCATTTATGAATGTTTATGGAGCGAGCATTTGGCTGACCAGGTTGGAAGAGTCCCAGGAATCTGTCGCCAGGGCCTTGGACCCTTGGCCTGTTCCACTCTGTGCCTTCATAGCAGTTATTTTCATAGTTCGCCAGCTGTCCTGCAGCTGGGCCTGACACAGCACAGCGAACAGTGGGGAGCTTTGAGGGACAGGGAAAAGCCCAGCTGGGAAGTGACCCCAGTTCCTTGTCAATATAGAAACATCACAGTGAACTCCACCTGTGGACCCCCTCAGGGACACAGCTTGGGTCTATGCCTTATAGTCTCTGCATCATGACCTGAGACCTTCCAGCGGGAGAAGCCAGGCTGGTGTGGCTGCTGTGGCCCATCAGCACTGTGCCTGTCCTTCAAACAGCTCCTCTCAGGTCATGAGCCTCTTACAGCTAGAGGAAATCTCCACCCCTTTTCATTTGCCCTTTTTGGGCCTTGCGGGTCAGAGGTGCTGCTGACCTGTAATTAAAAAGCAACAAAGGGTGATAAAGCAGGTGGCAAAATTGCTGCAATATTTCCAAGTGGACAATGAGGAATGGAGCTCCCTCCCCACACAGCTGCTTCCGGGTCCCCAGCCCCATGACGCCCCTCATAGCTTGGGGTTGTCATAATTTCCTCTTCCCCCTGAACCCTCTCCCGGTTAGTGGAAAGCTTGTGCTGATGTTCTGAGGTGAAAGCCCTGTGATGTGTGACAAATATTTATCTCCAGGAAGTTCTGAATCTCTGTCAAATCAGAAAGGGAGAGAAGGGCTGCATGTTGCCCAAGACGGTGGGCCCGGCACTTACTGAAGCACGTCTTAATTTCCTGATCTGTTTTGTTGCATGTTGTTTTGTGTTGGTTAACTGTTGTCTACCAGGAATTGTTTCAGGGGATAGGAGAAGGGAGGGGAGAGGAAAGGAGGCTTTTTCCCCCTTTTGTTTGTTTTCAGATATCATTAATTACTCACTCCCGGTTGTAATTTCATCCCTGGTCAGATGACATGCCTTGTGGCTGGTTTAATTGGAGGCCGATGATGAACTGTCCCAAGCCTCTTTCCACAGGGGAATGCTGACTTGGGAACCTCCCAGCTGGTTCTAAGGGCAGGAATGTGGCCTCGTGCAGTACGCTTGTGCAGAGGTTTCAAGCCTATGGCCCACCTCAGGGCCTCAGATGCTGGCAGCGGGTACGGGCTGCCTGAACCCTGGGAACAGTCAGTCACCTGGGCACTCAGGAGCCTCCTCAGCGCTGTCCAGGGCCAGAGTGGTGATAATGGCAATGGGTTCACGAAGGTCTTGAAAGGTGCATCTTTAGCCAGCACTTTCAATCTGGTCTTTCCTCCTCCAGCTTGTTAGAACCAAGTGGCACGGTTTTGTTAGGCTGAAACTGAAGCAGGAGAGGATGAGGGGAGCAGTCGTGGTATGGTCCCTTGTGAAGATGGCACCACAATCTTGACTTTACCCTCTGGAATTGAAGTTTAAGTGGAACTAGGTCTCCTACCCAAACTAGCTCACCTAGATCCTTTGCATCTTTTCCCACTTGTGTTGGCATGCTTCAGTGGTTCCTGTCTTGTGATCAAACATGCATCAGTTCTGTGTTTGGAGGTTTCAGCCAGAACCCCTGAACCGCTGTCTGCACCTGGAGGCAGTAATTCATTCATTTGCTGAACTATTTCAGCCCAGCCTGCCTGATCTGTTGCAAACACTGGTCCTCTGTGGAAACCAGTGTTTAAAGCTCCAGCTTCTGACCCACAAGGTGGGAATGATGGAAGCTCTCGTAGCTTCTATCATCTACCAAGGGGCCCACATCAAGCAGTTGAGCTCATCCAAGTAGGATGCCCAGCATAAGGGGTTTTCCTCAAACACCGGGTGCCTACACAGGACTTTTTCTATCTCATGTGGCAGGTGTCCTTCTCCCTGAGAAAATGCCACAGTTGCACACTGATACTTTAGTTCTTGTTTTTGTGATTTAAACACATGCATGAGAAGATTTGTGAGGAGCTAATTGGAAGGACCCTCATCCAACTAATCGGATGTAGCAGCAAATACACTCTCAGCAATGAGCTGGTCTAACTAGAACAGAGGCTGGCGGGGCTGCGTTGTACTGCTGCTTGCTGTGGCTCTCACACCAGGCACTGAGCTTTTCTCTCCAGGGTGGCTCCTGGATGTTAAGCCAGGTTCCTGCCTCCATTTGAATTTAGCGCAGCTCAAGGTATGTTCTTGACACACCTTGTTTACATTCCTCCTCAAGGAGTATAAACATGTGTTTGGTTTGGTTTTTACCATCCTGTCCTGGTGTTAATATGAGAAGATGTTTCTCATTTCCCCAAGCCGGCTATAAAATGTGTGGATCATGGAGGTTTCTTATTTCTTTTCTTTGGCTACTACTTATTAATCTTCAGCTTTACATTTCTGTGGGATGGTGTGCAGATCTTCCATGAGCTAGTTGTGCTGGGGTCCGGCAAGTCTTGTGCAGGACCCTTTGAGCTATTACAAGTGTTTTCCACTCCCTAGGAGTTTCTGGCCCTTATTGGGAGGGCGTGGTGGGAGGGAGAGCTAATTAACATAAGGCCGTTAGCTAGGGAGTCAGAAGACCTGAATTCTGGGATCAACTTTGCCACTTAGGTTGACCATGCTACACTTGACAAGCCCTTCTTCTTCTTTGGCCCTCAGTTTCCTCATCTGTACAATGGGTATATTGGCCTCAATTACTATCAGGCCGTCTTTCAGATCTGTTATCCCAGATTATTCTGTCCTCTGTCCTTTTGTCATCTTCTCACAGGATTCTGACATGATGAACTTTCAACCAGCCTTAGATGCTGCCCATTCCTTTGAGTTTTATAGATGTCCAGTCCTCCTTTTTCTCAAAGGTTCTTTATAGATTTCGTCTCCTCTTTGCTTTGGGGACAATCATCTCATTTATTTATTCCCTAAATTTCAGTTCTACTGCTGTCATCACAGCTATCTTCCAACCACCATCCTCTCTGGGCCATCAGTGTATCTATTTCCACATACCAGTCTTGTTTCATTCTCCCAACAGCTTTCAGCATTAGGGATAAACCCCTCAGATGTAGTTCCTGCAGAGACATGAGTACATGAAGGATCAGAGGCCTGAGGAACATGGCCCTTTAAAAAAGTCTTATCCTAATGAATTGCAGCATTCCTAGTAAGCATCTTCTTTTTTTCAGCAGTGACATTTACAACTTGGCGTCTTATTTCATTATTACATAAAAGGATAACGGTCTGGACAGATGCCTGCATGACAGTGCAGGCGGAGCTTGAGGCTGTCAGCCTCCCTGAATAGAAGGACGGGTCCTCCTGCTTTAGCTTGAGAGGTGACAGCTGGGTCAGTCTTTTGACTTTGGTGTGAAGGGGTCACTTTGTGCTGGAGCTTCTGCTTTTTCCCTTCCTGATTACTTAACCCTGCTTGGTAAAGTCCCTCTCAAGAAAGGTGTTAGCACTTTTAGCAACCCTTCCTGAAAGGTGCTTTACAAGTGAGGAGTTATAAAAAATAATAAAGCATCTCAAATTGGTGCACCTTGGGGCTGCTCATGACCTTTCCCGGGTCACTCCCCCCAGTCCCCAGAGAACAGGTTAAGTGCTCAGATTTATCGAGGGGCCTGTTGAGGCAAGGCTGAGGCTCTGCCCAAATGAAGGAGCTGTGTCTCTTCAGGAGACTTGTGATGTCCCTGAGCTCTGCCTTCCCAGCACATTCACTTTCTGAAGGAGCATTCTCTCTGGCAAGGGCCATGAGATAGGTACACAGGTGGTAGTGACCTGAGGCAGCAGGCCCTGTCCAAGCAGGCCAGGGAAAGAGACATGTGGGCTGCTCCTTGCAGAATAGGTAGGATTTGGATGACTTGGAGAGACCAGGGCAACATATAGCACGTGTAGGCTTTCAAGGAAGAATGGCTGATTGAATGAATGAATGGCCTCTCTACCGTTAGCAGCTCAATTACAGTGAAATTAGCATTTCATGTAGAGGACTTCCCTTAAACTCTACATTTGGCCAGCTTGTTGTTCTGCTTTTTGTCTATCAAGGGTTTGGCACTTCTGCATGTTCCTGGGGTCCCAGTGTGGATAGCATTGGAGCCAGAATCTGCCTCCTTGGAGCTCCTCTCTGGTCAGAAGGGGAGTCAGAGTCTGTGGAAAGAGTGTGCTGGGCTTTCATGTCAAGTGAACTTAGTTCAGACGCCAGCTCCAGCACTTATTTCTCGTGGACCTTGGGCTATTGTTAACTATTTTTAACTATTCTAAGCCTCTCTTTCTTCATCTAGATACGTTGGGTGGTTATGAGAAATAAACTATTGCTTGTGCAATGGTGAACACTTAAAAACCACTCAAAGGAAGGGTGCCTCTATATGGCCGTGATTGTTATTGGAAGTACTCCCTGGGGCCCTGAGGATGAGTCTCACCCTTCTCTCATAATCTTGACAGTGCCACAAAGTTACCACCAAACATCCTTGAGGCCTCCGCATGTCTAGGCCAAATGCCCTGTGTCCAACCATCCCCCACACCCACTGGCTTCATCAACAGAACCTGTGATGATGTGGTTTCTCCGCTTGGGGTGATGGTGCCATTCTGTCCCTGTCTCAGAAAGTCCCTGCTGTACCTTGTGTGAGGGCTGCATGTGGGAGCTGGGGACGCAGGAGATGAACCAAAAGAAGGAAGAGAAATGGCTGGAGTGGGTGGGTGCTGCGGAGCCTCCCCATTAAGTCTTCCTGATGGCTACGACTCCGATTCCTGGTCAGTCACTCTCTCTCGGTGCACAGTGTTCTTCCCTGAGGTCACCATCAGGCTCCTTTCCTGTATTCCTAGAGCCATGTCTGAGAGCTGCAGGCTCCTGGAGGCTTCGCCCTGTGGCCTGTTTCTAGTCTCCACTCCTGCTTTAGGGCAGCTTTCCAGGTGACAGCAGAGTCACCACAAGGGGCCCCAGGGTCATCACCTTTCCTGGTATGTAAGTGGTTATTGTTTCTGGTGCAGGAGGGGAAGCAGCATTCCCACTCACATTTCTGTATGGGGTGGGCAGTGTGAAGTCAGGCAGGGTCCACAATGGCCTGGTGGGCCGCTTCCCTGTGGCCCTCCCCACAGGGGCCAGAAAAGCCGTCTCTGGTGCCCTCTCCCTTTCCTCTGGCCTGGACAGCTGGGTTCTTACCTACTGTAACTTGTTTTTTCCTTCAGGAAACTCAAGTAGGATGTCGACTAATGTTTTGTTTCCATGTCACAAAGGAAGATAGAACAAGCAACAAATGAATCAATTTTTCTTAAATCGTAAACTGATTTTTTCATAAACTAATTTAGAGAATGGCAATTAAATTCTGCAAACATACCTCAGTGTTTGGGTGCCAAGCCCTGTATGATGGATGGATGGAGGCTGAGATGCCGCTGCCGAGAGGGTCCTTGTCTGCAGAGGGCTTCCAGGGCCCGCCTGTCTGTCCTCAGGCAGTGGCTGGGCTCTGCCGCAGGCGGGACAGGTGTAGGAAGGCTGGTGAGGAGCCAAGCCCAGAGTCCCAATGCTCCGGCTGGTGTTGGTGCTGCACCACCTCTCTACGCCTGCGCACACATCAAGGTCTGCCCACGCCACCCTCTTCTGTTAAGTCTTCCTAGGCTGCCTCAGGCCTCAGCAGGTCTCCTACACTCTAAGCCCTGGATCCCTGTAGGCTCCACTGCCTTACATAGATGACGTGGAACAACTAAGATTTAGAGAAGTCAAAGAATTTTCCCTGGGTTACAGAATGCATCAGCAGCTAAACTGGAACTTGCACTCATGTGGTCTGATTCCCCTCCAGGCCTTCTCTGTACACCAAGTACTTACGATTTCTCTTCCTCATTTGCTCCCAAGCATCCCCTCTGTGGGGCTCTCGTAGTCTCTCTTCCATTTTGTGTTAGCACTAGATGCCCTCTCCCTGGTTTTAGTCACCAGCATGTCTCTGTTTGAGGGTAGGGTCTCCGTCAGCCTGATGTCTTGTCCCCTCCTGGCACCAACAGCATAGGAGCTCAGTCAGGCATGGTCAGGTGAAGGATGAGAGAATGAACTTGGCCAACACCTTCCTCCTCCCTTCTTGCCTCTGAGTTATCTGCAGGCAACAGAAGCAGACATCTCTTACATGCCAGGTAATTGTGAGGCTCAGTTTGTCTAGCTTACATGTGTTTAGGTTTCCAGAAGGTACTAATAGAGCTTAAGACAATAATGGCTTTTACCCCTCTCCTGTGGGTCATACACCACCTGTGCCACAAAGAACACCTGTAGGCTTTCAGTTTTAAGTAGAGTGTCCATAGAATGTGTCAGATACTTTTGAGAATGGAACGGTGCGCTGTTGACAATTATACCAGTACAGTAAACTAGGGCATATGGTCACCTGGATTTAAATAAAATGTGCGTCTGCAATTGGAAGGAAAGATACAGGACTTTTGTTTGTGGAGACATCTAGTCTTGTGGAGCTGGTGGCTGGCAAAGGAAGGGCCTTTGTTGCCAGCAGCAACTTTGCATCTTCATTGACAGCAGGAATAATCCAGAACCCTTTTCTGCACCTTCTGCTTCATTTTCTATAAATAGCTGAGCCTCCCAGGATGTGTGTCCGTGTTTTATTATTGTCTTTTTCTTTCCTCCAGAGATCCTGCGGATAATTCAGCTGGACCTAGACCTAAAGTACAAGACCAACATCCGGGAATTGTTTGAGGAGTTTGACAATTTCCTGCCCAACGCCATCATTGGCATCGCAAGAGAGATGCAGCCGGTGTACAGGTAGGTGGCAGCTGTTGGTGGGCTTCCAGGACTCCTCCCCACCCCTTCCTCCCCTCTCTCCTGCCGTTCGTGGCAGACTGGGATTTATTAGTGTGAAATCTTTCTGCACTTAGTGTCTTCTACTTACAGCTAAGTACCTGTGGACAGGTGGGTTTGCGCTGAAGCTGGAGATGACATCTCATGCTTTTGAGGGAGTTTGTGACATTTTTCTTGAGGAAAGCTCAGCTGTGTTGGTTGTTGGTTCTGGTTAAGCTCAGAATTTTAAAATCTTGGGCTTTGTCTTACAGAGGAAGCATGAGGATCTAGCTTTAACTTGCTAGTCTGGTGATAAACTAGGCTTTCTTGGCCTCTGAGTCACCGGTGACCGCTCCTCTGTATAAGTGGGGTAGGTTTACCAGTGTTTTGTATAGAGGAAAGGCAGCACAACTTTGGAACACATATTGGTGTTACCTACTCGAGGTAAAGAAGCACGCTCTGGGCGATGCAGTGTTTTATTGCCAACTGTGTATCATAAGAGAAAACCCAGCACCTGAGAACCAGGGGATGTGTTCAAGGACATTCACTGCAGCATTGTTGGTCATTGCCAAAAACTGAAAACAATTGAAATGTCTGTAGACAGCAGAATGGGTAAATAAATATCCATGCAATTGAATACTAAATATATAAAAACAAAAGTGAGCAAACAGCTACAGTTAACAGTATACTGAGACAAAACGAAACTGCGGTCTTTAGGGATGCATACACAAGTACTAAAAATTCTAAGGACAACCGGGAAATGATGATTCCCAAAAGCCAGAATGGTGGTTACCTATGGACGGGATGGGGGAGTGATGGGGAGGGGCAGGGTGGGGCTTGCCCCTGGAGCACCACAGTGCCTCAGTTCCCTGCCTGGGTAGCTGTCATGTGTTTGCATGCATGCTTTTGGTTAGTGTATATCTTCCGGTTGGAAAAAAAGAAGGAAAGTCAGAAGGACCTACAGGTTTTCATTAACAAGTAGGCCTATGGCCCTGGGTCCAGAGAGTTCCATGTTGCTGACTGTTCCTCCTCTGGGCAGAGCCATAGCTGACCCAGAGCCGAGCTGCCCAGAGCTGGAATTTCACCGTCCCCTGGGCTGGCCTGCTTTTTGTTCTCAGTGCAGACCCTCATGCTGGCTCCCTTTGGACATTCTTGGAGCTTGGCCCAGTCTTCGGAGCACTGCAGGGCACCAGCAACCAGTGACTCAAGAGCAGCAGGCATTTCTCCTACAGGGGGGTGGGTATGACAGTCTCAGCTTGGCTGTGGCTATTTGCAAGACCCAGATCACATAACAGGAAATTCCTGCAAGGCCTCTGAATGAGCTGATAACTCCTGGGCCTTGTTGAGCTGTTCTGGACAAAATCCTCTCACAGGTTGCTCCAGAGTCACAAAGTAGATCCTCTTACTCTGCTCTGGGGAGTGGACAGGAGGGATTTGGACATACACCGGCCATTGAACTCACAGCAGCCTCCCTGTCTCATTACTTCACCTCATACAAGGTGGATCTTATGTCTGGGATTCTTGATTTCCTGGCAGGAGGTGATGGAAGGAACACTGAACTGGAGTCCAAAGTCCTCTGTGCTGGTCCCAGCTCTGCCACCAGGCCTGGGGCCCTGGCTCCTCTCCCTGAGAGTGAGAACAGGTGTGTTCCACACTCTGTCTCCCAGCTCCAGCAGTGGGGATCCCAGCTCTCCTGATGCTCACCATTTTCTCATTGTCTTTCCTCTGTCCTGAAGTTGCTTGTCTGTCAGTGAGCTTCTCACCGCTCTGTAGGGTCCAGTGTCCCTGGAATATTTAAACCAGGCAAATTTCTCAGTTAGAGCAGTGATGCCTTCAATTCCTGGTTTGAAATCTTCTTATGTAATATAAATGGAAACCTGAGCACATGCAATTTAAATTGACCAGAATTTATGTTTTCTGTAGATCTAGGATCTTATAAACTGTGCAATTAAATTGATTCAATTATCTGGCCTTTTCAAAAGCAGTCTCTGAAATATTTTAGATCCAAAATGAAATTGAGTTTTTCTCACCTTCAGTCTTTAATTATTGTGATGAACAATGAGAAAGATGAGCCCTCTGGTGCAGGACTGCCATGGAGTCCAAAAATGCTGCTTTCTGGGCCTGCGCACCCAGAACCAACAGACATGAAAACTCCCTCTACGGGCTTCCCTCTTTCCATCTCCCCCTCTCCCCCAGCTGAAATGTTTCTAAAGACCCTTAGGTCTCCAAGTGACTGCCCAAAGTGGTCTGTACCATATTGCCTCTGGATAATTGCCATTGAATATTCTGGGCCCGAGAATGGTTTGGTGCAGACTGGGGCAGACAGGTAATGGAGTATGGCTTTTTGCCATCTTCCACAAGAAAACTGGAGACTCTTCTGTGACCTGAAAGACCTAGTGTTAAGTTGTCTGCCACTTTGAAGCCTGTGCCTGGGTGTGTGTATTTGTGGGAAGTGGGTGGGAGAAGAAAGGGAGGGATGGAAAGGAGTAAGTGAACAGCACCCAAGCAAGGACAGACAGAGCTGGGCCCTTCTCATGAGCCGCAGCCTGTCTCCTTGGACTTGTGGGGAAGCCCCTGCACGGCCATCTGCCCACCTCCGCAGGCGCTGGCTGCTCCCTAGGCTCTCCTTGAGGAGCTGGCAGCTGACAACTATGCGCTCTCCCTAACTAATGGCATCCGAGGTGGGCAAGTGATTTTTTTCTATCCTAAGGGGAATCTGCTAGCATCTATGAAAAGAAAGGAAAATTTAGAAACAAAACAAAACAGCATGAAAGCAAAACTTGGACAGATTAACTGAGTTCATTTTGAGCTGGAAATTCACCAAGCAGAAATAAATTTGGATCTCCTCAGTGGTGTTATTTTTATAGTCACTTGTCCGACAGTTACTTGACTTCCAAAGGGCGCATATTAAGTCATTTTTATGGCTGTTTCCCCTCTATTGTGTGCCATTAACATTGCAAGCTTGGAGGGGGGTGGGGAGAGAAAATATTTCCCCCCATCTGTTTGACAAGTAGCTTTCTTTACTTTTTTTTTTTTTTTGCCAAATGTGCACCAGATTGACTGTATTTTCTGGAAAATGGAGGCTCATGAGATGCTATAGTAGTGATAGAGGAACCTTTTCTTCTTGGATCCTGGTTAAGATTCTGTTGAGTCAAATATCCTGTGACCTTTCTCATCTGAAAATTGGTCATTTTGGGTGAAACATTGCCCTTCCTTTCTTGACTTTTTCTCTTTCTTGTATCAGGGAAGTAGGTCACAAACAGGTCCTCACCGGTGATACGTTTGGTGGGATAAGTGGCCAAAAGGAGAGAAGGGCCTAGGGACCAGCATGGTCTCTATAAACAGACAACTGTGTTTTGCAGATGCGTGTTAGTCCAGGGTGCCATTTTGAATCTGCTTCCTTACGAATGTATTAGAAGACTGAAGAAAACTCTCAGACCCTCTTGATGTACAGCCTATAAAAATTACAAAGAGTAAAGCGGCTCTGTGTAGAAGAAATAGCACTCAGGTTGTACGCAGAAACCGTGGATTATAGACCTGCCTTTATGAGTTACCCATGTGATGCTTTGCAAGTCACTTGATTCTCTGACCCTCTGTTTTTTAATCTGTAAGTGGGGATAAATATATGCAATGCACAGAATCACTAGAAAACTCAAATGTAATAACACACATGAAGGCTTCTGGTATAAAAGACCTCCTTAGTGAGGAGTCTTTCCTCACTCCCTCCCCTAATCCTCACAATTCCTTTTTGTGTCTCCCCCCACTCTCACCCCCCACCATGGTTTGTTCTTCTGGAAACCTCCTTCCTATTTTACCCCACTCCCAACCATATAGGGTTACCAGTTAAAATACAGGACACCCAGTTCAATTGAATTTCAGAAAACCAATGAAAGTTGTTTTGTATAATTAGGTCCCAAATAGTGCATGGGAATGTACTTGTACAAAACAATTATTTGTTGTTTAAATGAAATTTAAATTTAATTGGGTGGTCTGTTTTTTATTTTGCTAAATCTGACAGCCCAACTCTTATCCAAGAGTTAAAAGTCTTCTCAAGCTAAGCCAGTGATGTGGCTTTCCTACAAGACTCTTGACTAAGCAAGAACAAAGGGCGAGGAAGTGGAGCTCGTGAGGGGGAGAGAGCGAGGAGTGGGAGGCAGCCCTCAAAGTCTCCGAGAGATAACAGGCCTGAGGTTCACCACTGTGCAGGAGCGAGAGGCCAGCCTGTGGTTTTGGGGGCGGCCACTGGGGCTAGGAAGCCTGGCACTGGCTTAGATTCAGGCCACAGGGCTCCTGCTGAGCCAGGGTGTGGGAAGGAGGGAGTGGGGGTCAGAGGGGACGGGGGAGGGGGGGGAGAGAGAGAGAGAGAGAGAGAGAGAGAGAATATATAGGGTTTGGCAGAAGTAACACCTGCTTGAGTGTGGTTGGCAGGATAATAATATGGGTATAATAATTTATAGTTTTAATTTGAACATTTTACCTAAAATGTCATATGGTGTGCTTGAGTGTGATATTGTTATGTTACAGAATTACATGTTTATGGTTTTTTAATAAATGGTTTTGTAATAAAAAAAGAGGCATCATTTGTGCCAGATCCTGTGTATGTGAGTGTGTGTGTAATCATGAGAAAGAATGTGCGTGAGAGTGTGTGTGTGTTGAGGAGCTGGGGTCACAGCCCTTGGTTTTGGTCACTCTGTCTCAGAGCTGGCCACCTGAGGAGCTGCAGAATGGGAGCTTTGTGGGTGGCAGCTGTGGGCTTCCGGTTCATTCTGTCTCGGCTCCCCAAGCCAGCTGTGTGCTGGTCTGTGCTCAAACCCATCCTGAGGGGGAAGCAGCAGGCTAATCCTGTCAGCTGCTGATAACATACCACTAGGCAGGAATTTGCTTTTGTGTTAAGTATTTTAATAGTGTCTACTCTTTCACCTTTTAGGTCATGTGGTTTTTATTGGCAGCATTTGTGCCAGCCTAGACTCCTTCCAGATCCTTGGAATGAAAAGGTCCGGCTTATCTGCAGGGTGCCTCATCCATTCCTGGGGCTCCCAGGGGAACTGGGGAGGAAGTGAGGTCTAACACAGAGGTTGGAGGAGGGTGGGTGGATGCCCTCTTGCTTGCCCTCTGCCACTCACAGCTGTGTGACCTTGGGTAAGTCTCTTGATCTCTCTGAACTTCAGTTTCTTTAGCCAAGAAGCGGAGGCTATAGCACTATGGAACTACGTATGGCACAGGTGATCGGAGGACTCATTTAGGCAATGTACTTACAGTGCCTGGCACAGAGCAGGGGCCCTGTAGTGTTGGTGGCAATTTTACCCAGTCCCATCTCAGCAACTTATTAGTTCTGTGACTATAGGGAAGTCACTTATTAACCTCTGAGCTTCAATTTCCGTGTATGTGAAATTGGAGCTACTGATAACTTAGGATAATCAGTGCTAATATTTTGGCTTCTCAGCATCTGAACTCCCTTCAGGAATTCCCGGACATGTGAGCCTTCCGCCTCCCTTTCTGGAGTGCAAAAAGGCTGGACACTTTATTTCCTGGACTCCTTGCAGCCAGGGTGTCGGTGCTGTGTCCCCCTCCTCCGCTCGCTCCCCTGAGGAAACCATCATCATGAATTTAGTATCTGTGTAGGCTGGTTTTTATGTCTTTACTACATATCCTAAGCAACATAAGGTATCTGCAAAACAGACACTGCCAGTATTACAAGGAGAAAACAAATGATCCACAATTCTGGCCAGGAGTTTTAACATCCTTTATTAGAAACCCAGCGCTCAGAGAGGGGAAGACATGCAAAGAGAAGATTGCAGTATAGTCGCTGCGGAGGAGGAAGGAAAGAGGAGGGGCAGCGAGAGACGCAGAAGGACAAACAGTGTCTGAGGCAGGCATCCTATTCCCTGATTTCACACCAGAGCCTGGCTTCTCCTTTCCCTGGGGAATGGGGTTTCTCAGTCCCTGGCCCCCTATAGAGGGCAAGGGTCTGGCCACTGCCTGCTTCTGGCCATGGCGCCAGCCCGGATCGCCAGAGTGGTTGGTGTTCCATCTGGTCCGTGGAGATGTTTATCTCAGTTTGAACCCTACTCTGTCCTTTCCCCCTGCCACACCCTTTGAACTAAAAAAAAAAATTATGAAAAATTAACACATTTTCATTAAAAATTTTAAAAGTTGGTGAGGATTTTTACTTTTCCAGAAACTTTCTGCAGAATTATCAGTGTGTGTGTTTTTTTTTGTGTGTGTAAACACACAAAGCTCATGTTGTATACCCTCGTACATCTCCCTTTGTTCACTTAACAGTGTATCTTACCCATCCTTACAGTTAACTCAGTACTCACTATATTCTTTAATTAAACATTGCTAGTCTCCAACGTAACTTTTTTTCTTACTTTTTACTGTGGAAAATTTCCAACAGAGTAAGGTATATGGGTGCTTCAATATTATAATATTCTTGGAGCTTCAACAGCCCTTGGCCAATCTTGTTTCATCTCTGCTTCACCCACTTCCCCCTCCATTCTTTTTAAGCAAGTTCCAGACAACATATCATTTCATCTGTAATTGTCATTTTTAATCTGTTTTTTTTTTTTTAAAGCCTATCTACCATTGCTGTGTTTGGAGCTGGAGTGTTGTGTGAACTCACAGTGTCATCTTGTCTTCCGGTCCCTCAGGCTGCTACCAGTTTGCCTGAGGGCGGAAAACAGACAGACTGCGGCGCTGCCATCAAACCAGCCAGCACTTTCCGTCTCTCCCCAGACTGGCTCCTGTCAGGATGTTGCTCTGACAGTCATGTCTGGAAGGTTTGACGGCCAGTATAAATTCAGATCTGTTGCTCACTGGGCATGACGCTCTGCTTTGTAAGAAAACCCGACCGCCACCGTCATGTCAGGATGAGTAAAGGTGGGACTTGAAGATGAAAAGAGCAGATTCTCTTCTTCCCTCTGACACCTGAGGGTAAATTTCTTGGCACTTGTTACTTGTTTTTTGTTTAAATTAACCAAGATTGAACCTGTCAGTTTCCACTAGAGTTAAATCTGAGTAAAAGAGAGAAAAGCCTGTCACCTTTTAAAATAGTGACTGATAAAGAAGTCCAGTATTCCTTCCTCCCTGGGAGTCGGAAGGCTGGGCTAACTGTGTGTGTTTGCTCAGCCTGTGTGACCTGGAGGCAGAGAGAGAGAGCCCTACAGGAATTACTAATAAAGGAGGAGAGAAATACCTGCCCCGAGGTAGAGATAAAAATATCTTCTATGAGGTTGTTATTTTTTAATGACACCATTGGGAAAATGTGTTTTAAAAGGAAAAAGCTGTGTACAGAAGAAGCCAAGTGGAATTGTGTTTGTGTTAATGTAACTGCTCCCCATCTGATGGTTGTGAACCCCCTGATGCCAGCAGAAGGTCGGGGAGCCAGCCGGAGACGGAGGGACAGGCTGAGCCACGGTCCTGGCAAATACATCGGGGAGCTTCCATCCCCTGAAAACACTACTCATTTCAGTTCTTTGTCTTCCTGCACATTATCAGTGCATTGGCTCTACGGAGTCCATAACAAAAGGCCCATCACATGGTACCTGGAGCAGATGTCTTTTGAAAGAGTGAGTGAGGAGGTGGATGAGTGGACCGGGTGTGCCAGGAACGTAGTAGATGTTTGTTGAATGCACGAAGGAACAAATGCTGAGGCAGAGTGTACTTCCTCAGGAGCGTGTTGGTCAAACATCTCATCACTGGCCTTCTTACAGAAATGGCTTTCACATATTTTTAAAACCATCTGTAGAAAACATTGTTATTCTCAATTTTCACTGTGCTCACTGTGTGTGAACTACAGGATTTTGTGCTTTGAGAAATTATGACGTAGAAGAAAGAATGAGGGAGATGGGGCAGGTAAAATTCAGTGAAAACACAGACACAAAAATGCGAACACACCAAGTCTGTATTGCCAGTTGCGGATGTCCTCTGGGTGAGCCACAGTGATGCTCCGCTGTAGGAAATGTAAACTTCACCGTGTGGCCCACATCATCCTGTTTCATATCCTGCCTTCAGAACTCTAAGAAGTGTGTGTGCCACGCTTCTGTCTTTCCTTTGAAAGGCTTTTTCGGAAGGGTGGTGGGATTTGCTGTGTGGGCATAACCTCCAAGAATTGTACTTAGGAGGGCCCTCACTCTGTGCCTGTGTAGAAAACTCAGTCCATGGGCATTTGCCATGGGCCTGGCTGAACAGTGGACAGAAACTGGACCCTGTCTCTGGAAGCCTGCAGCCTTGCTGCTGGGACCACCTCCCCAGATCGCTCCACTGAGCGGTGGGCTTGGGTGGGTGCTCCAGCTGAGACACAACAGAGGATGGTGCCCCTGGGAGGATGGCCCTGTTTTGCATTACTGTACCTTGTTTCTTTTGCTAAATAAACATCATATTGGCAGAGCCTCATTTACAATCTGGGCAGCAAAAAAGACTTAATCTATAAGCATCTACCTGGGGGGAAAAAAAAAACAAAATAGCATAGTTGAATCACAGGGGCGTATGTACAAGAGGGATTATCTGTGACAGTGTGTGGAAAGGACTGAGTTAAGCGTGACCAGTGCCATGTGAGGGGAATTTAAACATAGCCCCATGGCCACCTTGAGTACACATTTCAGCCATGTGACTGTTTCTGCAGGATATGCAGGCCCCAGGCCCTCCACTTCCACGTTAGCAGCAGAAATGTCAAACTTTTAAACTGGACTTGACTTGGAAATAAACACATTACCTCTTATTCCTACGCTGGGTGACTTCTTTAAATGAGCTATTGACGGTTGATCATAGAGAACCCTTGTAATCTTCTGTTTAGGGGTGACAGACTTGACTTTCTGAGTTTTTTATTTAGTATCCAGAATTACTTAGTATGTAATAATGCACCTGGACATTTGCTGTGTCCCTGCCTCTGTAGACAGCGCTCATTATGAGGCTGGCTGGTCCTGATGGACTTCCGGAAATGTGAAGTCACGGAGATGCTCGTGGGGCCTCGTTACTGTCAGTCATTGTGGATTGAGGTGCCAGTGCATTTGGCTACTTCACTGGTTCCACATCATCCACTTGGCCCTGTAAGGAAATAATGTCTCCCTTAATAAAATCAAGTCAGTGTCTGCCCTGAGTATGAGCAGGGGAAACCCTTTCTGTAACCGGGTAGGACCATCTTAATCTCGATGGACTCAAGAACCATGAACTTGGGACTGTAAAGAAGGCTCTATAATTCTAGCTGTCTGCTTGGCTCTGTAGTAAACATTTAGCTTTTCAAGAGTCCGGAAGATAGTGTCTAGGCAAGGTAAAGACGTAACAATAAATCATATTGTTTAGATGGAATAACTAAAACGGAGGAGAGGCATGCCCGTTTCCTCTGCCTTTTCCTTCCTACCCAGATATCAACAGTGTTTGGGAAGAGCACAATGTGATCTTGGCCTTCCAGGCCACCTGGCTGCTCACACCTCACATCATTTCAGCTGCTCTCAAAGGTTAAAGGCATCATACAGCTGATCCCCCATACTCTTTTGTGTAAAAGGAGTACAGAGAGACTCTGAAGCCTTGTTGGTTCAGAGAAGACTTGAAGTGGCCTGCCAGAGCCTGGGAGAGATTTTTGGATGAAATAAAATATCTGGATTGCATGTGATTAGCTACAGCCACCTGCACAGACCAGGCCAGAGGAGCCCCAAACCCCAATCCACACACGCCGTATCACATTGAAGATCAGATGGATGTGGGTGGTGGTTCTGTAAAAACTGTTAAGTGAAAGAACATCCAGTTAGGCTTTCAAAAGCAGAAGGGATAGCCCAGTGAATGTAACTCATTGTAACAGGCACAGGAAGGGGCCACCTGTGATTCAGCACCTCAGGATATAGCTTGTAGCAGTTTAATTTCAAGTAAATAACCTCTGGGAAATAATACAAGATTTTTGAGAATTTAAAAATGGATGTGAAAGAGAAGAAAGGAAAGTAATTGATTGAAAACCCATCTATGCCCTGGTTCCTAACTGCTGAGTCTAATGTTTTTATTTTGCAAGAACATGAGTCCCTGTGTTGCCAGATTTTTCTCATTTTTCCCCCCAAGAGAAGCCAGAAACTTGTGTTGTTAATGTAAAAGCTCCTGATTTTTAAATATTGACAATTAAAGCCAACAATCTGCTGCCTAAACAAAACACAATGGTGCACCAGTTTCAGCTCGAGAACTGTGAGGTTGAGATTTGGGGTTTAAAAGTTTATTGAGGCAAAAAACAAACCAAATGCTTCCGCCCATCGGCCTGGACCTTTCAAGGACGTTGCTTGATTGGTCCTTGGGTACTGATGGTGATAGTTTTTGAATGCTGCAACTTTGTTTTCCTCTAGTGTTTTCCTTCATTAATTGGAAGAGTTGATTTTTTACTGGTAACTTAGAATTCTGTCAAGTGTTTTTTCTAATTAACCTCAGACTTACCTAATAACAACATGTTAAGGCCAAATGTAATCCTTGCCCAGAAACGTAATTTTGGAAGAAAATAAAAAGATCCCTAGACTTACCGCTTATCAGAGCTGGCAACCACAATACCTTAACTTTAACGGGTATGAGAACTTCTTAACTACTCGCAGTGTCTGAAGATGCTCTGGGGAGATGAACGGTCTAGACAGGGAGGGAAGAAGGGGGAGACGCCAAAGGGAAGAGAAGAGAAGGGAGGGGTCTCGGAGAGACGTGGCAGTTGTGTGTGAACCGCTTCTCATTTCACCGTCCTGTCTGTGCAGTGCAACCTCACAAATGAGCGGGCGCAGTGCTGGCCCCACGGAGACCCCAGCCCCCGAGCCTGGCTGTCTGCTCAGCCCAGTGTGAGGGCGTCACTAATGAGGCACTGTAACCTCTTTGACTGCCCCTCTCTCCCTGGTCTTACAGTCACAAATACTTGTATTTGTCCTGGATAATTCATTAGTTTCTCCTTCTGTACAGCTAACTAGATGTCCTTTTCTTGTTCAGTTGACTAATAGAAAACATGGGGCCAAACATGTGGTACACCTGTAGCTAGCTTATGGATCTTTACAGGACGCACTTTGGCTTCTTTGCTAGCTAAGGTGAGTCCCCTCTGGAACAAAATGGGGGATGAGATTTAAAGGAAAGAACGGGAGGAAAAGAATGCTCTATGAATTAGGTCCTACCACTTAAGACTCCATTTTCCAGGTCTTCCCACCTGGAGTAATTAAGGATAAACATCATGAGAAATAGTCCTGGAAGGATGTACAGTGTGGGTGCAGTGACCATTTAATTTGAATATTAGCTTATTTTTTAAATTAGAACATGTTTGAGAGTGAAGGGGGGATGCTGTTAATCATGCCAGGACAACAGGTGTGAACCAGGACTGTCCTGGGCTGCCGGAGGACATGCAGTCACCCTTAGCTCCAGGGTGGAGCGGAGAGGGGTGGATGGGGAAGGGCGAGGGAAGGGGATGGTACAGGGGAAGGCTGCCGTGAGAGGCTGAGGCATTCAGCGTCAGATACTGCTGAGGTTGGCAGTGTGTTTGGTGCTATCACCTGCTAGAACCAGGAGGGGAGGGCTGGGTCCTTGTTAGTTTTTGGCTGGACTTTCCAGGTGAAGAGTACAAGTGTCCTATCTCTATAAGTGCATCGCACCAAGTCTGCCTGGCGTGTCTGCCAGGGGGTAATCCCCATCAGCTCAGGAGCTGTATGTAATTGAATAGGATTAAGCTCTCTCTGATGGGTGGTGC
Organism: Anoura caudifer; assembly: GCA_004027475.1. NCBI lineage: Eukaryota > Metazoa > Chordata > Mammalia > Chiroptera > Phyllostomidae > Anoura > Anoura caudifer. The sequence continues at coordinate 286,964 of PVKU01000348.1, read as the reverse complement.
TAACACTACATAAAGACTATAATTTACTAATTTTGAGAACTCACCGCTGGGATTTGGCCATAATTCCGTGTAGAAAGAATCAAGGAAAAGGAAGTGGAGGCGAGGTAGTTGCCTTTCAAAGTGTAAATGCTTTGTTTTTACCATTGATTTGCAGCTAGTCTCAAAAATTCCCAAGAGCTGCTTCTGGTGGACATTAGCCACACTTTAGAATTTCACCAGGACTGCACCTTTCAGCTGTGACCGGGAAAGGTTGACTCGTGTGCTTCTGTGCACCCCAGAGGGCCTGCAGGGCAGGCTTTCCTCCCTGGACACAGCCGAAAATGTTGCCCTGTGCCTCCTGGGTGGGCTTTTATTATGTCTGGGGTGAGCAGAAGTTCCAGTAGCTGGGAGGGGTCCTTGTCTGGGAGAAACCAGCAGGGGCTGGAGGAGAAGGCAGCGTAGCCCAGCACTCCTGGCTCCAAGGAAGGGAATGGAATGGAAATCCAAACACCACCACCCCACCCCACCCCACCCCACCCCCGACCCTGTTGATGCCACTCCCGTGGCCTGGTCCTGTAATTACTCTAAATAAAGGTGACCTCAGGAAATCAACATGATCTGGGCCTCAGTCCTGGAGTCCTGGGTGCATTTTTTGGGAGGTGGCCGTTGTCCACTTAGCACAGCTGAGCTGTCTTTCTGCCTTTAACACCTTAGTTGTTAAGAATGTCATGGGTGTTTGTTGGGGACCTACTGTCATTGAACAGGCCACAGTCCAAGCCCTCAAGAGTATAACGATCTGCAGGGCCAGTCACCCCTGCAGCTGAGGGTCTGAGCACCCTAGAAAAGAGTCTGTGGCCCCCATTCCATAACTAGTGATACCTTCAGACCTTGCTTCCTTCCCTCTGTTCACTCTGATGCTCGGGGCCCTGGTCCCCTCTCCATCACTTCACACCATTTTATGCCCCTCAGAAGCCTCTGCTTTACCAGCAATTCCTGCCAATGGTTATAAGTGCCCCTTAGGCCTGAGCAGTGCTTACCTGTTCGCAGGTTGGTTTTACATTTGCTCCTCATACTAATTCAGCAGAGCAGGAAGGCAGGTGGTTTTAACCTTGATTTGCAGAAGAGACTGAGTTTTAGGTAGGTGAGATTTTCCCTGGGTCATTTGGTCAGGACTAGAACTCAGGTCCCTGGCCTCAGTGCCCTACTTGTCCTCTATGCACTTGAGGTCCTAGGAGGATGATTCTTAGACCCTGACCTCTATGTCCTGATTTTAAAAAAAAGCAGCAGATCTGGAGAGGTTTTGCATCCTCATACCCAGCTTGGGTCACCGAGTCTCCTTTATTGGGTAGGGGTAGAGGGAATTTTACAGCATACACGTAACTAAAAGCTAAAAAAGATCACACTCCTTCTTTCACAGTCTCTTAAGGCATTCAAGAGCATTTACATTCTACCTTGGCATTTGAGTCCCATACACACTGTCCTGCCACCTCCATCCACATCCGGCAAAGGCTGGCTTTATGCTCCAACCTCCAGGGATCCCTATGGCAAAATGGTTTTTATCACTTCTCCTCACAGCACAGTGACATCCCTGGTGATGCTGTGAGGAGCGTGCAATTAGAGAGAGCTGCGGATGGCTGCTCTCCGGCTGCTGCTTGAGGTTTTGGATCACTGGGGAATCTGAGTGGTGTAGGTTTTAGTGTGAACTGTGTCCAGCCAGGCCACTCACAGCTTTTACACCAGGGAAGGCATGTTTTTATAGTTGCTAGAGGGTGTGGGCTTCATATTTTTTGATATGTCTGCAGCTTGACTTGGACTAAAACTTCTCTTACCACATGGAAGCATTAGTGTAATTCCTTCCTCTCTCCCTCCCTTCCTTCCTTCCCTCCCTCCTTCTCTCCATCCCTCACATCTTTCTTCTTCTCCACACCCATCCTTCATCATTCATCTTCGATAATAGGAAAGATTTACTCTGGGTGTCATCGACTCTGTTGAGTTTCAATATCTACCCCTTAACTCACAGAATCCCATTGTGCTCTTTATTGCCGGAGCATCCTATTGTTGCCCACCTGTCTCTGTCTCCAGGTGTGAGGCCTGGAGGCCTTGTTCAGAGCCCGCTGAGTCTCCAGGGAGGCAGGGAGGTTCTCAGTGTGTCCTAGGCTCTTGGAAATTGAAACCACCTGTACTTTGCCTCCCTCCCTCCTGTCTCACCTCTTTGTCTATGCCTCTTTCCTCTCACTGAAATGGTTAACAAGCATCCCTCATCCAGTCAATTGAGTGCCGATGAGGGGGTGGAAAGACAGACTGGAATGGCTTGAGTCAAGTCACGTCCTCTTTATCTGCCTTGGTTTCCTCTGTTACAAAATGAGAAGGATGAACTGAATTGTCTTTCCTAATTCTCATAGACAGTAAATCATAGATTTACTACTATAATGACAGTCTCAGAGACAGGAGAGTCATCTGATGGCCTCTTTTCTCGTGTTTGAATTCCTCCTACAGCATCTCTGACTTATCAGGTCTCAGCTTGTTTACTTCTAAAGCAGTCCATTATTTTATTGTTGGACAAGATCATTGGAATGTTTTTCTGCATATTAAGTAAAAAAAAAAAAAAGGCTTCCCTGTGGTTTCTACTCATTGTCCCCCTTCTGTACTCTGGGGCCACATGGAACACATGTGCATTCTCTGCCCCATGAAAGTCCTTCAGATATTCAGATTTGTAGAGATGCTCTCATTTCCTCTGAGTCATCTTTTATCTGGGCTAATAGCCCTTCCCTCACACACACACACCCCTTCTCCCTCCACCAGGAAGGGCATTCCATTTTGAGGGCCAGCAAGTTGGAATATGGGCAGAAAAGCCCTCCCTTTTGATGTAGGTGCCAGGAGGCAGGAAGGATGCCTCTCTGGAGCAAAGCTTTGCAGACACACATTTCTTACCTGCAAAGCCAGGGCCCAGTTTGCAGGAGTCCCATCCAGCCTCCCCAGGGCTGACCTTGTCCACCACAGGGGCAGAGACTGTGCAGACCCCCAGACACAGACTGTGCAGGTTGTTCCCCGGGCCTCACCCAAGCCCTTGCCCTGTGCACACAGCTCAACGGCTCAGTACAGGGTCATGTTGCAATGTCAGTATAATGACCAGCAACACTCATGCTTCTGTTCTGGGTACAGGGACCAGCAAGGTTTTCAGGATGTCTGGGGCATTAGAAGAAGAAAGGGACAGAAAAAGAAAACTTTGGGACAGTCAGTATGTGGATGAAATATTTGAGTTTGTTGGGAGATGCCTAGAGGATCCCTAAATGCAGGGACTGCAGTGACTCCCCAAGATGTGGCTACACAGACCACATTCCCTTGCTTTCCCCACCTCACTAGCATTCTCCCATCTCCATTGTAAGGGGAAAATAGAAGATGTTCTGTGGTTGTGTCCTGTCTCCTCTCTGGTGGACGGGCTTGGCCACTTCAAATCACAGAACCATGTAACATGGATGTCAGCAGCTTCACGTGGGGACACAGCAAGTACTATGGGTTTTCTACAAACCATAGTGTGTCTTCCTGTTTTCTCGATGGGGCCTGTACCTTCTGGATCTCTTGCCAGGTGTGTCCAGTACATTTTCACAGCTATTAGCTCCAAGGGCCTCTATTCCCTGGAGCTTCCTGACAGCTGGGATTCATGGTCATGGGGCATTTGTCACAGTTTGGGGGTGGGATTTCTATATAACTGCTTTGAGACCTTACTACTTTTATTGTCACCTAAAAATTCGCTTAAACATTGTATTGGAGTAAAAATGTTTGCATGTCTCATATACATCTGGGTTGCACTCCAGGGGTTTTGAGCAACGTGAGCTTCCCTGCATGGAGTTCAGCGCAGAGCTGCAGTTGTGTGCTGGTTCTCAGGTCCCACAGAGTCTGGCTTGCCAGGGGGTTCTGAGGAGCAGGCGTGCCAGTGCCGGCCAGGAGGAAGGGCCCAGCCTTTTGGGTTGGGAAAGCTGGGTCACTTCCTTCCTCTCTCTCAACTGCGCTGAGGGTGACGCTAAGAGGCAGCATACTGGAGAGGTGAAGGGCAGGTTGCCAGGGTTTGAATTCCAGCTCTGCCACTCACTGCCTCCATGACCCTGAGCTGATCTCTTGACCTCACTGTGCCTGGGGCATTCTGTAAAACAGGACCTTCCTCACAGGGGTGGCATTGTGAGGACTGTGTAAGTTAATATTTGTCCAGTGCTTAGAACAATATGTAGCACAAGTGCTATGTGAGTATCTATAAAATAAGTGAAGGGGTCATGCCAAAGTATACACTGTGCATGGTGACTGCTCAGCAATAGTGTGCATCTCAGAGGCTTTCCAATGCCAGCTCATCTGCCTGGGGTTGTTATTCCTCACAGAGGGGATTAAAATATGAAATGCTATCATGCTAGAGGCTGAAAATTTGATTTTCTTGGTGCAGACACATTCTTTCAGAGTCCAGTAGATGCTGTTGCTTATGGACCGTTTCTCCCACAGGTTTTTGGTCAGGTGTTTGCCTGCAGTCCTTCCAGAACTCTTGGGCACCTGTTGGATACCCCCCAATTTTTTCTCCTTTCTACTTTGGGAGGAAGGCCCCATCCTCCTTTCCCTCTGCAGAGGTGGCAGAGCCATCCACCTGCAGATGTGGCTGCTGTGACTGCAGTGTCACTCAGGAAGCATTAGTTCCTCCCCTCATCAGAGTTTCACAGCCCCCCAGCCCCCTGCCTGCCCAGCAGGAGCTTCTGCTGCCTCTTTCTTCCTATTCTAGGCCCCTCGCTCCTCCTTATTCCCATCCGCACCCTCTTTGTTCCATCAGCCCTGACACCATGCTGGTGGGGCACCTGCCCGCCGTCTCCACCCCAAGCAGGTCTTTCTGGATACCATGTCTTAAGATTCTGTATTGCTAGAACTCAATTAACTGGAAGATTTCACTTTATAGAGTAGCTACTTCTGTCCTTGTTAACTAGAAAATCCAGTTTATCGGAGTACATGGTTTTGATAGAAAGAATTATATGTGGAATTAAGCACACTGAGTTTAAATCGTGCCTTATTTTCTTTGGTGGTGAAATGAGAATCACATTGTGTGTCTCACAGTGTTTTTTAAAGATCTGCGTAAACCTTCAAGTGCTGCATGCGTCTCTGGAAGATTATGATTAGTCTTTAAGCATTCTGCTTCGCCAGCACCTCCTGGACGGTGGCCATGAGCTGCAAATCTCCAAGTAAACAAAGGACGAACATGTGGCATCACTCCTTGCCTCTGTAAGAAGGCTCACGGATCACCTCCCTGACAAAGGCTGCTATCATTCATGCCTTCAAAACCTGTGTTTTCTCTGTTGCAGTATAAATTAACAGTGAACAGAGATACACTTTGTAGTAACAACACCAGCAGCTCATGTGTGATGAAAGCGTAGCATGTGCTGCTTGGATGTCTAATTATTCCAGCTCCATGAGGTCAACATGTTTCTATCCTCATTTCGCAGGTGAGGAAGGGGAAGCGCAGGAAAAAACTCACGTGCAGGTTGTCATAGCCTGTTATGTGTGGAGGCTGGGTTCAAACCTTGGCATGACTCCTGATCACTGTGCTGCCCTTGTCCCCTGGGTGTCACATTGGCACTGATGAGCTCCAGGGGTACCTGTCTTTGTGGTGTCCAGTCCCTGAAGAATAAACTCTCTCCTGGAAGTGACTCGGTGTACCTAGCTGTCTGCAAGCATCTGAGTCTCTCTTCTAATGGGTGTGCATTTCTGAGAGGATGAAGAGGATGAACTGTGTCTAGTGACACTGAGTCTGTTTAAACCTGGGATCGATGCTGGCAGCACCCCCTGAGAATCAGCTGGTTGGCATTTCAGCTTCATAGTCACCACCCCCACCACCCCATTCCTGGGGCCCCAGTGCTGAGCCCTGGGCTCGGGGCTGATGCTCTGATCCTTCAGGGTATACTGATATGGTAGGTGTCAGGACTGTGTGATTCATTTAATACCTTTTCCTAAAAGTTGAAATAAAAATGAAGCTCATAGCTGCTGTTTGTAGTCTGGTCTGTCAGGGCCCTGCTGGGCGCTGGGGATGCAGAAAGGGGTCTGGAGCGGGCCTGCTGCCCTCAGGAGGACCAAGGTCGAGGACTCTGAAGGGGCTGGGGTGAGAGAGAACTGGTATGTCCTGAGGTTGAGATTGTGGAGAGGCCTTACTGGGCAGAAGGAACAGCCAGAGTGAGGGCAGAGGCTACAGAGGTCAGGCTGGGTTCAGGACCAAGGCGGAGGGGGGTCTGGCTGGAGCACTGGAGCACGTGGGCTGCCTAAAGGCAGGGTGACAGGACATAAGTCTGGAGAGGGAAGTGGAATCCAGCTGGTTTTTAAAAACTCAGAGGCCTACATCTGTGCTCATCTCCTCTCTGTGAGCTAACCCAGGGGCCACATGATATGTGTATTTGGCCTTTTCCATTCCATCTGTGACCCCACTCACACCCGGGCCCTACAGGCTAAGAGTGCAGCCATGGCCCCCACAACAGCGTCAGCCAGGCCCACAGCCTGCAGCCTCTGGGCCCGACAGGCAGGCTCCAGCCTGTTCCCCTTCCCCATGTCTGATTTCCTGATGCCTCAGCTCCACTGGGTTCCTTAGTCCCTCAGGAGTGAGGCCCTGCCTGGCTCCCTCCAGTCTCACTGGCTGGCTTCCAGCATTGTCCTGTTGGCCCTCCCAGATGCTGACCACGTGCCTGGACTTCATTTTTATTGCCACATCGACTCATCGAGCTCCTTAGGAGACAGCCAGAAGAGATAGTGACTCCATTTTACAGAATTTGTCCAATATCGCAAAACTAGCAAACGGGGGAACCAGAGCTCAAGCAAAGGCCAATATTCTTTTTACTTTATTGAAGTGTTGTAGCTTTTGTGGTGAAAAGAGCCTGGGTAGGCTGGGGCCCCCGGAAACGCCGTGGAGTTTTATCACTTATTACCTGCTCTGCCACCCTAGTTCTGCCCAGCTCATGCTCAGCGGACAGTCTTCTCAGAAGGAGGTTCTCACTCTGAATTGTTGCTTGCATCATCGACTTGTGAACACAGCAAAGAGAAGGAAGTGGGAAAAGTATCTCATGAGTGGAGTGAAGCATTCTGGGGGTGCATTTTTCTACTGCAGCAAATTCCAGGCTGTTCTACGTGACTGCTGATTTGCATGTGTTGCTGCAGTTGCAGAAATAGCCATGCTCTAGCTAACCAAGTGCTATGTGTCCAGTTTGCTCTGGGACAGATAGCTGCAAAGCCGAGGCCTGCCCTTGCTTGTAACACACTGATGAGAACGCAGAGCTAGGACTGAAAATTCCAGCTGCCTCAAAGACAACTGAGTCAGAGCACATGTCACATTGGCAGTGGCCTGCGTGCGTGTCCCTTTCATGGGTGAAGAACATGTGTTGGGAAATTAGAGAGGATGGGGAAGAAGGGGAGAGAGACCTTCTGCAGATGGTTGGGGTTCTGATCTGTGGTGACTGAGCAATGTAGGGATTAGATCTTTGGTAATTAGGAAGCCTATGGCAAAGAGGCTGCTCCTGCAGCAGTGGAGAAGGAACGGGCTGACAGAACAGATCAGCATAAGGCAGGAACCTGCTATGGTCAGTTTTTAGGACTGGCTGCAGGGGAGGGACAGATGGCTGGAGGGAGGCACCCAAATGTTGCTGCTTGCAGGATGCACAGGTCTTGGCTGTGGTATTTTTGCAAGTACTGAGCTGCATGGACCCTTGGGGATCTTGCCACCATTGGGTCCTGCCCTCCTTCCTTCCCTGTAGCTTGCAAGACAAAACCACTCTTAGTATGGTGTGAAGGCCCCTTTGATCTGGCTTCGACTTGATCTTTCAGATTCATTTCCCAACACTCCCCTCTCCCCCCACTCTCTCCACACCCTAAAACTCTGTGCGCTGTGACCTGTGTGTGGGCATGGGTGCATTTGTTCAGATTCTCAAAGGTACAGGTCTGTATAGTCTAGCCCCTCCGGATTGCCTGTTGCCTCCAAGGCTTTGCACACACTGTTCTTTCCCTAACTCCTGCTGTTGAAACCTCACTTATTTTATAAGCTGAGCTCAAGCATAGCCACTTTATGAACTCTTCCCTGATCTATGCTCCATCCCTCAGTTGGAATCACATCTCCCTTTCCCTTTGTTCATGAAGCTCTTTGCTTATGGCTCTGTTAAAGTGTTTACTTACTTTACTCTGGTGTCAGCACAGCTTGACCATAAAGTCCTTGAAGACAGGCAAGGTCTGCACTCACTCATTTCCATACCCTTCATTCCCAGCCCAAGCCCTACCTGGCAGCTTCTGGAAGACAGAAGGCTGCACAGTTCCTGTCTGGAGTTGTGTCATTGCCACTTCAAGTCTCCTTCAGAGTCATATGTAAAGGTGCTTGTGCATGGGTCTGACCCGTTGGTGGGGATACTAGCCCTGTATCCAGAAATCCTCAGAGAGGGACCCAAGGATCTACCAGGATACCCTAAAAATTGCTAATATTGGGAGAAAGACAGCAGAGATATACATATGGCCAAAAAACACAAGAAAAGATGTTGAACATCATTTAGTTGTCAGGGAAACGCAAGTCAAAACCACAGTGAGAGATCACCTCACACCTTTTGAGATGGCCGTAATCCAAAAGATAGGCAGTAACTAGTTAGTGAGGATGTGGAGAAGCTGAAACCCTCACATCCTCAGGATGGAAAACAGTGGCTGTTTCTCAGAAAGCTAAACATCAAGCTGCCATATAACCAGCCATTCCACTCCTAGATACGTACTAAAGAGAACTGGAAATATCTACCCACCCAAAAATTTGCACATGAATATTCATAGCATCGTTATTCATAATAGCACCCAAAAGGTATTATAGAAACAACTCAGATGTCTGTCAACTGATGAATGATAAACAGAATGTGTTATATCCATGTAATAGATTATTTGTCCATGAAAAAGGAATGGACTATTGACATGTTACTACCTGAAAACATCATGCTGAATGAAAGAAGCCAGTCACAAAAAAACACGTATTTATTATATGCTTCCATTTCTATGAAATGCCCAGAATAGGCCAAAATGGTCCCTTAGAGCCTTGGCAATGGGGTTTGGGAGGTTTGTGGGAGTGATAGCTAAAGGGTGTGGAGTTTCTTTTTGAGATGATAAAAACTTTCTTAAATTGATTGTGGTGAGAGTTGCACAACTTTGAGAATATACTGGAAACCTTTTAAATGGGTGAATTGTCTAGTATGTGATTTATATGTCAGTAAAGCTGTTATGAAAAAGTAAGGGCAGGAGAAGGCATATTGCTGTGATATAAGTGTGTCCTAAACCCCGTTTTTCACGGATGGAGACATTTTTTGATGCTATCCCCGTCTGCCTGTAGCCATCCACCTTTCCCCCACACAATATTTTTTCCAGAATGGAGAGAGTATAAGTACTGACAGATCTCTATAAAGTCATTTTTTTAAAGATGAAAATTTTATTTCAGCTTTTATGATTTAGCTGCCCTTTTACTTTCCAACAGAATTAAAATGACTCAGCTTGCATTTGGATTTCGTTGTTGACCTCTGGGACAAGACAGCTCTACTGATCTTTTAGTAGATTGGTTGGTGTTTGCTTTCATTCTTCATTCATTTATTCAGAGAGTTGGTGGTTCTTTCACAGCAAATACTGATTATGTACCAGTGTTCTTAAATCTGAAGCGACAGAAATAAAAGTCCCCACTGTCAAGGAGGTTGTAATGCAGTGTAAGCAAGTAATGGACCAGTATTGTGATGGGGGGCTGAGGAAATGCCCCTCAACTAGGGGTAATCAGAGAAGGCATCTGGAAGACATGACTTACTGAAGGACAAGTAGGAGTTTGCAAGAAAGAAAGAACATTTTAGGTGAAGGTTGCTGTGTGGGCAGTGGCTGAGATGCCCTGGGGAGCTGTGAGTTGGGTGCAGAACACCAAAGGTGAACAGGGTAAGAGTCAGATGTGGAGCACCTCATAAACCACACCAGTGCATTTGGGGTGGGGAGGCCTGGTTTCATTTCATTTTAGGAAGGTTCAGTTGGGGGCACGATGGAGAGTAGATTGGAGAGGATTGAAAACATGAATGATTTGAGTGGAGTTGCTGGTTAAGGAGGGGGAATTAGGTAGGAGGGTGAGGACACCATGGGGTTATGGGTGCCCCCCAGAGTTCTGGCTTGGACATCCTAGTGGGGGATGGTGCCAGCGTATGAGCTGGGAAGTATAGGAGGATATGCAGGCCTTTGTTCGCTGTCGGCCTCCTGGAGGACCACACTGAGTCTGAGCCATGGATGCTTACATTAGCAGAGCAGGACCACATCCTAGAAAGTGAGAAGCATTTCTGAATTGGCCACCAGTGGCATGGCCCTGTGCAGTCTGCCTGCACCAGCCACAGGTTACACTTCCTCATGGGCCCCGGGCTTCTAGCATGCCAGTTCCTTTCACTTGACTGGACTCCGGGGTCAGCAGCTATCTGTAAAACAAACGGGCAGATTCACTGACCTTTAAGCTCCCTTCAGCTCTGCTAGTCTATCATTCTGTGTGATGGGAGGCTACACATTTGAGTAATTACCTCTTGCGATGATTTATATAATCATTTCAGCAACACTTCAAAATTCATTCCCGATCATCTGACCACTGTGAGAGAATTCTGGAAGCTTGGATTTCAGTCTGGCTGCCCCTGCCCTCCCAAGACCTCTCTTCACAGCCCTGATCCGTAAAGGAGCATTCAGCTTTACTGGGAAGCTGTGATGGAGAAGGTTCCCCCCACCAAAAAGAGCCTTCCAGAATGCGATGCTCATCCCAGCTACTTCAGGTTCCTCCTCTTTACCTCTCAGGTCCTCTTCTTTAAATTTCTTAGCCTAGTTTTGAAAATGCACAAGGAGAACATTCTACAAAACAGACCCAGGTGTAGGTGGCAGAATGGTAAATATGGAGATAAAAGGACTCTTTCTGCTTCCCTCTGAGAGGTTTTCTTTTGGCCCCTCTGGTTTCATAGCATCATAATTGCATCACATCCAGGCAAGAAAATCAATCACCTCCCACCAGAGTCACAGTGTTTTTCCACTTGGCGACCTGGGCAGAACAAGGGCCTCTGAGGGGCTGAGCCCGCCCCTGTGCTGACGGGCAGCATGGCGTGGTTGATGACCGTTCATTTTCTCCAGGGACAGCAGTGTGGGGATTAGAGTGAGGGAAGGAGGAACCCTTCAGGGCTGCCTGTTTTTTTGTACCACCTCTTTCTCAAGAATGGACACTCTGTTCTTGCAGGCTTCCTTCCCTGGAAGTCACTTTGCCAAAATTGTCACAGAACTGAAGAATGTCAGTATTGGAAGGTCCAGTCCAAATCCATGAGCTCCTTCCTAGTGAAAAAGAATTGTGTCTTTGTCACCTTTGTGTCGGTGATGATTGACATGACACTCTGCATTTAGTCTTGTCAATGCTTGCTAAGTGAATGAATGACTTGAGAGTGACTGATCTCATTTATAATAAGGAGGTGACTTCTGACCTGCCTTATCAGGGAGGACTTGATTCTGCTAATGCCCATGTACTTTCCTAGGTGCAGGCAGTGTGTCCTGGCTGTGTCCGCATCCACGGGCCAGCCCAGTGCTAAGTGGGGTGGGAGGGTGAATGAACAAATACCTGACCCCTTTGCTAAGTTGCTGATGTGGCTTCTTCATCTGCACATCTGACAGCCTTCCATTTGGTACCTTACCCCGCCTCAGACTGCATGTAGGTGAGTTGGTTTCTCTGCCTCACCTCTGAGAAATAGGAGTGGAGCTCAACTCCTTTTTAAAAAGAAAATTGCATTAGCTTACTCAAGGAAGGTCTGCAAAATTTAAAAATAAACTTATGGCGTGCACATGCATGTGTGTGTATGTGAGAGGTGCCATTTGTCACTGTTGACATTTTCCATTTGAACAAATGATCTCATTTACAATAAGGGGGTGACTTCTGACCTACCTTTAAAGCAGTAATTCCCAGATGTAGTTTTGTGGTGGTCCCTGGTATCTTTCTCAGTGATCTCAATGGGTGCCATGGACTTGCCAAAAGGTTACTTTAATAAAATTTCTAATTCACATATTTTTATTTATTTATACCTTAGGCCCCATCTACTTGCAAAGATTTCAAGGTGGCATCTAATAAAGGAGATATAAGTAATACTAAACTGAAAAAAGGGCAAAACAACAGGTAGAAAGATTACTTCCATTTTAATTGCTTTGAAGGAGGATTTAGTTCAGCCCTTACCTTGTTGGAGGCCAAAAAAAAAAGAAATATACCTGGTGGAATAAGTGATAAATTTTGTAGCAGAAGCCTGTGGTGCCTGAGTCCAGGGCCCTTGGCCAGCTTCGATTTCAGCTGCAGCTACGGGAACAGCCCTATAAGAGCTCAGACTCACCCTAGGGTCTCCCCACCTGGGGTATCCATGGTGCAGGCCCAGAACCAGAACGGGAGTGGGTGTGAATGCTCCCAGGCAGCCTTCAGCCCGTGGGAGCTGGGGTGAGTGCTCCGACCTGGATCCTGTTCGGAGGGCAGTTCCTGGGGGCCTCTGTGCACTTCCCTGGGTTCCTGGCTAGACAGAGCGCTCCTGCCTACAGCAGTAGTGTTGACAAGGCACCCACCCCTATGCTGGCTTTCCTTCTTTTCTGTATCTTTCTCTCTTCCCCTGCCTTTTATGGTCACTTGACAAACTGCCTGTACCCAAGCTCTTTTCTCAGGCTCTGCTCCTCCAAACCATTCCCCTCACCCCACATCCTATCATAGTCCTTTGGTCAACAAACAGGCAGAAACCCAACAACAGAAAATAGTGATTTTGCCCCTCCCAGGATCTCGGAGATGGATGGGACTTTGGAAGCCCCACTCCTTGGGAAGGCACTGTAGAAACGCCCCTTCTCTGGGTCCAGCCCAGTGTGTCTGCCTTGGTCAAGAAACTGTACTTGGTTTTTGAAAACTAGTCTCACAGTACCCCTTGCCCACCAGCCCTTCTCAGGTCCTGTTCCGCGGGTTCCTGGGCAGAAACTGTTTTCCTCCAGTTCCCCTCCTTCAGGGTGCTCAGGGGCCATGTAGCACATTCAAGGCTACCCTTAGTTTAGCCTGGGGGCCCCAATGATTATATGAAACCCTCAAGAAACAGCAGCCCCTATATTTCCATTTCTACCTCAGACATCCTTCTGAGCAGGAGAAAGCAGCTCTCCTGTTTTCACCATCACTTTTCAGAAGAGACTATTTTTGGTGAGGATGATGGAAACCGCTCATGGGTTGGGTGCTGCCCAGAGCTGCCCGGCGCCCTCGCTTTTCCTTTTGGTGGATGCTGTCGTAGGACCGACTCCCAGCTCCTGTGGAAGGACTGAAGCTGCTGTGACTTCTGGGGTTGTGCTGACGCATGGGCTCAGGCCCTGCTCTGACATCAGCATCATCGGGGCCTGTCAGTCTGGCCCCACTCCTGGTCACAGATTCTGACTGTAGACACTGCAGCTTATTTCCAGCAAAATTTCAGTTGAACATCAGGTGGTTTCTTCACTTTGTTGGCTTACCTTGTGTTTGGTAGCCTGAGGACCTTCAGGTACTACCCAGGGATTGGCTGAACTTGGAATCTGGTTGGGGATTGCCCCCACCTCCAGAGGTTTGAATGAGGTGTCCGGGGGAGGGCTGGCTGAGCCCTCTGCTGCTCACCCTGGCTCTTCCCCATGCCCTTGCCGGTACCACCCGCAACTGGGGTGCTCCTTCCCATACCGCTACCGCGGACAGACCTGGTTAGGGCCCTCCTGTTTCATGGCGCTTCCTAAGGAGTGCCTGTCCAGGGCTACTTCCTGACTTCTAAGCCCCAAAGGAAGGGGATGGATATGAAAATAACCTGGGCTCCTGGCTTTCCCCACTTCACCTGTTCCCTTACCTTTTAGGGACTGTTCTGGTCAAGGGTTTGGGAGGAGTGGGGGTGAGAAGCATCATTTTCAGGCCCCCGATTTAATGTCGGTGCAGCTTTCTGTCAAAGTTGGCTCCTTGTCCTATTCTTGGGGAATCTCTGTGTATCTGTGTATCTCTGACATCACTGTCTTCTTTGTCACGGGGTTACTTCTATACCCATCTTTTCTCTCATTCTAGGCTCTCAGCTTTTTGAGGGTGGGGGTCAAACCCCCCCTTTTTTTCTTTTTCTTTGTGAATAAACATGTAATAAATGAATGGATCCTGTGTTGCCTTAACAGAAGTTGGAATGTCATTTATTCCCATTGTATCTGTTTTCCCCTCCGTACTTCATGGCTGCCTGCTCATCCTGCAGTGTTAATAGAAAATACAGACGTGCCTGCACCCATGAAAAACAGTCCCAGGGCTGGCTCAGACTCAGCCTTTCAGAGCCAGCACCCTGCTGTGCTCTGGTCAGCTCAAGTGGGAGCCGTGGTCCCTGGACCCTGGTGGACCACGTTCCCAAGCAGCCAGGACTGAGGTTTGCATCTATTTCTCCATGGGGCTCTTGCATCTGGAAACAAGAGGGCTCATTTTCAAGGTGTCTTGGGTTCTTAGAAGTAGAGATTGAGGCATGTACTCATTAGTCTGTCAGTCAGCAAATATTTACCACATGCTGTCTGCTTGCCAGGCCCAGTGCCAGGGGCTGGGGACATATTCATGAATGAAACAGATGTGGTCCCTGCCCCATGGAGTTGTAATAAGGGAGACACAGAAATATTAAGTGAATTATTATTGGGAGAAAAACGGTGTTATTCTGTGCCAAGCCAGAAGGCCTCAAAGATTTCTCAGGCCTCAAAGATTGCTGCAACTATTTCTATCTAGGGGGGCTCCTGGGCTTGAATTCATATCCTCACTTTCCCAGAAGCATTCCAGTCCCTGTCTGCCTTGTCAGTTCCCGGAGAAAGCCTTAGAGCAGGGGTATCAAACTCATTTTCACCAGGGGCCACATCAGCCTCGAGGTTGCCTTCAATGGGCCAAATGTAATTTTAGGCCTGATAGATATAACTATTCCTTAACTGTTAAGTGAGAGTTTGTTAAGTGCTACCACAGGGTAGAAACATGATGCTGAGCCAGGTAAAACAAGGGAGAGGGCTGGATTGGGCTCGCCTTGTGTTCGCCACCTGTGCCTTAGAGGTTGCCCTGAAGCTGCGGCCCAGCACCTGGTTACTTTAGCAGGAGGGACTCTGCTGGGCTCCGGCTTACTGTGTGACTGCTCTGGCCCCTGCCTCTTCGTCTCTAAAATGAGGACTGTGGTCTAAGGCCACCTTCTCAAGCTGAGTTCCATGGAATACCAATCCCAGAACATGGGATTTTATAATCACATAAGTTTGGGAAAAATGAATATTTCAAATAACTATTTATTTTTTATTTCCCTCTTTGAAAGTTATGGAACACATTAAAGCTCTGAGAAGTCCTGAAGTACACAATCTGGTCTAGCTTTGTTGAACCTGACCTTTTCAGACTTTTGGACCCAGATCCCTTTTTCACGAGTTTGGGAAATTTTCCTGAGGCTCCAAGACTCCACGGAGGCTGCTGGGCCAGAGACCCTTGAAGGCCCTTCTGCCTAGCACTTTGTAAATGGGCTCTGGTGATGTTCTGCTCTGAGGGGCAGAGGTTGGTGTGGGGGGCAGTGGCCCTGACCCTGCAGCACCAGGCACCCCCTCCTCCTTTGCCATTGTCATGCTTGCGTCCAAGGAGACAGCTGACTAAATTTCCTGCAGTGTGTCCTGGAGACATTTTACGACACTCATGGGTGGTGGCACTGCCTTGGAATCCACAATCATTCTTAATTGATCTCGGGACCATCAGTTCACAAAACCATCTGTCATGGGAAACTTGAGCAGTATTCAGAGTCCCATTAATAATTCAGCTGACAAACTTCTTCAGACCCAGGCCTTCCAGCCCCAGGACGCACTCATTTTCTGCCTCCACAGATGTTCCAGGGAGAGTTCTCTGTTATGTTACAGATGGTAATGACTCAGACAGGAGTACCTCCATGCTTTCCTCGAATCCCAAAGCCTCAGCAGTCGGAGGAGGGAAGACTGACATAGGTTCATCCTGCTCTAATTATAGCCAGCTCAGAGGGGGTGGGCTTGCTGACAGTGAGCCTCTGGGGAGTGGATGCCAATGGCAGGCTTCCAGCAAGCCCTTTGTGCTGGGGTGGTGAGAGGCTTACCCACTGTGCTGAGTCCATGGGCTTCCTCCATTCCTTCCTCTACCTGTACCACCTCCAGCCAGTCAGAAAAACAGTTACATAGGATCTTTTTTTTTTGAAAGTTGGAGGCATCTAAAATTATTGGTTGAATTAGTTTTAGCTGATTCAATCTGATTCTCATTCCCATTTAGTAGAATCATAGAATGTCACAGCTAAATGGGAACATGGAAGTCATCCCATCCAGCTCTTTCATTTTCCAGTGTAGGAAAATGAGACTGGAGAAAGTGACTCTCTCAAGGTTACCCAGCTGGTTCGCTGCAGAGCTGGGTGGGTACCCAGGCCACCTGGCTCACGGCCCTGCATCATTGCCAACCTGTCACACCCCATTCCGAGCACAGTGAGCGCAGCCAGCGTCCTTTTTGGAGTGCTGAAAACAGTCCCAGGCATGGCGATGTTGGACACCAGATGCACTTCCTCCTCGGGCACTATAGTGCCAAGGGCAGAATTTCAGTCCTGGCTGTCACGCTGGTAAAAGGCGGGTTTGTTGTGTGCCATCAATAATGAGCAGGGGACTCCTCACTTCTCTCAGCTTCCCTGCTAATTCTCGGTGATTAGTGCTGGCTGTCACCTTCAGGACGCCTCCCTCTTGCTGTGGAGTCCTTGGAAATCATACCTCCACGTCCTCCTGTAGGCTCTGCTGGCCCTGGCTGTGGGGTGGTCAGGCATAGGTACTTTCTGGCCAGACACTGAGCTGGTGTTTCCACCTTCCCCTGGAGGCAGGGGCTTTTTGTGATATGTCAGTGCTAGCAGTGCCTTGGAAGATGATGGGTCCAGCACCCACTGTGCATAGGTGAGAACATCTAGGCCAGAGGAGTTGGTAGCCTTTGCTCAAGGTCATGAGGGCAGCTGATGGCAAAGCTGGGATGAATTATAGGCTGCCCAACACCTCTTCCATGTTTTTCCTAAAGTCTCAGCTCTGGACCTTCAGCCTTTCTAGTTTGGGGTGTCCTTCTCCATTGTAGGACCAGCATGTCTCAGCCCTAAAACCAGTGTTTAGAAAGTACAAAGTAGGTTTAGGGAGCAGAGAGCACTCTGGTGTGGTCCATGTAGGTTTTAAGGTAGAAAAGTTGGTTGGGGCCAGCCAGCCAAGAGCCTTTGGGGTCCCTTCTGCAGAGGACCTGCGCTCTACAGAGGTCTCTGGAGGGTGTGAGGGCTGCTAGGAGGTGCCAGAGCAGAGATGGGGAGGAGTTGGGGATGTTGTGTGCCGCTCTCCGTTCATTCTGGACTCAGAGACTCAGATTTTCTTCACTTCCTCTCTGCACTAGAGGAGCCCCCTCTCTCCTAACCTTTCTTTTTCTTTGAATTTCAAGCTGAGGCAGTACTTGGCCAAATTTCTACCCAGAAGGCCTAGGGAGATGCAGCTAGGCAAGGCTCAGGCTGACCTGGGTGGAGGGTTGACCACATCTTTAGGTGGAAAGACAGATATCTAGGCTGGCTTGGCAGGGTCCCCATGGAGCTCAGGGGGACTTTCAGTAAGTGCATTGCCTCTAAGGGTAGGGTGTCAGCTGAGCTGAGGAAGCCATGGTTGCCAGGTGTTTGGACACAGTGGAAGGGTGTCAAGTAGGAGGCAGCAGCAAGCGCAGACATAGCTCATGGTCCACCTGGCCTCAACCTTGGCCACCCGCCAGCCCACAATACATCGAACCCTGCCTGTGAGCCACAGATTAGGGGAGACTGCCGAGGCCCCATTTATTGGGGTGCACCCTGTACCTGCACTGTACTAAGCACTTCATATGGAGTGCTGGTTAATCCTCTTGAAAATTTTATAAAGTCATCAATATTATCCCTATTTTCCAGATGAGAAAAGTGAGGCACAGATTGTTTACATGCTCACACAAGGCCAGCCTCAGAGCCAGGAAGTGGTGGAGCCAGGGTTCCACATACAGTCTGAGGCTCTTTGCCCTGCTTTCTCTCTGTCCATGGGGGGAGCTGCCCCGGCGGGGGGGGCGCTCTGAGCAGCAGAGTGTTCAGAGGAAGGACACCCCTGGAGGGCAGGATGTCCAGGGCTGCCCTTCTTTGCGCAGATCCTCCCCTCCCTGAGGCCTCCCTGGTGTGGGCCTTAGAAGATAGGATAGAAATCTAAGCTGCTCATTTTCAGAGGAGGGGGGTGGAGAGTGAGAGAGAGGGAGGGAGGGAGAGAACGTGAGTTCTGACTGGAATCTGATCCTGGAGAAATGCAAGTGCCCCAGTCACCCTGCAGGAACCGTGCAGACCCAGTGGGGACTTCCCGCCCCAGGGAAGGGGGGTGGGCACGGGCGAGCCTGCACCCCACAGCCCAGGCCCTGACCCTTCTGCCTGCCTTCCCTCTTTCAGCCAGAAACCCTCAGCCTTGTTGTTGCAACTGCTTGAAGCAGGTTTACCAGCTATTGTTTTTGGAAGCCTTTCTGTGATCTTAGGACCTTTGAGAAAAGAACAAACAGCTAGAAAAACACTGCGTAGTTTAAAAATGTTTGTGATTTTTTTGTGTTGCATGGAACAAAAGAGGCATTCAGGAGACTCAGCATTGTTCCGGGGCAGCAATGATGAAAAGGCCCCTTTGGGCCTCTCTCCTCTGGGAGCATCCCGCTGGTTGCTGTGGAATGTGCTCAGAGCCCTCTCCCCAGCGTCAGGCTCCTCCTCCTGCGGCCTGGGCCCGGACGTATCGCACTTGTGATTGCCCTCATTTTGCACTCGGTTTCTGTTCTTTTCATCTTGTTAGGAAAAGTGGCTCAATGTTACCACCTGGTCACAATAGTTTCATTCTAGTTGATAGCTACCTAGTCTTTTACTGGATACCTTCAATTGCCTCTCCTCAGCAGCAATAATAAAGTCATATTTGTGTAGCAATCCATAGTAGATATAGTCAGTTCCCATAACAGATCTTTATTTCTCTTTCATTGTATACGTGCTATCTCCATTTTGTCAAAGGCAAAATGAGGTTTGAAGCAGAACCTCAGGGAGTGACCTGTCCAGGGTTGCTCAGCTAATAACTAAGAGCTTTGATGAACTCAGCATTCTTAGGACTCTACTAAGATTCCTCCTTCAAGGAACTAAGCTTTGAAAGTCTTTATCGTTTAAGCTATTTTTAGTATTGTGGCTCCAAAACTCCAGGCTGAGATCTCTCTAATTCTAAATTAGTTCATTTCTCCCTTTGCAGCCTCCAGAGTGTGCCCCGGGGGCCCAGGCTCAGGCGCCCACAGCAAGCTAAAGAAACATGGCCTGCCCAGGGCCCACTCCACTGCCTGCAGCCCCTCAGTGGGCAGTTGTGAGGAAGCCATGATGCTCATTTGCCTTCTCAAGGGCACACAGCTGAATTGCATCTCCCCATTCCCTCTTCTATGTTCATGTCTGTTTAGTCTGTGTGGCCTTCTGTGTTAAGTGGTGGCCAGACGAGCTCAGGGGAATGCATCTGGAGCTGGGTTGTAGTCTGTGCTGGAGCACCAGGGGTGGGCTTCTTTCACCTTTTTGAGAGGAGAGCTCTTGGAGAAATTGGAAGGGCCTTTGGAAATGCCTGCCTCCCCATGTGGCTCCATCTGCCCTTCACATTCGTTCCCTTGGGGAGCTCACACATGTGAGGCCTTTGCCTGTGTCTTGCCAAAATGCCCATGTTTCACTGAGGGACTAACGATTTGACCTGGCATCAGGAAATTCCTGAGATGTATGCTCAGCACCAGATGCAGGAACTGGGGCTGTTTCGTGAGGATAAGAGGAAACCCATGGGGGCATTATCACTACCTTCATGTGAAAGAGGAAATACGCTTGTTCCTTGTGGCTCCAGGGGGTAGGAGGACCGTAGACCAGAGAGTTAGAAACATTAATGGGGTGAAATTCAGCACAAGGTAAAGAACTCACTAAAAAGTATAGTTTTCAGAAAATAGATTGTCCTGAACAGAGTGAATCTTCTCTCCTTGGAAAGTTGCATTTCTCTGATGAGACTGTGAGGTGGGGTCCAGGGAACCGCTGCTCCAGCCCTGAGTGGGGAATAAGTTGACTGTTTCCCTGCACACCTGTTGACCTGTGAGTCAGCCCTCCACAGTGTCCTTTGGAGACAGCTAGCCAATCCAAAAGGGAGGCCTGGGGGGTGCATCCCAAAGGATGAAGAAGTTCAGGGGGAGGGGGAAGAGGAGGCCCCTGACCCCACCCCCCACATGAGGCCCAGCCTTAACCTCCCTCCGTGATGATGATGATGAGGAGGAGGAGGAGGAGGGTAGCAGCAGGGGCCCAACCGTGACCCAGGAAGAGCTGACGGAGTGCAGCCATGACTGGAGGGTATTCTGATGGCTGTTGAGAGAGGACAGACTGCAACCTCTCACTGACAGGCTCACAGCCTGCAGGCAGTGGGAGAAGCTGCTGCAAACGGGAGGGTGGCAGAGGGGCGGGTCTTCCTTCCGGCAGTCCTGGGAGTTGGAAGCGTGGACTGCAGGAGAGCTAGACTCCCCAGCTTGTGACCTTTTCATGATTCATTATTTATCAGGCAAAAACGTGTGAGAAAGAGGCAAGGAGAGAGAGAGGGAGGAAGATGCATGGGTTTAGTTTTCTCTCTTTCCCTGTCTGAGCTCCACACTAAATATCATTTTAATAACTTAGAGTCTTTCCATATTTTTTTCTGTGCTTATAAAAATTATATGGTTATTTACACACACTCATAAACACATACATATCTGTACAAGCTTTTAAAAAAGTAATTGTTTTGCAAAAATTGAGTCATATTAATCACATTTACTGCATGCTGCTTCTCTTATTCATCAATTTGTCATAGAAAAATCCTTCCAAGTCAACTGGTATACCTTTTGTTTCATTCATTTTATTCCATAGAAAGAAGGGTATATATTTTATTCAACCATTCTTATATCAACTGGCATTTACTTTGTCTCTAGTTTTTCATTTATAGATAAGTGCCTCCATAAATGTCCATAAACTACTTCCATATATGTGTGTCCTTACGAACTATGGCTTTAATTCCCAAGGAATAAATTTCCAGGAATGGATTCCCATGAGGAAGAGTGCTGAGCTGAATGAAGGGTATAGTGTTTTTGTTTTTGATAGATATTTCAAGACAGTTTTCAAAAAAAACTACAATTACCATTATCATTAGCTGTTGATGAGAGTGCCTGTTCCCCCCCTCCCCACAGCATTAATTGTTATTTCCATGGTAAAGCTAGCCAGTCTGATGGGTAGACCGTAATATCTCATTGCTACTTTGATTTTCATTTCTCTGACTCCATATGATTACCAGCCGTTTGCAGTGCTCCTCCATGAATTGCCTGTTCATGTCATTTGCCTAGGATCCCTGGGCACAAGAGTCTGGGGCAGCTGGCAAGCCATGGGTGTGTTTCCATAACAGCCTTTACCTAGTCCCGGTGACAGAGGACACTCCCAACCCTCCCCTTCTCTCCCCCCACCACCATCATCTGCTTTCTCCCTCCTCTTGGCTCCAAGTTCATAGCAATGAGAAATTAAGTCATTGTCTCCCAAGGGTCCCAGGGTAGGGGTGAAGCTATAAGCAGGCGAGAGCTGACAAACTGTTGTGTTGGTTCGTTGTTATTCTCCCTTTTGTGACACCGGGCAAGTTCCTTAACTTCTTGCTGATGTGAAATCTGCATCTTGAGAAGTAGGGAACAGATACTGGCAGAATGGCACTTGGTATCTGTAAGTAGATCAGCTCTTGACTGAGGTTTATGAAGCTTTAAGTCTGGCTACTCGTCGTGCGGTCACACCCCACCCCAGGCCTACCGAATCAGACTCTGCATTTAACGAGCCTTCCTTTCCCCGGGTGATTCTTGTGCACTTTCAAGTTTGAGAAGCACTGGCTTAAAACTCACTGATTAGAATGGCGATGGAAAAAATCTAGCAGAACTTGCTCAGAAATTCTGCTACAATGGTGAGTATTTAGATGCACCAGTAGATCCAGTATAGTATGACTAGGACAGCTCATGTTAGCACAAGTTCTTGTCTCTTAGTCTTGGGGTCTCCTAGCACATGTAAGGTGTACCAGGAATGCAGCACCCATCTATCTGCCTTGGTGACAGGGATACCTCAGTTGAAGAAAACTCAGTGTACCTAAATTCGGTTGGTTCTCCTGGTTCCTGACCTCATAGCCCCACCAGGCCCACACTGATAAACAACCTGCTCTAGCCATTCCCCTCTCCGTTGTTGGCAGACGCTTGATGCTTCAGCTGCCTGACTCAGCTCCCTGCCGTGTCCTGTGCTCGCCGCTCCTCATCGTTGTTAGCTCTGTCACCTAGCTTCACCCTATCTCTTTTGAGCCTGGCTGCTGCCCCCACTTCTCCAGTTCTCACACTGATATTCTCCCATCAGACCTCTCACCGTCTGAGTAAACGCTGCTGGTCACCTTCTAGGTAACTGAGCCAGGTCTTGACGTTGACCTGCCTGCCCTGCACCTTCTGCCATCCCACCTCAGCCCCTGCTCAGGCAGCCCCCCGTCTTCTCCCCTGTCTCTCAGCTCTAAGGTGAGAACACACTGGGTCTTTCCTTCAGACTGCACAAAGGACTTCCTAGCCCACCGCGTGAGTGGTGTTGTGCTGCTTTAAATCACAGTAGCGCTCTTGGGCATTTCTACTGTGGCTCCCATGGCCTTTGAGCTTGCACGGTTTGCCCAGGTGGTTTATCAACCAGGGATCAGTGCAGAAAATAGAAACCACTCCAGGTCTTTTAAGCAGAATAGCTTTAATATTGGGAATGGGGGGCTTGCACCACTGTTGGGGTGGCTGAGGGCAGCTAGACAGGGCCCACTGAATGACTCCTGGATTGTGCAGAAGCAGTGGCACCAGCCCCACAGACGTTTCTGGGCTCTCAGGAAGCTGAAGTGTGGACACTGAAGTCGAGGTCCAGGGACTACAGAGTTTGGACAAGGACCTGCTACCATCACCCTGTTTTTTTGACCCAGGCATGACATCTGGCTTCAGGGTGACCATGACTTTTTAACTAGCACTGACAGCCAGAAGCTGCATCCCCTCCTTTCATTTCTCATGTACATTTGATTGACAGCACCTGACTCAGGTGCCAAGCTCCAGCTTGGAGCCTGGGAAACATAGTACCCCGGTTCCAACCTCAGTAGGAGGAGGATGGGAAGAAGGTTTGTGGGGAACCAACCATGCATCCGCCACAGTTAGGTAGGGTTTTGACAGGTGGAAATGGGAGGGTGCATTCTGCACTCACACTCTGAAATTCAGCCTGCTCAGCCCAAGGGAAAGCCTGTCCAGAGGCCAGGCCCCCGAGCCTTCCCAGAGGGGTTTCAGTACCTTGTGCAGGCAGCGGCCTCCTCTGAGTAAATCTTTCCTCCCTAACAGATCGGGTCCCACGGCTCCAGCAAGGAGACCACAGTGCTTCTTCATGTCTCTGTTCTTCTAAGCACAAAAGATTCTGCTGCTCTCCAGAGTGCTTCAAAAGCTGTATGCGGCTGGGGCAAAAGCAGGTGTACAGTTGTTTGTATGGGAAATAATACATAATTAATAAACCGTAATGCAAGAATAAAGTCTGTGTTTCCAGTACTCACAACTGTAAGCCTGCCTTTGCCTCACCCTGTATTTTTATTTTTACTTAGTTTTACCTGATTCCAGAGTGACAAGCTGGCAGAGAGGCAGCAAGTACGGTCATGCTAGCTTCAACATTAGGTGGTGTTTGTTTTGGGTCATGAGGATTTCGTGTCCAATCCTGGTGTTCGTTATTAAATATGTAAAAGGATGTCCTCCCGCACTATGATTAGCAAGAGCTTTTTCATGACTTGGTTGTATAACATGAATGCCTGTGGGCTTTGGGGGAGAATGTGTTTAGGAAATGGCTATAATTTGGGTCTCAAGGGGCCTGTGGGAGGGCTGTCAGTTTGGGGGTGTGGAAGGCTGTTCAGGAGGCTGCTTTGATTTGGCTTGTGGCTGCTGAACTGACTGGATGTTTAATGCCCGGGAGGCAAGGGCTGATTTGTAATTGGGAGAAATGAAATTCAGAAGCTCTCCGTGCCTTGGGCAGGGCATGTCCTCTGGGTGCCCCGGCCAAAGTGCTCTCAGCCTCCTGCTCAGATCCTGGCATGGTATTTGATGCAGAGGAGGCACTCAAAATGGTTTATTTATTACATGGAATAAAATGAGAAGAGCCTAAAATGCGGGCCGGAATTAGGAGATTCATGATTCTCAGTATCTCCCAAGCTCTCCAGGCAGCAGTCGCTCCCTGGGCCCTCAGCCCTCAGTTTTGGGGAAAGCAAATCAGGGCAGCTGGATTTGGGGCTCCACTCTGCATGGAGAGAGAGAGGATGGCCGCTCCCTGGAGCTTTCCTGGAGAGCGTTCAGAATGGGGCATCATTTTTGCAGACGGCACACTGTCTGCAACACCAGTATGGAGCAAAATTCGGAAGTGGTTCTGCAGCAGATCTTCATCCTGCTTCCTAATTGAGCCTTGGCATGTGTTCTGAATTCTAATCCCTGGGGCCTGGCATCCAAGGCCTTCATGCACTGGCTCAGTGCACTCCAGCCAGATTGGACAGTCATGGTCCCCTGATGCTGTGCTAACCATTCACTTTCTTGCCTTTGCTCGTGCTTCCCCTTGCCACGTGATGGGGGTGGGGAGCTACTCTTCACACTTCTCCACCTTGAGAAAGACTGTCTTTCGTGGCCAACTCAGTCATGCCTCCTTCATAGCATTTCTTGACCAGCAGCCACTGCAGCTCCCTCTTGCCCTATTTCAATACTCGGAGCACCTTTCTCTCCTTCTCTCCTGGCCATCACCTCGCCCTTCCCATTAGTTAGTCCCATGGACACATCAGGTCTCCCTCCCAGGCAGCCCTGTTTCCCAGAGTAGGTGACAACATGTGTTTTTGGACTGCATGATTAAAAAGTGAAGTAAAGCACCCATAAAAGAGAGGGGGAAACCCAAACCCGTTAAAGAGAGACCCAATTCTGAGAAAGGGTTGCGTGGTACTGTTGTTAAGCCCGTAGGTGCTAGGTTCACACCGCTCAGCTTGGTCCTGGCTCTGTGACCTTAGGCAAGCCACTTAACATCTCTGTGCCTCAGCTTCCTCATCTGTTAAGTAAGGATGAGGATAATACGTATCTCATAGGGCTCTTGTGAGAATTCAACTATTTTAAGGCATCTAGAGTTCTTAGAACAGCGCCTGGCACATAGTAACTGTTAATCTATACTATTATATTCTCCTTCCCCAAATAAACTCTGAGAACTTTGCTTGTCACAAGATGGTTCCAGGAGTAGGGGGTTTTCTGAGCTCCCACTAGATCTCCACCTTTTTTAAAACCCCACAGTTGTGGCCAAATCCGATGGAAATTTTTTTTCCTAAGAGGGCTCCATCCTGCCTTTGGAAGGCAGGGTGGGAAGTTTTACTGGCCGAGAACCAGCTCTGGCCAGGCTCTGTGCAAGGGCAACTCATACAAAATGCTGTTTAATCTTCTCACACTCTCTAGATGTGTGTTAATATCACCACCTCACAGGAAGCAACAGCTCAAAGACCACCAACATGTGGCCAAGGTGGCACGGCTAGTCAGCAGCATGGCTGCAGCTGAAACACAGATCTGACTCGGAAACCTGTGTTCTCTTGACCACCTCATGTGGATCCTCCAGCACCTGGGGCTGAGAGGTGAGTGCGTGTGCCGGCCTTGCCCCGTGTTGCCTCATAGATGAGCAGTACAGGTATCAGGAGAACGAAGAGCAGATCGTGTGGGCAAATCTTCTGGGGCCTGGAAAACCCACAAGCAGCCAGTAAACCAGTGTTTATCATTGCTCAGTGTTCAGCTGTGATAGTTCACAGAACCTGAGCTGAATTCCCGTAGCCTCTCACCGAGATGTCACTGAGGTGTTGGCAAGCCTTGTTTTTGTTTTCCAGTCTGTGGATTCTCTTCCTGGTTAGAAATGGTATTGGTGGTTTTAAGAATAATTACAACCATCTTTTTCTCACTTCGGCCAATGTGGTATATATCAACTTATTGATTGATACTAGCACCCACATCATTTGCACAATATTTATGCAGTGACAATAATGCCAATTAAACTGTAGAAGAAATGAGTTCCTGAGGCATTTACAGCCCATCTCCATGTACACATCTCATATGTGTCACGCACTCTCTCTTTAAAGCGAGCTTCCACCTTTGGGGTGACCAAATGACGTCTTATATTTATATATCTTCTCACCCCAGAAACATGGAATGGGGACACCTTACCTCTATTTTAAATCTATATGTTGAGTTTATGTTTTTGAGAATTCTATTCTGTTGCAACAGGTTATAGAGCCCCAAGACTCTCAGAGGGCAGCATGTATTGGAAGCCCATCTGTCAGCCTTGCCAGCTTGAAGGCAGCAGAGTTCTGTGGGACAATATATGATCCAAGAGTCACAGCCAATAGTGTAGTGTGGGTGCGCCAGTGATGGCTCGATGGTGTTCAAACTTGGTCATGATTAGCATGTCCCTTACCTACTTCTTATAGATGTTCACAATGATGGGTGCACCTCCTTCATAAGAAACCCTGGGTGCCATCCTACACCTGCCCCTGGAGAGGTGTCCTGGCCCGAGGGGAGCACACAGCCCCCCGAAAGTCAGTCCAGCCGAGCCCCTCTCCTCCCTCCCTCTTGCCCTCTCCCCATCCCTCTTTCCTTCTCTTTCTTCTTCCCTCCCCAGTCCCCTCCACCCCCCATCCACTGTTACAAGTTGAATCGTGTCCCTCCCCCCAAATTTCATATGTTGAAGTCCTAACTGCCAGTACCTCAGAATGTGACCTTATTTGGGAACACGGTCATTACGGATGTGAGGAGTTACTCCTCCAATATGGCTGACGTCCTTATAAAAAGGGGAAATTTGGATACAGACGCACTTACACAGGAAGCCACCGTGTGAGATGAAGGCAGAAATCTGGCTCTGCTTCTGCAAACTAAGGAATCTCAAAGATCACCAACACATGCACATGCGTGTGCGCACACACACCACCCCCTCCACCACCCACCTTCCTCTGCCTTGGGAGAACCAGGCCTAGTGATTAGCACCTTCTTCAGCTGCTCCTTGAGGCGGTCAGGTGAACAGGAATTTCTTAGTGGTAATGCAGGTGGATGCCGGGGTGTGAGCCGCTCACGTGGAAGCACAAAGCGCGTGCCTTCCTTTTTAATACTGTGCTCCTGCTCACGGGTGGCGAGCTGTGAAAACAAAGAGAAAGGATCTGGTGTGAGCAGGGAGTATGAGTTTCGGGGGCAGAGGGACTGGCAAGATTTGAAATTCTGACTGTGCCATTTTCTAGTTACTTCGCTCCCCTGAGACATTGCTGCCTTATTGATATATTAGAAATAATCATAATAATAGTACCTTTGAGGTTGCTGTGAGAACTAAAGAGAATGCAGGTTGTTTGACTCACAAGATGATAGCTGCCTTAATTATTGTTAATAAACACCTGGTGGGAAATGACTTTAATGGTAGTGTGTTGTAGAGGACAATCTTTGGATTTACTCTCCTAGGCTGAAAGACCCTGAGTTCTAGCTGTCTGTGTGTGTAAAAGAGAGAGAGAGACTGAGATTAAATTATATGTAAGTGTTCTTTCTTTGTGGTTTGTAGGATTTTCCAGCTTTTTTACTTAAAATATATTTTACAAACAAGAAATGCATTATTTTAAAAGGAAAACTATTTGACCAAACCTCAAATGAGTGACACAGGAGTTAGATTTAGCAGTTGGATAACAGCCAAAAGTTCTTGAGAAAGTTTCCAATTATACGTACTTTTAGGATTTCTTTATATTTTGCTCACATTCCATGTTTTTTAAAAGATTTTATTTATTTATTTTTAGAGAGGGGTAATGAGAAGGAGGAAAAGAGGGAGAGAAACATCAATGTGAGAGAGAAACAGCTATCAGTTGCCTCTTATAAGGGCCCCGACCAGGGACCTAACCTGCAACCCAGTTTTGTGCCCTGATGAGGAATTGAACCAGTGACCTTTTGTTTGGAGGGTGACAGCCCAACCAACTGAGCCATACACACTGGCCGGGGCTCAAATTTCATGTTTCTGTAAATGTGGTGGTTTGCATTTCTAATTAATGTTTATGCCGGGTTGGTTTTCACATGCAGTTAATTTTAATAAAAACAAGAATGGATGGAAGAGCAATACAACGTGGTTGGCCCAGCTCGGAACTGGGACTTGCCGCCCAGAAGCTATAGGGCAACCCGGCAGGTCGCCCTCCCAGCAGGTCACCCTGTACAGGCCCAAATCCCACACAGGAAGCAGTGTGAGGAGGGCTGCAAACCCACACCAGCTGGGTAGGGATGTGTGCACCTTACCTCAGACATGAGGTGGTCCCGCCGAGGGAGAGGGCAAGAGCGTCAGAGTTGTGTCACCCAGGCAGGATTGTTTTGTTGGTTGTGTGCAGGGACACCCCAGCACTGGCAGGCAGCCAGCCATGGAAGAAGGGGCCCACTGTGCAGGAAGCCATGGCTGGCAGGCGATTTCTTCTGTTCGGTTTCCATTTTCTTCATGAGATGGGGAGGTGGCCATCTCCACGGGGCCTGCTGTGAGGGCCAAATGCACTGACAGGGCTTATTCATGCCCTTGAGGTGGGAGACACTAGGAAAGGGTTAATGGTGGGGAGGAGACAGATCGCTGTTGTTAATTTTGCCCCCTTGCACTTGGTGGCTGTCCCTTTTTTTGAAAGGAGTTTGGAGGCAAGCTTTTAGTCTTGTTGAAGTGAAGCTGTAAATAGAAGGTCGTGCTAGGCAAAACAAAACAAATACACTCTGTACAAGGCAAAGGGGGGAGGTGCCTCGTGTAACAGCGGTTTATTTTTATTTTCTAATCTTGTTAGCAACAGAAAAGACTCTGAGGAGCCTCTGATTTAATTAACTTCCAGGGGCAGTTTATCTGTTGTCTGTGGGACCTCTGGCCAGATGTCCAGGGCTCCCAGGGTCTTATCCCCACCATGCCTCTAGAATGGTTTGGAGAATTCAGCAGAGGCCTAGGAGGGGTAGGTACTGATGGTCAGGTTCTATTAATGGGATATGGGTTGCCCAGCCCGACCGTTACTGAGGCAGAGGGGGCAATGGGAAGACAGTGGTGAAAGAACGGTAGAAAGAGGACTTGGCACCTATTGACTCTATTGGGTGGCCACCCCCAGAGCTTTTCTTCTGAAAGCTCCCACAGACCCTTCCAGTGCAGGGCCCCCTCCTCTCCTCCTATGTGCATGCAGTTTCACACCTCACCAGCAGGGGTCTCACCTGTGTTGCATCCAGGGCTGCAGCCAGGTGGCAGAACCTCCTGTGGGATCCTCCCCTCTACAGTTTAGAATCACTGAACTCTGGAATGTTCCAGCCTAATGAGATTTAGACCCCATTTTGAGGCTTTGAGAGAGAAAGTGTTTAATCACTTGAGAGAGAGGGTATGTTTGGAGCCAAGCTGGGGCCAGAAGCCTCTTGGGTGTGGGATGGGAGAGCAGAAGAAAGCAAGAGCATCTCTCCATCATGACCATCACTGAACATGGCTTCCACAAAGAGATTCTATCATTTTTCTCAGGGGGATAATGGCATTTCATTGATTGTTTGATTATCACTTTATTAATGATAACAAATTGGGCATTTTGACGTAAAGAGCCCACAACTAATTTAAAACATTACGTTTCCATAGGAGTCAACATTTAGGAAGTTCGAAATCAGTAGTTAAATACTAAACATTAGTGAAATGCTGCCTGAAATTAATCAGAAATGCTCACACTTGTTAAAATGTAAATACTTTGGGAAAAAGTAAGGCTTTCATTTTGCTAAGAACTAATGGTAGTAGGGAAGAGAAAGTAGGAAAACAGGAGGTATAACTTTAAATGCTGGTGACAGATGGCAGTGTCACCAACAAAGGCAAAAGTAAGCCTAGTGCTGCTGAGAACACCTCCGTTGCCTCATACCTCACCAACAATGGTAGGATGCCTGCAGGGTCCTGCTACAGTGCCCAGGGCTCTCTCAGAGCCTCGCCTCAGCCCGGGGGATGGTTGAAACATCTCTAAATCATTGGCTCTGTGGCCTGTGGGTGGACACAGGGGCGGGCACTTGGCTGGAGCATCCCCGAAGGGCCTGCAATTTTCAGAGGAGTCTTAGCTGCTCATTCCACAAAGCAGCACAGGGAGCCCCAAGTGGCCTCGCTGCCAAGATGAGCAGGGCCTTCACAGCAATTACATTGCCTAATTTCCTTCGACTGCTTCTTTTTGTAAAAATTGTAATCAAACCACTCGAGCCATTAACCTTTTAAACCTGTGTTGTTAAAGGGTGATTTCTTGTTACTGTGTCATAATTTTCTGCCCCTGTGTAACAGATTTCTCAAACACACATGTCTGTTTTTTAGAGCAGAAATTCAAATAGAAGCCTGTTAAATAATTTTGTGTGTGAGCCTCCTGACTGTGGACTTCATGTGGCATTTTGCCCTTCGGCTCAAAACAAATGCAGTGAGTTGTTATCTAGATATGTCTGTGCTTCTCACACTTCGGGAAATATCCTGGGGATCCTGAAATATCCTGAGCTTGGGGAAGCCTTGAGGTTCTTCTCCAAGTCGCAGGTGCTGCATCTTCCTGAAGAGTGGGCTTGACTCAAAGATTTAGTAGCGGGGGAAATTGGTATGTTAACACATGGGTATACTATAGAGTAGAATATTAAAGTTTCATAAATCTTTTAGATGAGACACAATTTTGCATGTGGGGCACTGGCTGTGTCCTAGGTCCCTGCCATGCTGACCTCTGTCTTTTCCCTGGTTGTTTCAGAAGTCTTGGTCTGTATTTTGTGATGTTATTACTTTATTATTCTTATAGTATTATTTTATCGTGAACCAGAGGTATGAGACAAAAGTGAATGGTTACACCTATGAATACAAGAAAACAATACAAAGTAGCTCGTGGTTCCCAAATGTCATTGCAGCCACATCACAAACACCGAGGGAACCTCTCCAAATACAGGCTCCGAGGCCTTCTCCCAGGGGGATTTTGATGTGGTTGATGGGGGCTCCAAATCTGCATTTCAGACATGCATCATGGTGATTATGTATGGCCTGTTGCTAGATTTGGGGACCAAAGAATAAGTTTATTCTCACAAGTCTGCAAACTGGTATTCCACAGACCAGGTGGAAGAGTGGGGTTTTTTTTGGTAGCATTTTTTTGTTAATGTTTATTCATTGCCAACATTTAAAATTAGAGTGTTTCATAACTCAGAGGTCTGGATCATACTGAGGGCCTTCTCTCCATGGCCTACCACACAGTGGCAACCTGTTTTGGAAGCCCCTACTCTCTAGGGCTCTGTGACTTGGGTGGCGCCATATTGCCTGAGCATCACCCATTCACATCACTGCCCGGCAATCTGGGCACTGGAGGTTGTGGGCCCTGCTGAGTGAACACGTGGTCATGCATACTGTTCCTCAGTCATGACTTGGACAGCTGAGTCACAGTGTCCTTTCCCATTGAGCAGTAGCTGGAGTTGACTGCTGCCCCCGACCCCCCTCTCCTGCTCTCAAGGGAACCACTGGCCTTGGCTCCCACCTGGGATGGGTATCCCTTTAGAGAGAAGGACTTCAACTGAGGAGTTTTTGGGATTCAGAACCATCGCCCCTGCTTAGTCCTTCTCCTTGTCTTTCATTCGCTTCCCCATGCTGATGTTTCTAGGACCTCATTTTTCTCTCCTGAACCTGCCCTCCCACAAAACACGCATACATGCACAGATTCTTCACAGCCACCTAATGCGGAGGGCGGCCCAGAGTGTCCCTGCTGACCAGTCAGTGTCCAGGGCATATGCTCCCTCCCTTTCTTTTCACCATCAGTCCCATTGTAAACTCTAGGTCCCTCTGTGTTTAATATATAGAAAGGAGCTGGGGCACCTTGAGAAGATAGTTTTTAAGGGATTTTTTTTTCTTTTATTGTGAAATAACTAGCATACATCACTGTTAAAGTTTAAGGTGTGCAGCATAAAGGTTTGATTGACATGTATTGGGAACTGATTACCACAATAGGTTTGGTTAACATCCATCATCTCACACAGATACAAAAAAGAGAAAAGAATAACATTTCTCCTTGTCACATGAAGGAGATAATTCTTCTAGGGAAATGAGCTCAGAATCCCAAACAAGACTTGAAGCAAAGGCCTGTGGAGCCTCATCTGTCAGTGTCTTTGCTGGGGAGGCTGCGTGTGAGCACGCGGGTTGGTGGGACCTCAGTCCCCACCCCCTGCTCCCTGTGCGATGGTGCAGGGGCACTCTTCTGTGCTGGCAGGTCGCAGGACTCCGTATGGGTGGGTCACTTGACAGGATTGCATTGTTTCTCTATTTTTTTTAGTGGCCCAGGCCCTTAGTTATATTTCTCATGCCTACATTCTCGCCCTTGAGGGACTCTAGAGGTCTCAAAGAATAGGCTGCTTCCCTCATTTATCTGAGTGTAGGTAAAGGCACACAGATGTGAATGTTGATTTTAAAAGCCTGTAAAAGGCAAAGAACATTTTCCTTGTTAAATTTAACCTCTCTCTTGCCCTCCCCATATTGATTCTCCCTGTACTGAGCATGTGTGACTTAGGCCAGTGATTTTCAACCTTTTTCATGTTATGGCACACACAAATTAATTACTAGAACTCTGTGGCACAACAAAAAATATATTTTCTGCAGATTTGACAGAAGAAGTAGGTATAATTTTGATTCATTCACACTGGATGGCTGTTGTTGTGTTGGCTGTTGTCAGTTTTTTATTTGACAATGGAAGGGAAAAGAGGTCAGTTCCCTTGACTAAACAGTCAGGTATGGCAAGTTTTAAAAATTCTCGTGGCACGCCAGTTGAAAATGCCCGGCTTAGGCCCACACCCACCAACAACCCCAGAAATGGTGAACACGCACAAATACAGGCTGCTGAGGTGGCTGCGGTTCTGCGCTTCTCTTTTTCCCGCGACTAACCCTCCAGATGGTGGTCACTGAAGCCCAGCCGCGGGCCCTGAGCCCCAGGCTCTCGTCCTGAGCAGACAGTCATCTCTGCGCAGAACCCCCAACGCCCCTCTGCCTCCTGCCCACAGCACTGCCAGCCGCTGGTGTGAGCCCCACTCTCCCGTCAGGTCCAGCTTTTCATTCCTTAGATAAAAAACAGGCAAGGTCAGAAAACATGCATTCCAGCCTCACTCTTAGAAAATTGTACAGTCAGGCTTGCTGACACTCCCAATTTTATATATATCATCTCCATGAAGGACCAGGTCTTCTCATTTTCATTCAGAAAACACGTTAATCAGGAATATATATTTAACTACCAAATCTAACCTAAGTCCAATAAAATGTGTAGAGTACAAAAGGAGTGTCCTAGGGGCTAATTAATGTTTGGAAATGCTAACTTAAAGCAGATACAAGTTGTATACATTTAAAAAAATTAATAAGAGGGAAGGCAGTAGTTTTGCAAAAGCTGGTGTTTGGCTGGTGTTTTTGCCAGTCTCACTATGGCAATGCCTGAGAGTTTAAGCACTAATCTGCCGGAGCACTCTGTTTCACCAGTGTGACTTGGGCGGCTTTGGTGAAGGCAACAGTGGGGGTAGAGTGTTTTTTCTCTGCTGTAAATGAATTAAGTAGCTTATGTTCAGTCTGATGGTTCATGTCTAGGCTTTAAAAGGGCAGCACTGCCCTGGCAAGTAGCCTGGCATGCTGTGGAGATAGTGTGGTAGGTACTGATTGCAACCTCATTGTCATATACTGTGGGGGGCTCCGTGGCTGCCTCACCGAGGCTGGGTGGGGGCTGAGTTCCTCTTTCTGCCAGGTACCGGGCTAGGCAGCCGGTACTCAGATATAAAGGGCTCGGTCCTTGGGCTCCAGGGACTCGCCACTTACTAGGACAGAGAGGCACACAGGATGATCATAAACATCACAGTCAAGAAGTGTCCAGGGACGAGAGGAGGGAGGAAGAAGCTTCACCGAGGACATGGCCTCTGAACTGAGTTTTAATAAGGAGAAGTCTCTGGTGGACAAGAAGGGAGAGGACACTGCAGCCAGCCAAGAGGAGCAGCAGCACATGCAGGTGGCACGTGCGGGGACTTAGCTACTTTGATCTGGATGGAGCACAGGGGGAGGCCCTGGGAGCAGGGGCAGGGCCAGATCATGGGGCGGGGGCGGGGGGGGGGTGTCTCATGTTGTGCTGAGGAGTCGGCATTAACTCTATAGGCAGCGAGGAGCATGGCGTCACTCTAATGTCAGGGCAGCGGACTCTGGGGATTTGCCTTCAGGGACAGGTTTTGGACCTTGACCCTGTTCTAGCTAAATCACTGTCTAGTTACCCTGGCAGTCAAAATGCCCCCCTGGAATCCACTTCCGTTTCATATAGGCCATGCTTTCTGAGACAAGACACCATGCTTGTTGCAGGCAGGAGATTCAGAGATGAATAGGAAACCATCTGTCCACTTGTCCATCTGTCCACCATAGGTCCATAGGCTGATTGGTGAGGGGAGGGACAGGCATGGCTGAACCACTCCATGCAAGGAGTGATAGCCTGGGAACAAGGGCAGTAGGGAGATTAATTTCCAATGCAAGATCTTGGAAGGCTTAATGGAGGAGTTGGAATTTCCACATTCTTGCAGGCTTTTCTTTTGGTACCTTAATAGTCTCCCTTCCTCCCCCCCCCCTTTTTTTGGGGGGGGTAGAACAAGTGCTCCCTCCTTTTCTTTTTAGTTTCTTCTTTTTCTTTTTTTTTTTTTAAAGTTCTCTTTAGGAATGGCTCTTCTCTCCATTCTTTCCTCCCCTTCCTCCTGCTCTTTGTGGTGTATGTCTTCCTTTTATTTTTGTTTTTAACTATATAGCAGACTTTTCTCTTCCCACTCGCATTTATGCCCAGCAAGAAACAGATCCCAAATATTACCAAAGCTACACTTAGACAACACAAATTTTTCTTAAGAACCTCTACACTGAACAAGATTTTAGATACAGTTGTTGCATTTTAATTCCTCATCAGATGGTTATGTTTTTGCTACCTTGTGCAAGAAAGGGGCTTGTGAACCAGCTGATTGTAAGTAACAGATTTCTCTTTCAGCAACTTGACTTGACAGTGCAGGCCCCCAGGGGCTGTGCTGGGTCGGTGAGTGCTTCAGTGGTG
Organism: Anoura caudifer; assembly: GCA_004027475.1. Lineage (NCBI taxonomy): Eukaryota > Metazoa > Chordata > Mammalia > Chiroptera > Phyllostomidae > Anoura > Anoura caudifer. The sequence goes on along the minus strand of PVKU01000348.1, from coordinate 251,792 downwards.
TGTGCTAAATGTGTCTGTGGTCGTGGGCCCTGGCTGGTGATGGAGGCAGCTGTCCAGCTGTTACCCCATATGTGAGGCCATGCACCTTTGCTGAGGTCTGCTTTATACGTGTGAATCCAAACAGGTTTATTTCCTTCTCTCTCAGAGTTTTATTGTGTTAATCTCTTGGGAAGGGAGGAGGAGAGGAGAAAACAGTCCTTCCACAGAAAGTGATTGTTGTTTGAGAAGCTGACCTCTGTCCCACATGTCCTCAGCTCCCGCTCCTGTGGAACATTCCATGTTAATTATACAGTATGCTGCTGCCGTCCACAGCTTTGGAAAACAGATAAATTCCTCTGGCATCCACAGCCTTGGAAAACAGATGAATTGTGATTGCAGAGCAGCCTGTGCTTGAAGCAGTGAGTGAAAAGGAAAGGCCGCAGCTCTGTGGGGACTGGAGACCTCAAGGTGGCTTGGAGACTGCCAGTTGGAGGGCAGAGAGGCCCAGGGAGGGATCCCGTGAGCAGGTGGCTGGGAATGCAGGTGGCGAGCCAGGCTTTCAGCCCATTGATTCTATCTGGACACACAAGGGATCCAGTTCTCAGGTCTCAAAGGGAAGAAGTAGCTCACCTCAGCCCCTGAGCTCCACAGCAGGGTGGTGCACAGGGTCCCCAGAGACCTTGCCAGTGTCTGCACCCAGTGGCTGTTTCTCCTCCTTCATTTTCTATTGTGGTGGAATATATATAACATAAATGTGTCATTTGGCTGTTTTTAAGCATCCAGTCCCTGGCACAAGTTCCATTCACGATGCCGTGCAAACATCACCACTATTTCCAAAACATTGCATCACCCAAACAGAAACTCCGTACCTGTTAAGCAGTAGCTCCCACCTTGCCTTCCTCAGTTCCTGGCCCTCTCTCATCTACTTTCTGTCTCTGAATGTGCTCATTCTAGATAGTTCATATCAGTGGACACATACAATATTTGTCTCCTCTGCCACTCTTTGCTGCGGCTCGGCCCTGGAGCAAGCACACCGTTCCTCCCTAACCTCCCCACCCCTGCCCTGCTGGGACTCTTAGTTCTCCCTCCTCGCTCATCATTGAAGTTGTACTCTCCAGGGGCCTTTCTTGATTTCCTTCAATTAGCCTGATCTTTCTCTGGCTGGAAGGGTTGGTTTGAAGTGCTCTTTCCGCCCGACCCAACTGCTCTGTATGAGGGAATCTGTGTACAGGTTTTCCCTCCCCCCACGCTCCCCTGCTGGGCCAGGATGGGCTGGAGGGAGCAGCAGGGCAGTGTGGCAGAGTAGATGCTCAGGGATGCTTGTCTTAGTGGGGTGTTCACAGGGTGCTTACTGTGCAATGGGGGCGGCAGGGACCATATTGTAACAGGGGGCTCTGCACCCAGGCTGCCTGCGTCCAAACCCAGGCTTCACCACCTACCGGCCCAGTGGCTTTGGCTAAATTTCTTAACCTCTGTAAGCCTCTGGTTCCTCATCTATAAAGTGGAGATAATTGTCATGCCTGCCTCACAAGCGTGTGAAGAGTAATTGAGTGCATGTGTGTAAAGCGCTCACAGCAGTGAGTACATGTGCTGGCACCTGCTGCTTTCTAAGTGGCTGCCGTCATCACTGCCATTGCAACCTGCCTCACAGAGTGGGGAGGACAAAATGGGGTCACTCATATGAACCATTTCAAACCTGGCTGGCATGGAAAGGGCACTTAATAAATGTCAGCTGTGTGTGTGTGTGCATGTGTAGTATTTTTACATCGAAACCAGCTCAGCACTAAGAACAGTTCCACAGGCTATCTCCAGCTTGAAGCCACGCTGTTCTAAGATAGGGGACTGGACCGCCCCAGGGGCAGAGACAAACTAACCTGTCTGCATTTCCTGCGATTTTGAAGACAAGAACAGAGAAGTAGGAAACCCCATAAGGTGGGTGCCCAGGGAAGGTCTTCTTAGGGATCTAGTTGAGGTAAAAATGGGTGCAGCCTGCACTGGGGGGTGTTGTCTGAGTTCACGGCACAGTCTTGCATTTTCATGTTATTTTCTTTTTAAATATGGAAAGAAATCGTGTGAATTTTAATTCTTTCTAGCCTCAGGCAAAACAGATCTTCACATTCCATTTCAGTTTTGAAGACTGAGGGGGCTTCACTGTTTATGTGGATGCCTGCAGTTTCACTCAAGAGTCTCATTTTTGTAAACCCACAGAAGAAAAGTCATCCTCTATGAAAACCAAACTTTACAAAACTCGCTTCTGTGCCCTGGTTTTAATTGCCAGTTAAAATAAACCTCACCCTGGCCAGTGTGGCTTAGTTGGTTGGAGCATTGTCCCATAAACTGATAGGTCATGGGTTCAATTCCCTGTCACAGCACATACCTAGGTTACAGGTTCCAGCCCCCGTCAGGGCATGTATGGGAGGTAACCAATTGATCTCTCTCCCTCCCTCCCTCTTCTCTCTCTTTCTCCACCCCCTCTCTAAAAATCAATAAACATGGCCCCAGGTGAGGACTAAAAAAAAAGAAAGAAAGAAACCTCAACCTTACTTGTTAAATAGCATTTGGAATGTTATCAGGGCAAGGAGAAGGGCTGGGACTGGAGAAGCAATAGCTTCCTTGCAAACGTGTACCCCTTTCTGAAGAAAGGAGAGTGCAGAACCGGCTGGGAAGTTAGACTTGTTTCCAAAGGCAGAGGAAGTGCATGTGTGCGTATGAGTTTGTGCATGTGCGTACGTTGGGGGAACGAGCTGTGGGAACAGAGCGAGGTTCCTGGGGATTGCAGTGTTTGTCCCACTCAGAGCCCCTGAGCTCTGTGTCTGCATCACCATCACTTACAGTGCTCCTTCTCTGGCTCCATGTGTCCCTCCATGCTGGATGTGGCCTGGGACCATGCCAGAGGGATCCCCCAGTGTCCCCTCGGTGGTCCCAGTCTCAGCAGGTAACCCCCTACAAGTATGGTGAAAGAGCATAACTTCCTGATTAAGAGGAAGGAGGGTTGCTTTATTATGTGTGTGCAGGGCAAGGAAGGTGAGAGTGCAGACTGGCTGTCAGTAAATGCCTGCTGAAGATGGATTGGCCATCAGTCTAATTCTCCTCTGGCCTTTGCTTTAGATTCTAGAAGCAACATTGCTATATATCATGTATTGAGCTGGGTCCTCTGAGCCCCTAGCCTCTCTCTTGGAATGAGCAAGACTCTCTCTGTAGCTGCTTGAGTACCTACAGGCTAAGGAAAGGGGCAGAGAAGGGAAGGTTTTGATAAGGGGCCTTTTCCAGACCGGTTAATGCAGCTTCTAAAAGCACCTCGCTTTCTTCTGTGGAGCTGCTGACCTTTAGTGAGAATTGGACTCACCAAGTGGGAACATCCAGTTCCTTTCAGTGAAGGATGCCTCAACCAACAATCAGGGGCAGCAGAGCCTTGGGGCCTCAGCCAGGGCTCTCCAGGCTGGCTGCTACCTGCAGGCCCTTGCTCCGTTGTGTCTCTTTCTGCATGTTGGCAGGTGTCCTTGCTCATGCACAAGTACCCAAGTAACAAAGTGACTTGAGGAATTGCCCGTCAGCATGACCTCAATGACCCCTTCCCCCAGCAACATGTGCAAAAGCACTCGGAACTAGATGGAGACCCTTGGTCTAGAAGGCAGGCCTTCAGGTGCCCCTCCTTGCCCCGACCGACCATATGGGGCACAGGTTATATGTTAGACCCAGGACCACGCAGTAGAAAGAAAGAAGGAAAACTCATCATCCATCACCTGCCATGTACCACAGGATTCTGTGTTATCTCATTTAATTCTCTGGTAGTATCTCTCTTCTGAGAGGCATCACATTCCCTGTTGTTACAGGGAGAAAATCAAAGCACAGGGAAGATAAATTGCATCTGTGAGTGCCGCTACTTCAGGGACCGTCTGGCGCCACCTCCCCTCAGGTCATCCTCAAGGCCATCTTCTGAGGTGTGACGGTTGGTTTCAGGGAACTGGCACCAGGGTATGGTTCGACTGACTCAGAGTCCTTCCTCTTCCTCTACCCCCCTGGTACCTAAAGTGTGACCTTGGACCACAGCATCTCATCACCTGAGGTATTGTCGGAAATGCAGAATCCTGCCCCTCACAACTGTTGGGTGCACAGTAAAGTTGGAGAAGCAATGCCATTCACCACACAGCTGTTAGGTCAGCGAGGCTGAGAGGCGAAGTGGAAGAAGAGCAGGGTTAGCTGAGGAAACCTTCCTGGAGGTGGACTTAGCAGAGCTGCACAAGAGCATCGAGTCTGTGCAGAGAGGGCCCCTGATGCACAGCCTCATGGTTCCTGCCCGTGAGGAAGAGCAGATGACATGGAGACGGTGTGATTGACACTTGCACGCTCCCCACACATCCAGAGACACGGCTGCCTGGACGGTGGTTAGCTCGGAGCTCACTCAGTGAGATGTTTGTGCAATACCTGGGATGCCCTTCTGAGGAGGAGGACAGGTATGAAGCTGGAAGGGCTTAGCTTGGTAAAAGTTTCCCAAGGTCCCACAGGGAATCTGGCTCTGAACAATGTGCAGGGGATGAGTCAGCCAGTCACATTCTGTGGCAGCAACCCTGCGAATTTGTGTCTGGACGGAACGAGCCACAAGGAGGCCTGGTGGGGCCACTCTTGGTCTGTGTGCGTGTGGGCAGGTGTCTGTAGTTCCTGGGCAAGGAGCCAGGTGACTCTGAGGAGGTGGAGGCCCCGATAGGGGCGGGGAGTGTAGAGGATGCTGGTTGGCCAGGGGCGTGGATGCGGGTTTAAGCACAGTGCTGGTTTCCCTGCTCTGCTGGGAGGATTTGTTTCTTTTCTCCTTTGCCTCCTTCCCAAGGTGTGTCCAGAGCTGAGATTTTTTTTCTTGCTTTTCCTCAGGCTGAGACTTAGTCGGAAACCTGTGGCCTCCCCAGCAAGACAACCCTTGGGCTGTGCATGGGGCAGACAGCAGAACAGCTCGGAACCCCACGCCCTTGGAGGCCCCAGGATTTGGGGCACGAGGGCCTCCGTGGGCGTGGGTGGGTGAAGATAGAGCCTCGTTACTTTGGGTGTTGTCCCGGTCACGGCCCTTCTTCTCAGGCAGCAGTCCAGCAGCTGAACTGCCGCAGGGGAAAGGCCGAGAGAGGGCTGCCCGGAGCCCTAGAGGAGGAGAGGCCGCCCCTGAGCAGCCAGCAGTTCCAGAAGGAGGATGGCTGCAGCGCTGGTGTCAGCACAACCACTGTTATCTCAGAGGGTTCTAATTCTTTTCCTCAGGTAGTGCCTCAGACTAGCATCTAATTTGAATGCCAACTTTGACCTTTTTTTTTTTCTTTAAATTCCACTCTTCACGTTCACTCAAACCCCAATCGGTCATTCTGGCCAACCCCAGGCCCCGGAGCTCTGCCCCGCAGAGGGAGAAGTCACAGGCCCTGTGCGCAGTGGGTGAGATTTTCTCTCCTGCAATGCTCTGCCGGCTCCAGGCAGCTGCAGGCTTGCCTGTGTGGACACCTGCATGGAGACCTAGGTGAGGAAAGGGGAGAGAGGGGTTCTTTTCTGCCTTTATATGGAGCCCCTGAGGCACGGCAGAGATTCTGAACTGTCTGGAAGGCATGTAGAATAGACTTAAGCAGAACAGATCCAAGGAAGGACTCGGATACGTTTCATGATTGAAGGGGACAACCGGCATGACATGGCAGGGAGGCAGAGGAAGAGCCCTGGGGCACCTCACCAGAAGTGAGGGGAGGGTGGCCGCCATCTGAAAGGAGCAGGGGAGGGACAGGTTTGCTCCAAGTCATCTGGAAAGAAGGTGGCATCTGAATGGGCCACACAGGCCAGCATCTCACCGCTGTCCCCTTTCCCATCTTCCCAACCCGGTCCTGTGTTTGGAGAAAGGACCACAGAGCCACAGCATACCTGAGCTGGGAAGGCCTCCTTGTTGCGCAGGTGGGAGAATGAGGCCCTGACAGGTGAGTGGCCTGGCCAGGGCCCCGGCGTAAGTCAGGGATAATGATTAAAGTAGCTGTTGCCCTGTATAACGTTTCTAGAGCCCTCAAGGTAGAAACCCCAGCTTGGAGCTCCTTACCCTCCTTCATCCCCCATACCCATCAGTCCTCAGGCCCATTCCCCTGCTGGTCGAGTGTCTCCTTGGGGCTGCACTTCCCCCCACCCTCAGCACCACCCTGCTTCCCTGGTCACTGCAGCAGCCTCCCACCTGTCTTGTTCTCCCAGCCCCGTTTCTTCCAAGCCGTGTTTCCCTAGCCAGTGACCTTCCTCACACAGGAGCTGCCTTGCCCTAATCCCTTCATCACTCTCAGCCTCAAGGCCAGCCTCCCTGCCCTTCCTCATAGGACCCTTCCCAGTCTGCCCCTGCTCACTGCCCACTGTCCATCTCGTCTTCAGCAATGCTGGGCTCTCTCATTGCCACCTCCACTCTTCACCTGCCTAACTCTTCATGTGTGGACTTAGGTACCACTACCTCCAGGAAGCCTTCCTGGAAGCCCCTAAGACTGGGTGAGGAGCCACTTTTGGGGTCTCAAAGCTTCCTGCTGTTGTGCCATTTCATCCCATCTTACCTGGAATCCTAATTGCTTGTTGTGTGGTCCCACCCCCTTCCTGACACTGAGCTCTGCCAGGGCAGGAATCATAGTTGTCTTTCTTGCTTAGTGTTGTCTCCCAGGGCCTAGATGGAATGGTGTCTAGCATGGTAGGTTTTCACTAAGTATTTCTTGAATTAATAATTGTGCCAGGCTCTCCCCTGGCACTTGGTATAGAGTGTCTTATGTAAGCCTTATAAGAGCTGTCATAAAACATCTCATTCTTTCAGTTTTACAGATGAGCACAACTCAGAGTTAAGTCATTGGCTATAGTCCCCACCTCTGGAAGGGGCAACCTGGAAGGAGCCCAGCCCCTCTCTTACCCGCTGTGCTTTTCCATTGGAATTGCACAGACTCCCTGCAGGTCTGTAATCTCTGCTGAGACCCCCTGCATGCCACAAGTCCAAGAAGGAGCCTCAGTCCCAGGACTGAGGCCCAGAGGAGCAGCTGAGATTCCAGGCCACGGCTGAGGAGTTACTTATTCTCTGCACCAGACGCTGCTAAGGCCCTGATAACGTCACCCCTTGGTCCAGCCCGGCACAACTGTGGTCTGAGCTGGCCTGTCAGGAGGACAGTTTGCTTATGGATTTTTTTCCCCTTCTTAACAAAAAAGAAAAAAGTGGAGACAGCACAATGGCTTGGCAAGCTGTGAGGCTTCAGGGCGAGCAGTGCAGCCAGCTGTGTGGGATGCCAGGCAGCTCGGGCAAGCTGGATGTTCGGGTGGACTGGAGGTCAGGAGCGTCTTGTTCAGGTGTGTTCCATTTATATACATGACCTGTAATGTAGCTGCCCCTGTGCGTTGGCCCCAGGCAACTCTGGAGTAAGAAGAGGCTTAAGAAATCAAGAAAGGTTTCTCTGCTTTTTTCGAGCAGCATGGAGGTGCAGGAGGCCTGTGTGCAGCACAGGCAACGCAGGTGAGGGAGGCCACTGCCTTGGGGCTAGCCCGGAGTGGGGGGTGCTGGCTGACACAGCTGCCTAGGTGCCCCTTTCCTGTGTTGTGCTTGGTGCTCACAGCAGCTGTGTCATCACCACAGCCCAAGCGTGAGATTCTCAGAGGCCTGGGGGCACAAACCAACCCCCATCAGAATGGTCAGAGTGAGCCCGAGGGTCACAGTGGTCTCGCGGAATCTATCCTGGGCTCTGCCAGGTTGTCCCCACACACGGATTTCGGCTCACAAAAATGCTCGTTAACAATTGGTGGGGCTTTGTGGATACATGAAAATGGGTTCTTGAAACAAAAACAAGTAACTGGAAAAAAATCCTCATTGTACTCACACTGGTACTAATCTAAAGAGACATTAATTATTGGAGTTTGGTGATCACCCCAGGCATAGAACAGTAGGCTTTCAGAACAAGAAAGGATTCTAGGGCCGATTAATCCATTTAACAGATGGAGAAACGGAGGCCTTGGGAAGGGAAGTGACTTGTCCCAGACTGCCCTGCTGGTGTGTGCAGAGCCAGGTGACCTGGGTTCAGGGCCCCTGCCCACCGTAGACAAAGTGGGGAGTGTGCATGTTCACCACGCACTGAACTTGAGGTTTGTCTGCAGCTTCCATCACCTCCTTTGTATTGGGCGATTTACTTGCGTCGTCTCATAACACCCTCCTGACAACCCTGTGTCCACACAGGGAGCCTGAAGTGCAGGCAGCGTTGGTACCTTTTCTGGGGCAGTAAGCAGAGGACCAGGATTTGAACCCTCACTGTCTGCCCCCAGAATCTGTATCCTTAACCTCATCACGCAGCGGTATGTTTTTCATGGCAGTGGGAAACTAATAGCCTACACCTGCCTCCCAACCTGCCTTCCCCTGCACCTCGGACTGATTGCTAATCCCTGGGGATGGAAGGTGGCAGAGCTGGGCCCTCCCTCCTGGCATGTTAAACATGCTGCTTCACAGAGGCATTTCCCCAGGGCCCCTCTCCATGCCACCCCACACAGAAGGACTGTGACAAAGTAAGAAGGTGCAGGAAGCATTAACATAAAATTCATAGAAAATTTGCAAGTGGCTATGCTACCTATTTTATGGCCATCTTCAGGATAAAATGATACCATTGCTACTCCTATGGTTTTACATCTCTTTACAAAAATAATAGAAATACTTTTTTCTTTGGATTATATTCTTTGGGCACGCAGCATCAGCATTACCCGAGAGCTTGTCAGAAATGCAGCTTCTTATTCAGAAGCTGCATTTTAGCAAGATCCCAGATGAGCCCCTTGCACCTGGGTCTGAGAAGTGCAGCTGCCCACGACAGGCTCCTGAGAGGCAGGGCCTGTGTCTGACCCCTTGCTGTCTCCCCACAGTGCCTGGCTCGGTGCCTGACACGCGGAAGATCCTCAGTGTTTGTGTCAGTGTGGCAATTGCTGTCTTACCTTTGACTGAGACCCATGCCACAGACATGCAGGGCAGTGAGCAGGGCAGACAATGGTAAGGGCAGCTCAGATGGAGCACAAGGACTCACGATGCTTTTTCAGGGCTTGTGAAGTGACGCTTATTGCTGCAGCTCGGTTGCCTTTGTGCCTGGTCAGCCGCACCCAGACAGGCTCCCCAAGGTGCTTCTCCGGGTGGGAACACCTCCTCCTGTGAGGGTGAAGGGCACAGGGCTGGATGGGTTGAGCTTTATTCCTGACACAAGGTTAAATTCCACACATTCCCCTCCCCAGTACCCTTACCACACACGCCTGTGTTCTGCTCACTGTCCCGGAAAGCACCCGGCGTGTGTCCTGCCCACTTCCCTCCGTTGTGCCCCAGTACCAAGGGGTGTTGGGGACAGTAAGCCAATTCTGAAGGTGACTCCCTCTGGCTTTATCTTCAACCTGATGAAGGTCCCTCTCTTAGCCTCATTTCAGGGAAAGGGCAGGACTGTGGAGCGGAGCTGAGGCCTGGCCACCTAGGCCAGGCCAGGCCAGCAGCATGTGGGTCCTCACCAGCCCAGCCTGCTGCCTCAAGGCCCTGGTCCACAGGGTTGGGCCCTGTGGTTGGGCCCCAGGGCTGCCCCCAGGTTTGAGCTGCTCCCTAGCAGTGCTGTACAAGCCCCTGTACTTGGAAGCCAGGGGTTCTTCCAGGACGGGTGCTAGGAAGGACATAGTCCAGAGGGCTGCGGCCGCCGCTGGATCAGGTCACCATCTGGGCCCCTTCATCGCCAACCTTTGTCACACTGGCATCTCACCACAGATGTGCATTTCTGGGCTGGGAGACCAACTTTTCTGCCGTGCCTTCTCTGTCCTCACCTTGAGTGAAACCGGGTTCCCTCCAGTGAAGACCTGGTGGCTCCAACACACAGGGCCCAGGACACATTCTTCCCTGACTGCCTTTCCGAACCGTTGCCCCACCACCTTCATCCAGCACTCCCCTCTTCTAAATTTCTGCCATCTGATTGACAGTCTCTTATTCCTCCATCCTTCCATTTGAAACTTAGCAGTTCTCAAGGGCCCGCTGTGAATCAAATGTCCACGCTGGGCCCCGAAGACACAGAGGTAAATAAGACACATTCCACTTATCAATCCCAGGATTTCGTGACTCCGCTCACGTCCTCAATACTGGGGCAAATCCTTTCAGTCATCTTTTATTGATTCCTTATTACATTTCCCAGGGGTCCTTATGTACTGTTCTTCTTTCTCACCCTTATTTGTACCCCAGTCCCTCTCTGTCCATAGATGGCTTTATCTCTACGTTCCCTAGGTTTAGAGATCACCAAAATGAAGCTTTTCCAATATTTCTAACTCCCAGCTAGAACCTTGTGTCCATCCTCTAGTCTCATATGAGTCCCGGGATGTCCCTCTTCGTGGCACACTCTTCTGCCTGGCTGCTGGGCCCTTGTTTTGTATCTCGCCGCCACACTTCCCTCACCTTTAACATGGAGATGGTACCGTGTTCTGCTGTGTATAATGCGCACCCACGTTTTTGGCCCAAACTTTCAGGGAAAAAAAAAATCTTTTGTTTTAATTTTTAATTCAATTATTTATTTATTTATATTTAGAAACAAAACATTGTATTCCATGGTATTATTTTGCATACGGATATCGTTATTGCTTTCTAGAGTTATACTTTTAATGCATAAGTGTAAATAAAAGAATTAAAAACATTTATATAGATACAGAGTTAGTACTACCCATGTATAATGCACATTCTTATTTTTCCCTGAAAAATTTAGGCAAAAAGTACACATTATACATGGCAAAATATGATAGTACTTCCGTCATTTGTTTGTGACAAACTCTAATGAGTTAATACATTAAGGGCCTGGCACATACTAAGTACTCACTCGACATCTTAGCATTATCATGATTCTGATTCCCTGCTGTTCACCCTACCTTTCTTCTCTCTTTACTCTGCCTGCCCTCCTCTGGCATAGACAGTCCTCTCCTTGGCATACAGATGTGCTTAGCAATCCCTCTGCCCACTCTTGGCTGCAAGGTACCACCCATCTTCCTTGTCTCTGTTTCCTCCTGTGCACGTGGTCCCTAGTGCTAAGTGCCCAGCCTCGTAGTCTCCATCACTCACTTTCTCAGAGGTGTCAGTCACCTCCTGCAGCATCTCCAAGTTCTCACTCTCTGCAGCTTTCAGCACTGTCCCACTCTCCTGTGTGGTCAGGTGTGGGGGCAAGGGGCGGGGCAGGAGCCAGGGGATGATCTAGACTAGCAAGAGGTGGCCCCACAGATCCCCAAGGGGCTGAGAGTGGGCTGAAGGGCAGGGCATTGTGGCCAGAGTGGCTTCATCTCAGTTCCCTGTCACTGCAACAGAGTGCCTTCTGATAGCAAGGTTCATGGGCGGGAGGGGGGCGGTGCGGACTGAGTGGCTAGCTCAAGTGGGATTTGGAGAACTTGAGGTCAAGGTGAGGCCCTTATTATGGTCATTGGAATTATAGAGGATGCCCCTAGGGATGGAGCAGAGAGGAAGAAGGGGTGGGTGGTGGGCAAAGGTGATGAACAAGCACTCAAGGGGCCAGTCAGACTGATGGTGAGCCTCTGGTGGGTGCAGGGGGACAGCTCTGGAAGTGTGTGTGGGGAGAGGGAGCATATGCCCTGGGGGCCGGGGGGGAGGTGACAGGATGGTCTCCACTTGGTAAAAGGAGGGGCTGAGGTACTCAGTATTGTCTGGGTTGTCGTTCCATCCAGGTAAGTGTTCAGATGAGAGGCAGAAGAAGGGTGGTTGATGCCAATAAGAGGGCTTGGAGGGCAACAGCTGGGGAAAGAAGGCCTGGAGACCCACTGGACTGGATGGAGATAAGGGGGTGGGGAGACCACTGGGGGGGACTTCAGGCACCTGGGTCCCAGAACTGTAAGACCAGAGGTTGGAGGGGGCACAGAGGGCCTGCAGGTGCAGCTGGAGGTGCGTGTGGCTCCCTGGGGTTCCCACAGCAGGCACAAGGCCCACAGCTTGAGTCTGTACTGGCCACTCAGGTTGTCAGTGTGGGGACAGGTGGCTGGGCTACTCCAGGGTCCTCCACCTTTCCTGGCTCCTCTTCTAACACCCCCTAAATGTCAGAGCTCTCCAGAATTTCCACTGTACCCACCCTGACCTGTATCCAGCCACCTGCTGGGCTTTTCCAATTGCTTCTGTTCTTTTTGCTGGCACCTGTTCAAGACCAGGTCATCCCTCTTTCTTCCGCCCAGCCTTGCTGTGGCTGTTAGTGGCCCCCATCCCAGTAGTAAGCCCCTCTGAGCTCCATCCATCTGATTGAACTCTCCAATGCATCTTCCTCCATCACCTCTGTCCTTGGTTCTTTCCCAGTTTCTCCCCACAAGGCCCTCCAGGGCTCACACCAGTTCAGGCACATAGTGTTCCAGAGCAGGTTGTGGGGTTGAGTGATGGTGAGCTCCACAGCCCCACCCAACAGTGTCCACAACTCTGGGGCAGCAGGTGTGGGAGGAAGCCCGTGTGGCTGAGATGTTCAGGCAGGCTGGGCTGGAGGAACAGCAGGCTGGGTGACACGCCTGCTCTCTGCGTGTGTGAGAAGGGGACTGACACCTTAGAGAAGGGCACCACACCCATTCTGAGGGCCCAGGGCACAACCTCTGCGTTCTGGCTGTGCTGGGCCATGGGAAGGGCTGATTGACAGCCCTTCCAGAGGGCAGAGGAGAAAGGGGAGACTGGGGGCATTTGGCGGACCAGCAGGTTGGCGCTGCTACCCTGTGGCAGGTCAGAGGCCTTGCCCACAGGGGTGGTCCACCCTCTGTGATTCCAGTGCTGTCCCAGGGTTTACAGTCTCACAGAGATGGATTGGTCGTAGCTGGTGCAGCTTTGGGAACCAGACAAGCTGTGTGGGTCGCCTTTACTCTTCTAGACTCCCTGGAGCAGGAAGCTCTGTCAAAACAGAAACCTCCATAAGCCGGCTGGTTGAGGGTTGGTCTGGGAGGAACCACCACACCCTGAGAGGAGCCTGAGCGGGGAGGGGCTTTTCACCTTCTGTGGCTGAGCATCCATGGGGACAGTCAGGGCTACTCCTCACAGCATGGTACTGGGCAGGGCCTGTGCATGCTTCTGCTCCTGGAGTTTGTTACCGCTGCTGTGGGAACCTGAAGGGGCCACACAGACCTCCAGCTGGACCTGCAGGCCCACTGTGCCCCCCTCCAACAGGGGGTGTCTCATCTCCATCCCCGTGTCATTGCTGGGCACTCCAAGGCCCTGAGAGGCCCAGTGGCTCACAGAGCTGGCCCTCAGCCCAGGCCTCCGGGTTCCAGGTGCAGCCCCTCATCGTCTCACCACTCCCACTGTCGGTGTATCAGGTCTCATCTCCTCACTAGCCCGCCCGTTTCCTGAGGGCGTGTTCTACTCGCCGTTCCCACATTTCTGAATCCCTCTGCTCTTCCCTTCAGCCTGTGTGACCCGCCACCAATGCCCACTTCCTTCTGCCACCCTCCTGGACAGAGGTGACCCAGCCTATCATGACTGTCTGCCTCAGTTCACTGTGGGCAACAGGGGCCAGGGAATTCGCCCAGAGCAGTTCTGAACCTCACAGGTGCCTCTGAGTTCCAACAGTGGAAAAATAGGTGAAGATGAGCTGTAACATTTGGAGAGTGTCATGGGAAGAATCGTGCCCTGCCCCCGCCATCCATATGTGGAAGTCCTAACCCCTATTGCCTCAGAACATGACCTTATTTGGAAGTAGGGTTGTAGCAGTTGTCACTAGTTGAGACCATACTGGAGTAGGCTGGACCCCTAATCCACTATGTGCCTGGTGTCTTTATGAAAGGGGGCTATTGGGACACCGGCACCCTAACAGGGAGAACATCCTGTGAAGATGAAGGCAGAGATTGGGATTTTGCTTCTGCAGGGAACGCCAAGGGTTGCCAACAAAGCACCAGGAGCTTGGGAGAGGTGTGTGCAGTGACTGTCCCTCACAGCCCGCAGAACCAGCCAGCCCTGCTGGCACCTTGACCTCAGACTTTCAGCTCCCAGAACCGTGAGGGAATACATTTGTGCTGTTTAAGGCTCCCGATTTGTGGTACCTTGTCACAGAGCCCTAGAAAATTAATGTAGAGAGGTCAGTCTTGTAAGCAAAAATGAATCATCTACTGTACAGGTTGCAACAGAGTCGGCTCTCTAGAAAGCTTGGCTCCCGTGGAGGCCACCCCAGTGCGCTGCTGTGACCTGTCTCCCAGGCCAAAGGCTCCCTCCCGCCTGGCATAGTTTAAAAAACACAGACTTTGGAAACATATGCTCCGCTCTGAACTCCTTTCTCCCTCCCCCGCTTCCTGGGACCTCCCTCAGGTCATCTCACTTCCGTGAACCCCCGCTATTCAGGCTGGGGTAGGCTGTGCAGAAATGCCAGGAGTTTACAAAGCAGGAGCCTTCACAGCTTCTGTGCCAGGAGGGATGGAGGAGCAGGCAGGAGGTCCTGGTGCTGCCCCTTCTGGAGTGAAGGCGTGGGGAGCAGGGCCTCGAGGCGACCCCTGAAGTGTTTCTCCCCCTGGGATCTCTGGTGGGTGTTGGAACCGGCAGCCCTCTCTTGTCCTGCCAGGCAGCCTGGTTCCTGCACCAAGGACCACCTCCCGTCTGCCCCATGCCCTCTCAGCCTGTGAAGCAGAAGGCCCTGCCTCAGACCCCCATTTGCCCTCTCTCCCTGTTCTGGGCCAGTCGTGGTTTGGGCACTCAGTTGCTGACCTGGAAACAGGGCTCCTGTTTGAAAGCCTAGCACAGGTTTCTCATGAAGTTCTGCAAACAAGGAGCGCTCACACCTGCCACCTGCTTTGTTTCTCTCCTGTTACCCCCAGCAAGGCCCCTGCTGGTCACCTGAGTGCCCAGCTCCCCTTCCAGTGGCAGGTGCGCTGACTTGGAGAAGGTAATCCCTGCCAGATCAGAAAGCACCAACTCAGTGCCTCCTGAGAGGCTGTCATTGTCGGCGTGGCGCTGGGACCTGCCACGGTGCCTGCTTTGGGACGGGAGAGAGCAGTTGCCTTCTCTGAGCAGAGGCGTTTGTGGGAAAGCACACACCACAGGCCTGTGATCATGGGGTTGCCCTCTCCACGGTGGGGCTATGGGCAGGGCAGTTTCTGAGCCTCATCTTTCCCTTCTGTAAGGTGGGAATGTGGACTGTGAATTTGTAAGTGTCTTTAGGCTGGTAAGCTGTGGTTGTATGAGGGGCTCCTCGTGGTCCTGCCACTGATGCCCTGTGTGATTTTGGGAATGTTTCCTACCCTCTCTGTCCAGCAGAGCTAGAGACTTAAGTCCGCTTCAGGCCTTGCAAGCAAGAAATCCTAATAAGGGTCAGTTTTTTTGGTTTTTGTTTTCTATCCTCACCCAAGGACATTTTTTTCATTGCGTCTAGAGAGAAAACATCAGTGTGAGAGAACCATTGGTCAGTCGCCTCCCACACGTGTCTGGATAGGGGATCCAACCCGCCTCCTAGACATGTGCCCTGGTGGGAATTGAACCTACACCCTTTCAGTTACAGGATGACGCTCCAACCAACTGAGCCACACCAGCCAGGGCAATAAGGGTCAGTTTTGACTCTTGGAACATTCCACAGCTTTGTGGCAGCCCCGCAACTCCAGGCAGCCCACACCCTCTCCACTTTGGGGAACCTCTCCCCTGTGGGGACACCACAGAGCAGTGGTTCCCCCAAGAACTGAAGAGTCAGCACTTGTCTCACAGAACTTCAGCCTCAGCCCCAGTGGGACTGTGACTCAGTCATTGCTCTGAAACCAGTCCCACATCACCCAGAACTGTCTGCAGGCCACCTCACAGGCGGGCCCTGGGGTGGATGAGACACTGGCTTGCCGCCGAGCATTGCTCTTCATTTCTAGCCTTTCCTCTCAAAGGACTGGAAAACGGGGACCCTTCCAAGTCAAACAAGAGCTGCCTGGGGCTGGTACGCAAGCACGGGCAGAAGGGAAGTGCATTTCCTGACTCCGCCTTCGCTGATTAGAGGGTTTGCAGGAGGTGCACTTCCTCTGGGAGGAGGCCCAGCCTTGCTTGCTGGTTAGTGATTTTGCACTGAACTCAGATGAGCACTCCAGAGCCCAGGGCCGGGAGACGTGCTGCTGAATATAAGATTGTCTTCCTAAATCTCAGGCCTAAAACAGCCTTCTTTGCCGGAGAGCCTACAGCTCCAACTCAGCCTGAAGTCAGCACAGGCTTCTAGAAGTTTGTTGGGGAAACATGCAGCTGCCCCAGCCTGGGTGTGTATCCCCATCCTTATTTCTTCCCTGTTAGAAGTGAGCGGAAAACTCTGAGCCTTGGGAGCTGAGGAAAGCCAACCCAGAAGAGAAAAATCATGCAGAGACAGGGAGGGCAAGGGCCTCTGGTCTGGGGTGGTGGGAGGAGAAAGGGGTTATTCACGGCAATGAATGTTCTTTTCTGGAGAAAGTGAGCTTTAGATTCTCTGGCCAGGGTCTCTGGTTGGGAGACTTGTTCGACTGACCTTGGCAATGGTCATCAGGGGAAGACTTGAGGAAATGACTTTGCTTTTCAAAATTATTCCAAATACCCCTGTCAGTGGATTTTCTTCATGAAAACTAGTTTGCTGGTTTTTAATGTCTGTTTTATGATTATTAATTAGGACACACTTGATGTGAAACATTTAGAAAACTCACCACTCCTAACTGAAAGGATGGGCTTGAGGGTTTTTCGTTTGTATTTTCCCAACAAGCCCCGTAACCTCTGGGTAGACTTAGTGTTTACAAGGGACCATCGTCTGCATGGGGCTTGTTTCACAGTTGAAGCTATTTCTAAAGGGGAAGAAACCTTATCCCCTCTAGTGTCAGTCTCCAGGTGGCCATGGATGATGGGACAAATCCCTGCACAGGACCGAATCTGGACAGTAGGCAGGGTGACACCACTGAGGTGTGAGTGTGGGCTGTTAATCAGAGAAGCTTCTGGAAGCTCCAGGACTCAGAACCAGATTCGACATTTGTACAGAGGCCTCCTGCAGCCTCAGCGTGTGCCAGGCCCAAGGCCCTGTGAATATACATGGTCTGGTGCAAACAACTCCCCTTTTTATTACAAAATATTTTATTAGAAAATCGTAAGCATGTAATTCTGTAACATAACAATATCACACTCAAGTGCACCATATGACATTTTAGGTGAAATGTTCAAATTAAAACTACAGATTACTACACCCATATTATTACCCTACCAATCACACTCAGGCAGGCGTCGCTTCTGCCAGGCCCCGTATGCGGCAGCTCCAGGCCCTGTGAGGAAGGCGAAGGTCTGGGCACTCTCCAACCTGCTTCAGGTGGCTCTGGAGTCTGACCCCTGAATTGAAGTGCCAGCAGCAGTGGCATGATCTGATGGCCTGGTCCCCAGTGCCCCTGACCTTAGGATGTGTCAGCATAATTCAGAAAAAAAGATTGAAATCTAAATACTGCTCCTTGGAACATTAGCCTGTGGAATGTGAGGCAAAAATGAAAGAGACCTCAGGATCAGAAGGCCTGGATTCGAGTTGGGGCCTTGCCCCTGGCAAATTGAGGACCTCTGTCCCCTCCCCATTCAAATGCAGCGTGGGAGAAGGAGCTGAGGGAAAGTAGGAGGGCTCTGCCACTCTCACCTTTCTGGGGAGGGGAGGAATCAACGGACCCTCCCCTTAGGAAGTTTCACATGGGACCAGAGCTCCTGACTGGAGCTCTAAGCCTTCCACCTCCCCCTTCTCTCTGCCTCAAGTCAAATTTCCTCCACAGGAACCAGCTGACATGGAGGCCAGAGAACCCCACCATTCCTCTAAGAAGATACTGTTTTTCTGGGTTCATTTTGGGGTAGTCGGTGTGCTTTGAACAAGGGCACCCTGGAAATAATCTTGTACTTAGAGAACCGTTGGTTTATTTTTCAGGCTGTGTTTCTGCTTCTGCTCCAGCATTTCTAATTTCCTGTCCTTCCTTTGCTTCGCCTTACAAATCATAGTGTGCTGATGTTCTAGACCTGGTTCTTTCTGGCTGTTTGGTACAAAATGCCTCTCAGTCCTGACTGAGTGGTGGTGCCAGGCATCCTGTTCCCAAAGAGGCACCTGCATTATGGTTTCTGCCTGGAAGGATGTTCTGTCCTCTCTCAGCCTCTGGCGCCCCTCTCCTGGGCCTGTTGAGTTCAGTGTCAGGTCACACTTGCATAGGCAGAGCCGATCTGGGGAGCCTCCCTGCTGATGTTGGTAAGAGTGCCTGAGGCTGCAGCAGCCTCTCTGCTCCCCAGCTTGCTCTACAGTAGAAACCCTTCTGAGCACCCTCTCTACTGTGGGGGATTGCAGGTTTTCTCTCTGCGGCTGCAACTGTGCGTCCTGACGTTTTCCTGCCCCTGCCTTCAGCCAGCATTGAAGGTCACATAGCCTGAGCAGCACTGACCTTTTGTCATTTCTCATCAAGTTATTCTCTTGTCTCTGGGGCCCTACCATTCAGCCACCATATGAGGTAGCAGACAAAGCAGGGGCAGGTGACGGTGGTCCTGAGAGACCACACAGACCCCAGAGAGGCTGACTTGACCCCACACCTCCTAACACCGGGTTCTCTGGGAAGGAAGGAGAAACCTGGGGGAGGTACAAAAGCATGGTGGGCTCAATGGCTTGTGAGGGGTCCGGGGGTTCCCCAGGCACCACTCTGCCTCTCCACTGCTGTCTTTGCAGCCCTGTCCTCCCCTCCTGGTGACTGCAGCCCCTTGGAGTGGTGCACCCCTCCCCCAGCTGGAGGGTTCCAGCTCAAACAATGCACCTGTGTTGTGGTGGCCCAGGTCTGTTTGGCAGAATTTTAGCAGGTTTGCAACCGGGAGCTGATATTAACCATGTGGAAGAAACAGGGTAAGGTGAACAAAGAGCTGCCAAAGCGCACTGCAGCCCCTCTGCAATCCCATCAGTGCAGGCCTTTGCGGCCAGAAACACTCCAGCATCTCAGCTGGCTTGGGAAGCTTATTTTTGCCAAGGTTTTTATCACTAAGCAGGCGCCAGAGCGCGGCTGCACTCATAGTCCCGTCATGGCCAAGCTCAAACAACGAGCCTGTGTGTCCCACATGTGGGAATGTCCAAAGGGAATGCTTTCCCCTTGCCAGGATCACCCTGCCGGCACCCTTTGTGATATGCGAGACCTCAAGGAAGGTCTCTCCATCCCGAAACTCAGAAACGGGGTAGATCAGGAAAAGGGTCTCTGGTTCTCCTTTCACGGGTCCATACACTTCACCACACAGATCCTGTCCTGTGACTGGTCAAGGGAACCATGCCTGGGGGAGGCCAGGGGCTGGCACTTCCACGCTGGCAGCAGAGCTGGTTTTGCCAGGATGCACTCCCCACCCTAAGATTCACTAAGGGAGGTGTGAAGCAGGTAAAAATAGATAAATTATAGTCTGACGCAGAACACTGTCCTGCCCCACTCCTGACCTTGCCCATGACAAAGGGCCCTCTGTCCTTGCTCCAAGTTTCTGACCCCTCTGCTGAGACTGCGTCTCTGTGGATGTGGGGCCTGGGACTCTGCCCTTCCCACTGCTCCCCCTTTGCAGTACACAGGGACCTGCCGTTGCGGAGGCTGGAGAACAGAATAGGCAGTGCTCTAACATGTCACCCTAGGGAGGTTCTGAATCCATGCCTTCGCTTCTCCAAGTGGAAGTGTTTGGGTAGAGGACCTAGAAGGCTCCCCCCGAGGCTAACATTCCATGAACTGGGGGTCTGGACTGGACTTCTAATCCGCTTAGAGAGAAATTGAAATCGAAGTGACAGTCCCTCTAAAGTACTATATTTTTTGGACTATAAGATGCACCACCCCCCCCCCCACATTGGGGAGGAAAATGCAGTGGTGACCCTGCTCCTGCCTCCTGTGACCCTGATCCACCCCCCCGCCACAGCGAGCCAGGTAAGCTACATGCAGACTATAAGATGCACCCCCTTTCCTCCCAAATTGGGGGGGTGCGTCTTATAGTCTGAAAATATGGTAGCTGCTGGTTTTCACCTGACCCATAGATATAAGTCCCTAGCCCAACACCATAAAAATGCTAGGGTTGGGGTCTTAATGAATGAGGCTTGTTCTAAGGCAGAGAGTTTTGTTTCAGACTGCATGTAGCTTCCTATGCCTTTACCAGATCACCATTCAGAATTGTTTCCCCTCCCTTCTCTCTCTCCTCTCCTTTTTAAGATCACAAAGACAAGAGGGTAGAAAGTTCCACTGGGTTGTTACAGTGGGCTCTGTAGCCAGGTGCCTGGATTGAGTCCCTGCTTTTGCTGCTTACTGATCATATGTCTTTGGACAAGTTACCGAGCCTCCCTGTGCATCAGTTTCCTCAGCTGTGAAGTGACTGTCATCTCACAGGGCACCCATCTCATAGGAGTGTAGTGACCTAGTGCAGGGCTGGTGCATCCTGAGTCTGCACATGTTAGTGATGGCGACGAGGTCATCCTGTGGTAGGCAGCAGAGGATCGTGGGAAGAACATGAGGCTTGAAGACCTGGGTCCAGATCCCAGCTCTGCCACTTGCCTGTGATAATGGTACCAGATCCTGAACCTCAGCGTGTCTCCGTTTTCATAGCTGTAAAACTGGGCTAAAATCATATCTCCCTCCAGGGCGCTTGTGAGACCCAGGGGAATAGTGCTGGCAAACTGTTTCACCCCACAAACCAGGCTAAGTCTACTCTCTTTCCCCTTCCCAGGCACACATTCTGGCAGTTCCGCCATGAGAACCCCAAGACCCGGGTTGGGGACCCACCCCCCGAGGGGCTACCTGGCTTCAACAGTGGGGTGATGCTGCTGAACCTGGAGGCCATGCGCCAGTCCCCACTGTACAGCCGTCTGCTAGAACCAGCACAGGTGCAGCAGCTGGCTGACAAGTACCACTTCCGAGGCCACCTCGGGGACCAGGACTTCTTCACCATGATCGGCATGGAGCACCCCGAGCTCTTCCATGTGCTGGACTGTACCTGGAACCGGCAGCTTTGCACCTGGTGGAGGGACCATGGCTACAGTGATGTCTTCGAGGCCTACTTCCGGTGCGAAGGCCACATCAGGATCTACCATGGGAACTGCAACACCCCTATCCCAGAGGACTAAGTACTTTCTCGCCTGCGAGCCCTCGGGCCTCTGGATCTGGGGGAAGGAAAGGAAGGGGCACCTCTGAGCACCCCCAGGTGGTATTGGAACCCTTGAGAGACACTGCAGGGACCCTTTGTGATCAGGTGCTGCAGCTCTCCTACCCCATAGGTCACTGCCCTGAGGCCACCCAGTGATGACTGGCCTGCACATTGCTGGTGCTTGGGGACTTTTCCCTCTAGGGGGACAGGCATCTTGAAAGGCAAATGTGGAGACATCTATGGGTGGTCTAGGAAGTAGGCATTCAGAGAGAAGAAAGGAAAGAAAATCATGCCCTTTGACCTTAGCCCCCAAAGAATGGAAATTTTTTTTAAGAACCGGCCTTTCTTGGACCAAATATAAATTTATTTTAAACTGATAGGCTTCCATTTAGAGAGAAAGAACAAACAGAACTTCTGCAGCTCCCTGTGAACTCTGAACCAGTGAGCCAGGGTTTTAATAGCCGGCCCGGATATAAAACATCCCAGCCAAGGTCGCCCTTCCACATGTGCACCCAGGAGGCTGTGCTCACTCCCATGATGCTCAGGTTGCCTGCTGCAGGTGGAAGGATCACCACCTCTTTGGGGAGGACCTTCAGCGCCAGCTGTGGCCCTCATCACAAAACTGACCTCATTACTGTCACCCTCACAGGTCTTACCTCCCAGCTGCATCACACAACCTCACTGTCCCTTATTCATCCGAGCAGCTCCAGGCAACCAGACTGTGCTCGGAAATCAAATCTGTCATCAAAGAACAGAGGTTGGTCTCCCTCAAGGACGTACAATGGAACTGTCCTGACTGGGAAGACTCCTTCCGAAGAGGAGCCCAGCTGTGCGCCAGTGTGACTGTGTGGCTCTGGCGGGCCGTCGCTCCTAGTCTTGTCAGCATTCCAGTCTCTGTCTAAAAAAATCATGCTCCTGACTTTCTCATTGCACCGCATCAGACCTGCACCTTCGAAGAAATGAGGATATATTTTTTAAAGTTCTTCTTTTAATGAGTTCTCCTGTAAGTGAGCTGCAAACAGGAAGCCCCCAGGGGTCCATTTTGTAGAGTCCAGCTGAAGTCCTTGGGGAAGAAATGTTGTTGGATTTTCCATCTTACTGTCTTTCAGTTTCATTTACTTTTTTCTTTTTCATCGTGAGGTAATAAAGAATCGTGGAGAACACAGTGATTTCTGTTGTTTGTGCTGTGACCCCAGTTTTCTGTTACACAATGGCTCCGAATCTCCAGCGTAATCAGTGTCACTCAGCCGCCCTGCCCCCGAGATGCCGCTGAGTGAGCAGGTCTCTGAGGACCAGCGGGGAGCATGTCTGGGAGGCACGGGCAGGGCGGCAGTGTTCTGTGGGGTTCACATCAAGAATCACTTTAGGTAGTGGCAGGCCCCGCTGCTCCTGGGAGCAAAGACACCCCACCCTTTCTCCTCTCTTTACCCCAGACTGTCTGCTTGCTTTCCTCCCCCAACTCTCGGCTCTGACGGAATTGGCCTGTTTTCTTAGGCACTTGATTTCCTATTTATAACTGCCAGTCATTGAATTTCTGCAGTGTACCAAGCATGGCATTGAGGGATTTATTCATACTATCGATAATACTAATGAATACCTCATGAAGGGCATTAAAATCCTAATTTATTGTAAGAGAATAATGAGAAATAGGGACAGAGAGTCATTGTTTGTCACATCATTTTTTATAATTAAAAAAAACCTGGACCAACCTAAAATGTGGAATAGGGGAGAGGATAAATAATGTGTGTTATATCCGTATCATGGAAAAAATCATATTTCTGAAGAATATTCAATTATTGGGAAATGCTTATAATATGCTATTAAGTAAAGAATGGAAAATATAGATTATATGTGCAATATGTTCCTAATTTTATTTTTAAAGTCACATCTATTTGTGTATGTGTGTGTATATACATATGTGTGTTGTGTGTATATATACATATATGTATGTGTACATATAACCAGAGAGAGCCTGCTCTGCTATATTTTATTAAACTCTTAAAAAAATGTGTCTCAAATACTATGTTTTTAAAAACCCAGTTATTTCAATGGGAAAAAAGTGGATAAAATGCAGGAGCATTTTAGACTCACAATAACAAAGGCATTTTTTTCTGCAGTAATTTCGGTAATTAAAGTGTTTCTATAGCTATGAATGTCTTTTATTGCAAGGGGGAAAATAAACTGGTTGATCAAAACGAGCAAAAGCCAAACAAAATCTGTTTATTTACTTTTGAGATCACCAACTCAGGAGTTTTCCCCTTCCTCTGTCACCAGTGGCCTTGGCCTTACAGCTCCACAGTAAAAAACAAAATAACTCAACAGGAAATTCCATCAGACCAACAAAGCCACTGTGTGTTCCTGTGCTTTACCACGAGCAGCTTTCTGACAGCTCCTGCAAGGCCGGGCCCTGACGGGGCTCCTGTTAGGATCAGCGCAGTGCAAACAGAATTAACTCTGCTGTGTTTAATTTGCCTTACAGAAACTTCCACTGCAGAGCACGTGCCTGTAGGAGTGAATAGAGCAGAAGTCTGAAAAGAGAACATTTCTGGGTAGTAGGTTTAGGGTGCTTTTTATCTTTACCCATATTTACTTCTATATTTTCCACAGCAAATATTAATTACTTTTATTAAAAACAGTAAATGCTATAAAATTTTAGCCACCCACCTTCCCCCTGTTGCAGGTAAGTATCACCCCGGCCACTATACAGCTCGCAGTTGGCCTTGGTTACCATCACCCATGAGAAAACAGTCCCGGCTAAGTAGGCTCTGGGTTTTCAACTTTCACTACGGATGCCCTAGTTCTCTAAATAAAAGAGACCTAATAATAGCATCTCCAGACTCTGCTTTCATTTTTGATACCATCATCTTTTGTGTGTACACAAATAATAGTGACTTTTGGAAAGCTCACAGGCTTGTAGACGAGATTTATTCTTGTATCTGTTTCAAACCCAAACTACTGCATCCCCTTCAGAGCATCTTACCAAGCCAAAGAGTGGCATGCTGGCTCAGGGGGTCCCCAACCTAGAGCATCCAGGAGTTTGTGGGTTAAGGGAACAAATGCAGCTGTGACCCAGCACCCACTTTTATTAAAGGCCAAGCTTCTGCTCGTTCTAAGACCTCCTGGCCTCCTAGCTCAGTATGGGAGGCCCAGAGATTGGGCTGAATGTGAATTTGGCAGGGCCAGCAGAGATTTCTGAGAAAGCAGGGTGTGTGGTAGACAGAACCTTGCACCTCTAAGGCAGAGGTCTGGTGTTGGATCCACATTCTGCCCTCCCTACTTGGGCAGTCTTGGACAAGCAAGGTTACCCCTTCCCCATTTGTGGACAGGTAACAAGGGTTCCCTCAAAGGAGTATGGGAAAATTCCCAGAAAAGAGAGCATAATATGGGCTTAGGAAGCTGAGGAATAGTTACATAGATACAAGGGAATTCTTAAAATTATTACCTAAAACATTCTTTTTTAAAAATTAAATTGATCGAGGTAACATTGGTTAATAACATGTAAGTTTCACATGTGCACTCTGTAATACATCATCTGTGTACTCCACTGTGGGCTCACCACCCAGTCTGGCCTCCTTCCATCACTATGTACTTGACCCCTTTATTCTTTTCACCCTCCCCCACCCCCTTCCTCTGCAGTAACCACCATATTGCTGTCTGTGTCTGTGAGTTTGTTTAAAGCATTCTTTCCTTAATTGAATTGGTTAATAAAATTATATAGGGCTCAAGTGTACAATTCTATATCATTTGTATGTATATATATTGTGTACTCACCAACCCCAAGTCAAGTTTCCTTCCATCACCATTTATTCCCTCTTTACCCCCTCCTACCTCACCCACCCCCTTTCCTTCAGGTGATCACCATGCTGTTGTCTGTATCTAAAACATTCTTATAAAATGACAGCCATTTGGGGCACGTTAAATTGTTTGTGACATCTTCCTAAGCCCAGACGCTTGCTTGTAGGCTGTCCTGCTATGTGGTTATTTGCACATTGACCTCACTGTCTTCATGGTTTGTGAGCTCCTTAAGGGCAGAGACCTTGCCAGTGTCCCCTCTACATGTCCTCCAGGACCCACTCAGGCCGGGCCCAGTGCAGGGGCCACAGAGCGAGGGGAGTGGTGTCCCCTAGGTGCTTGGGCTGGTCTACTGTTTGGTATGGGATGTGGGTGAAGCCAGAGGTCCCAGTGCTTCCCTCCCACCTTTTCCCTCCACTTCATTCTCACCATTATTTGTAACCTCAGGTATAGCAGGTTAAGGACACAACCCTCCTCAACCTCTGACCCATCCACCACCGCTCCCAGGCAGGCCCCCTCTCAACATATTTATTCATTCCATTTATCACCATATCTCACTCCCATCCCCCAGTACACAATCATTACAGCCTGCTTTCTGCGCAACTTCATGTTCTTTCGGAGTGACATTGGTGTTTTGATTTGAGTAACTCTTAGAATATTTTCTTGTGCTTTCTTTCATTCAGCACGGTGTTTTTAAGGTCCATCCCCACTGATACACAGGGAACTGCCACCCTTACGCTGTGGTGTGCTCTGCTGCAGTCTCCCTGGCCTCACCCACATCGATGGAAACCCACATACCCTGCCACCCACCTACTCACCCCACCCCCCAACACACACCCAAGGGACCTTGCCATGAACATCCTTGTCCTCAGTGCTTACGGACCTGCTCAGAATTTGTGTTGCATGTCCAGGAATTAAACCGCTGGATCGTGAGATTTGCAGATACTGCAGTCCTGCCTAGGTGGTGCCAGCTGCTCCCCAGGGCAGTTGCCCTCTCTGCACTTTCACCAGCATGAGCCCTCACTTTCTCTGCACAGCTGTGCTCAGGTCCACATTGGTCTGCAGTGACACACACGTGGTCCTGTGGCCATAGTGGAGTTCTCCAAAACCGGTGGCCCAGTTAGAGCTGCTCTGTGTGAGTGGTGTCACGGTGTCTTGGGAAAAGGTTGGATGGGAAGACAGCGGCCCTGGGTTCTGGTGCTGACCTCACTGTCTGACCTTGACCAGGAGGCACTGCTCTATAAGAACGGGAGAGTTCAGGGGGCTCCTGACCCTGCCACCCTCCCAGAATGACTGTGATAGCAGGTGAGATAACTCATATGAAATTACTTACAAGGCCCCAGACGTACCCTTGCTCCCTTATACTGCAGCCCATCCCCAGTGCCATGGGCGCTATCAGCCCGGATGCTTCCATCCTTGGAAGCTCTGTGGCCAGCCCAAGTCCTGCCCAGCAACGTGTCCTAGCACAACCAAGCTGCCCCAAGGCAGTACCCAGTGTTTCCCCATTAGGGCATCCTGTCCTCCCTCAGGAAGGCCTCCTCGCCCACACCCCAGGCAGCGGCCCCTCTGACTCTCATGTGGCCTGAGCCGGGCACTTCCCAAAGCACAGAATGCCTTCACACCAGGCACGGAGCCGGGCCTGAGAGTCTTCGCTGGCTGTGTGTGGCATTTCTGTGCATGTAGAACCTGCTGTCAGCGACGTAGTAATCTTCTGTTCAAGCAGCAGTCTCAGCCAGAAAGTGACATAAATGTCAATAATCTTCCAAGGCTAAGTGAACACATGCTCTGAAAAATTTAAGTCCTTGATCACAGTCATGGGCAGGCTGCTTCATGGTAAACTTGGGTCCATCTCATCCTGTCCCACCTCTCAGAGAAACTAACCTTCTCTCTAGTTCAGGAAGCCATGACAACCCTCCCTCCAGGCACCTTTGTGGGTTCCTTTGTGGTCTCCTCTCCTGCCCTCCTTTCCTGGCCCAGCCGCCTCCCCCACGGGCCGCCAGGATCCTCCTGCCACTCCCTACAATTTGAAGCTTCCCAGTTGGGGCTCCCACCATCTCACCTTGGGCTGAAACCACTATGTGTATGATCACATACCACTCTCTGCCTCTCCCCACTGGGCTGCTGCTGCTCCTGGAAAGCAGGCTCTGAGATGGAGATTGATGTCAGGAGGCTTCCCCGGAAATGTTCAGTGGGAAAGGAGGGAGCAGGACAGGGCAGGGGGAAGCTGAGCAGGGAGGCAGTCATGACAAAGGCCTCAACCAGTCCCACAGAGAGCTCTAGAGCTGGGCTACCATGCAGAGAAACCCTGGTTGGAGCATGGGAACAGGGACCTTCCCTTCATGAGCTGTCGGTGAGGGGAGGACCCCCTTGGGGATGGCCTTAGCTCTGAGCCCTCAGCGGCCAGCACTCCTGCGGGAATGAAGCCCCATCCTGACGGGGGTTGTGGGCAGTACACCAGAGTGTCCACTGTGGAGGCCCTGCTCCCACAGGCCCAGCTGCCCAGAGCCCTCCTGCATCTTCCTCCTTGGCTTTCCTCTGAACTACTCTCTGTTTTTCTCTCAGCCTGGGGCATGTCCTGATTCAGATCTGCCCCATTCCGATTCCCTTCTCCCTGCAGACACTGCCCTGCTGTTACAGCCCAGCATGCCCCACGGTCCCAGGCAGTCCCCACGGCAACCAGGGAAGATTAACTGCTGTTCATAAGGAGCAAGGCCCTATCTTCTGTCCCTTCCCTCTGGACTTGAAAGCCAACCTACCTCTGCTTTCCAAGATCTGTATGTGGCTCAGGGCACATCCACAACCTGCAGGTTGCCACTCGGCAGGAGGAAGCAGGACCTCAGCCACCTCGGCAGACAAATGAGGTGCTCCCCAAAGACCAAGAACCCCACCAGACACAAGGGGCATCTGCCCTCGCAGGGACGAGGGCAGAACTGTGAGCCAGCACTGGGGTTACCTACTGCTTACTGTGGGGAAGAGACAGAGGGATTCTGGGTAGAGAACACAGGCTTTGGAGGAGGGAGACCCAAGCTGACACCCCAACTATGACACTGTTCGGTACCCGCTGTGGGCTGCATTCTGTGGTCACAGTGGTGAAAGGACAGGTCAGTCCCCACTCCTACAGAAGTCCTCACAGTGGTGTGGCCTTACCACTGTGGGTGTACACTATGCGAAGGACCACAGTGCAGGTTGAGGTGTATGCTAGATCCAGAATGGGGGTGAGGGATGCCTCCTATTGGGTGCAACAGGAACCCCAAGTGCACCCCTGGTGAGAGAGAGCACTGCTGTGTGGTTTCTCTCATAGCCATGTGCGGTTGAAGAACAGATTTGACCTTTTGGAGCCTCCCAGTCAAACCCGGGTGCTGGCCATTGTGACTAAATGACAGATTGTAGGTAACATATTCTCTGGCCCCAACTCATGGACTGGAGTTTCCACTCACGGTGCTATCACTACGACACATACCAGGAGCTACCATTTTCTGGGGATGAGGAAATTCCCTGAGCTCTGTGGACCAGCATGAGCGAAGGACTCTGTTGCATCCAGCATATCCGTGTTCGCACAGCAGGGATATGCTGGGCGAAGGGATGAGTCACATCCCAGGCAGATCGGTGCAACATTTCATCATGCTACTCAGAATGGCACACAATTTAAAGCTTATGAATTGTTTATTTCTGGAATTTTATATTTAGTATTTTCTGGAATGCACTGGCCAGGGCTAACTGAAGCCTTGGAAAGCAGTGCTGCAGTAAGGGGGTGCCTACTGTATACCATGCTCTTGGGGACTACTGTAAGTGAAAACCATGCCCACACCTTCAGTAGAGAAGAGAGATGGAACCAGGGGATTTGGGGAGCAAGAGGAAGGAGCAGAGATAGGCCCAGAGGTGTCCACCCCACAGCAGCCCAGTAAGGGCCACAGGAGGAAGGACTGGTGAGAACTGGGCACAGAGGAGGACTTAGCATCAGGGCAGATTCAGAGGAAATGGGTGGAGCCCCAGAAGTAACCACTCACAGCAGGAATGCTCCCTCTGTGTCCCCATTGAATACATACCCTATGCCCATGTTCATCCTCTCGGCAACTTAATAAATTCCCGGGACTTGACAGTCCCTGTGGCAATTGTATTGCCCATGAAATTCCCAGAGGATGCCCTCAAATGTTTTATCTGCTCCAGGAGATGTAGGTGGATGACTCTGAAGTGCAGGTAGAGTGGGAAAGAGATGCTTAGAGAGGTAGTGAGCTCCATGTCACCGGAGGTGTGCCAGCAGGGACTGTGCAAACCTCTTGTAAGAGGCCATGAGATGAAAGTTGGGTAACAGATAGAAGCTCGGATGGCCTGACCCTGATAACTGAGATTCTGGGTTTCCAAGCCAATTGCTGTCCTTTCTCCACAACTAATCCCATTGGAAACATTCACTCTGTGTACCTGAATATTTCCAGGCACCAGTTCTAGAGGCTGTGGGTGCTGCTGGGAGGGAGACTCCTCTCTAAACAAGGGCAGGTCCAGAGTCTTATGAGAACCCCGTGCACATTCTCATCACTCTCCCTCCTCCCTTCCCATGTGGCAATCTGAGTTTCCTAGAAGAAGCCCTGCAGAAGGCCACACTGAGCACCCCACGGACAGAAGGACACGAGAGGGAGGGAGATGGCTTGGAGAAGGGGCATTGGGTGGGTCTGGCTGGAAAGGAGGTATATCATGGCCGATGGGAACCATGCTGCTGTAGAGATTTGGTGTGTGTGCTGGTCAGTTCCCAGATCAAGCCACACACATGAGCTAAAACCCTGAGACAGGAGGGGATTAACAAAAGGAATATTAGAAAGCAAAAGGCAATACCTTTTTAAAAAATATATTATAGCTGACATTTTAAAAGAGAAGATTAATAACCTAGTAAAATGGAGACAGAACTGTCCCAACCCAACTAAGAGGACATTTACTGGTGCCCAAGGTGCTTGCTCCGATTTCTTTTTCTTTTTTTAAAAAAGATTTTATTTATTTAATTTCAGAGAGAGAGGAAGGAAGGGAGAAAGAGTGGGAGAGAAACATCAATATGTGGTTGCCTCTCACACACCCCCCACTGGGGACCTGGCCCATAAGCCAGCCATGTGCCCTGACTGGGAATCGAACCTGTGACCCTTTGGTTCGCAGGCCCCACTCAATCTACTGAGCCACACCAGCCAGGGCCACAATTTCTTTTTCTTAAAAAAAAAAAAAAAAAATGATGTCATTAACAAATACTCCAAATGCTCTTGACTGTAGCTGAGTGAGTACAGTCCGTGAAGGCCGTATACACATGTGACACCCTGCTGGCCTAAGCCCTCTCTGGTTCAGCAAGCAAGCCTGGGCCACCTTACTCCCTGCTGGGCCAGCACAGGAGCCCTGCAGGTTTGGGGTGTTTAACTGCTATACAGACGCTCCCCACTTGCTTCTTGCTGTCCAAGTGGCAGTGGGTCCTTTCAGTCTGAAACAAGGGTATTAAACCCAGTTACCCTCATCCCTCCCCAATCCCCTTTTCACTTCCAGCTCCTCTTGGGATAAGTGGGAGGGGTGAGAGGAGTAGCAAAATGGGATCAATTCTGTATGTGTTTGGGGGACTTCACAGTTCATAAATAAGTACTCACGAAGGTCTTCACTTTCACCACCTCCTTTAGTCTTAGCAGTGTGTACACTCTCCCCCACCCAAAGAAAGGAAAGCAATTATTATTCCCATTTATTCCCATTTTACATACAGGGTAAGCTGAGTCTCAGAGAGGTGCCGTTATATGCTTATGCTTGCTTAACTCACAAATGGTAGAACTGCTACAACAGCAAAGGACTTCTGGCTCCCAACTATCCCATCACTCAGCAAGTCTTAACTGGGTTTCCACTGACACTGTTCTAGGCACTGGGAACCTAGCAGCAGACAAATAAATAAGCAAGATCCTCTTGCAGTGGTGAGGGGTAGAAAGAGCCATTTGATAAATGGAATGAATGGCCCAGAAGGCCTCTCTAAGTAGGTGGCAGTTGAACCAGGAACTCAGCAATGAGCAGAAGGCAGCCATGTGAAATCCGGAGGAAGAGGATTTCAGACAGAGGGAACACATGCAGCAAGGGCAAAGGCACCAAGAAAGGGAAAAGCTGGACTTGTTAGGACTGTTAGAAGGGCAGTGTGGCTGAGGACTCAGGGAAAATGAGGGGAGGAGGTGGAGCCTGAGAGAGGGACCACAATGGGCTGGGCTCCATCAGCCACGGGAAGGAGTTGAGGTTTTATTCTAAGTGTGATGGAGAATTTGTAGCAGGGAAGTGACGTGATCTGGTCATTGGGTGGAGAGTAGATTGTAGGCAAGAGTATCAGGAGGAAGGCCAGTAGGAGGTAACAAAATGATTTAGGCAAAAAGGTGATGGTAGCTTGAGTTGGTGATGGATGAAGGGGCAACAAGAGGTGGAAAAGCAGGATCTATCCTGAAGGAAAGCCTCCAGGCCTCGTGAGGGACAGGCCTGCAGGCAGGCTGGGGATGCGTGAAAGGGGTGGGTCGAGGTTCTCCCCTGTGGTTTTGGCTCAAGTTGGTGGGTGCCTTAATTAAGGTCAAGAAGACTTGGTCAATTATTTTTTTAGAGGAGCAGAGGAAATCATGTCCCATCGATGACAAATGAGAGATGTCTATTAAACAACCAAGTATACATCTCAAACACGCTGTTGGAGTTCGGGGAAGAGGTGGGTTATGGGCTATCGATCTGCAAGTCAGATTTGTGGTTTCAAGATGACTAAGCGGGAACATGTTGCCTCTTCTTCTTCTCTTGAAAATCACCCAGAAGACAAAAGACAACAAAAACCAAAAATAAAACTCGAAGTCTGATGAAGTGAGATGTCTACAACTTCACATATGGGGATGGAAAGTAGATGGAGGAATGACAAATGATTTAACAGAGAGGAGAAAGCCCCAGTCGAAGGGCCTGAAGGCAGAGGGTACAGGGGGGAGGGAACTGGTCTACCTTGTAGGACACCGGTGAGGGACGGCAGTGGGGACACTAAATAGAGAGATGGGAGTGAGGCCAGGGAAATGGGGGCTGGAAACAGGGAGGGGACTTTTAAAGCCTGTGTGAGGAGAAGCGGCCCCCACCCATCATAGCACGGAGCACTGCAGGGGACTAGAACTTCATTCTCTGGACAAAATGAAGCAGGAAGGCCCGACAGCCAGGAGGGCAGTGATGAAACCCTGACCAAAAAGAACAGACTCAGTGAGAATTTGCACCCTGTGAGGTGGGCCTGCTCCAGACTCTTCCCCAGCCGGCCCCAGACCCTGCAGCCAGGCTTCTTTCCTTGGGCTGGCATTTGGAGAAGGAGCCATCTAGTCTCTGGAGAAACTGAACTGCTGTGAAATACCTGTAGCTACCAACATTGGAGGGTCCTAAATGAACATATGACAGGCCACCTGATCACCCTACAAGGAAGCTCAGAGTTCGGTAGCATTTGGACACAAAGTCATAGTCACATTTCCTCAAGTACTTGAGTGCCTCCCACGCAAAAGACAGAGATCAAAACAAATAGGAAAAAAGGGCATCTAGAAGGAACAGATAAAATACCCAGAAATAAAGAAAATGTCTAAATGAAGTATATCCTCAGAAAGATAAGATAGTATTGCATCCGTGAAACACAAAGCCATAAAGAAGGACCATTCCAAGAGTATAAATTATTCTTGGAAATTAGAAATAATAGCTGAAATAAAAAAGTTAATAACAGGGTTGGATAATAAATTTGGGGAAATCTTCAGAAAGTAGGGGAAAAAAGACAAAGGTGGAAAGCAAGAAAGAAAATTTTTTAAAATCAGGTCGTTTGAAAAGGTTCAATATTTCTAGAAAAAGAAACCAGAGAAAGTACTAGGGAGGCTATTACCAAAGAAATACAATATGAAACCTAAGGAAAACATAAAAAATATGTAGCTGGAGGACTACAGAACTGGAGGACATAGTGCCCAGTCCGATGAATGCAAGAAGGCCTGTATCAGTGCAATCCACAGGAAATTTAAGAACGACAGAGATAAAGAGAAAATCCTAACAACTTCCAGTCCAGGAAGGATAAAATAAAGACATTTTCAAACACAAAATCTCAAAAATGTATCTCCCATGCATCTTTTCTCAGGAAGCTTTGGAAGGAAAATCACCACAGGGAAGGGGTGAAACAAGAAAGGATGATGCCTGGGATCCGGGCAGTGGGAGATGGGGGCGTCCGATGAAACCCAGGAGGGAAGGGGTGCTGACCACAAGGCATGCCTGGACGACAGCTGTGCAGTGTGGAGCAGCAGGTCCGAGGAGCCTGAGGGAAAGTGGAACACACAGAGTTAGTGTTGCCTTTGACTGATTTATTACACTGCCAGGCCTTAGGTGTAGGAGGATGTAGCCACGTAGTAAAAGAAAAGTGTAACATTTTTCCTGTAATCATTTTCATTTGATTAAAGAAAGAAAACACATCCACTTGGCCATCAGTGAATAATATTATTATAATCATATCAATATGATACTACTGAAAATGGACATATATATAAATGGAGCAGAATAGAGAGCCCAGAAATTAACCCACACTTTTATGGTCAATTAAATATTTGACAAAGAGTCAAGAATGTACAATGGGTAAAGATAGTCTGTTCGATAAATGGTGTTGGGAAAATTGGACAGATACGTGCAAAAAAATGAAACGAGACCACCTACTTACACAATACACAGGAATAAACTCAAAATGGATTAAAGATTAAATGTAAGACTCAAAACCATAAAAATCCTAGAAGAAAACATAGACAAAAAACTCTCTGACATTTCTCTTAGTAGTATTTTTTCTGATATATCTCTTTTAGCAAGTGAAACAAAAGCAAAAATAAACAAATGGGACTACATCAAACTAAAAAGCTTTTGCACAGCAAAGGAAATCATCAACAAAATGAAAAAACAAGCCAGTAAATGGGAGAACATATTCACCAATGATACATCTGATAAGGGGTTAATATGCAAAATTTATAAAGAACTTATATAACCCAACAGCAAAAAACAAACAATCCAATTAAAGATGGGCAAAGGACCTGAATAGATTCTTCTCCAAAGAGGCCATACACATGGCCCATAGACGTATGAAAAGATGCTCAATGTCATTAATCATCAGAGAAACGCAAATTAATGAAATATGTATCATCTCACACTTGTCAGAATGGCTATCATCAATAAATCAATAAACAATACGTGTTGACGAGGATGTGGAGAAAAGGGGACCCTCCTGCACTGTTGCTGGGAATGCAGACTGGTGCAGCCACTGTGGAAAGCAATATGGAGACACCTCAAAAAATTAAAAATGGAACTGCTTATGACCCAGCAATTCCACTTCTGGGATATATCCTAAGGATCCTGATTCTTAGTGTTGGTGAGGAGGTGGAGAAAAAGGTAATTTAGTACAATGTTGGAGGGATTGCAGATTGGTGCAGCCGCTGTGGAGTTTCCTCAAAGAATTACAAGTGGAACTGCTTTATGACCCAGCAATCCCACTTCTGGGAATACACTTGAAGAAACCCAAAACACTAATTCGGAAGAATATCTGCACCCCTATGTTCATCACGGTGTTATTTACAACAGCCAAGATTTGGAAGCAGCCCAAGTGCCCATCAGTAGATGAGTGGATAAAAAAGCTATAGTACATTTGTACAATGGAATACCACTTGGACATTAAAAAGGAGGAAGTCTTACCTTTTGCGACAGTATGGATGGAATTGGAGAGCACTATGCTAAGTGAAATAAGCCAGTTGGAGATAGACAAATGCCATGTAATTTCACTTATATGTGGATGCTAATGAACAAAATAAACTAACAAAATAGAAACAGACTCAGAGATACAGAGAACAGATTGACAGCTGTCAGAGGGGAGGATAATACACATTAGATTCATGTTTGCCAACAACCTTGTACCCAAAAGCATCCAACGACTTGCCAGCATCAGTTGTATCAGTGGTTGCCAACTGGTGACTTGCTAATTCTCTAATTCTTCCTGGACTCATCAGCCGGCATTGCACTGTAAGGAGAAAGCTTCCCTGTCTTTACTCTGTCCTTTAGGCCAGTGGCTCTAAACCCAGGCTGCATATTTGAATTATGTAGCAGCTTCAAAAATGATCAGTGCCTGCCCCCACCTCCACCCCAAATTCTGATTTATTTGATCTGCGTGGAGTTTCAGCATCAATTTAATTTCTTAAGCTCCTAGGTTGTATAGTCAGGGCTGAGAACCTGCTCTGGGTACTGGGGAGCTATGGAGTGGCGGGGGGTGGGAGTGGTGGGTGGATGCAGAGGAGTGAGGACTTCACCAGAGTTTGCAAAAGGTCCCTCAGGCTGCAGAGGAAATGGCATTTCCAAGGAGGGCAGGGCTGGAGGCAGGCAGCTCAGTGGAGTGAAAATGTTGCAGTAATCCTGCTGATCCACCATGAAGGAGAAATCTAAGGAATAAAGTTCATGTTCAAAGGCATTTAGTTGATGCTGTAGTCCTGGGAGCTATCTTCGCGGAAGTTGTGGGCTGAAGTTAATAAAACACAAACAATCTCCTTCATATATGTGGCATGGCCCCATGTTTCAAGCTTCATCACACTCCTCAAAACCCACATTTATAAACAGTCGTGAGGGCAGAGAAGCACTGGGGGCAGGGAGGGTTAGGCGAGCCCCCGCATCCTGACCACATTTGTGCACCAGTTCTCTAATGGCTCAGCAGCCCCTCACCTGGAAAGTGACTTGGTTAAGACACAAGGGAGGAAAATAAGCCTTTTGATTTATGATGCTCATTAGTTTTCAGATGACTCATTGTGGTTGGCATTATCCTGCTCTTTATTCAAATCATGCACATATATCTTTCAAGGATGGTGGGCAGGTAGGAGCCCAGGGGGACTGTGGGTTTGGGGATGTTACTCCACTCAGTGCCCTAGCAGAGTGCGACCAGACAGGGTGGTGGCCACTGGGGCTAAGCCAGTCACTCCTGCACAGACTGGAGGGTAGCTCAGGAAGGTCCACGCCACCCTGTGGGGTGACAGGGTCTGTCTTGGCACCTCTCCTTTAGAGAATGGGACTGAAAGGCTGGGGCATCTGAGGATTCCCCACAGGGAGGTTTCTTAAAGGGCTGCAGCTACAGCCACTGGAATGCTGACCCTCAGATTGTCTTAGGGATGCTTCCTCTGGGCTCAGCCAGCCCCTCAGGGCAAGGCCAGGCCAAGAGTGCCGCTGAGAGGCTGCTGGACTCTGCTCACTCTTCCAGCTGTCCACTATCTGCCCTCTCGGGGATGCCACCCAAGGCCCGGAGCATGTGACCGCAGGCACCCAGCAGAGTCCTCTAGCCCGAGTCGCACGTCCATAGCTAACCTCATTCCATCAGGAAGTCACTTTGACTTCTTTCTCTCATACCCAAGTTACTTGGGTATCAAGAGGCAGAATCCTCAGGCCCGTCCCTCCCCACAGGAGCATTGCCAGTCTGGGCAGTGGTTTCTCTTCACAGCCAGGCGGCAAGGTTTCATTTCATTTCTCCCTCAGCTCTCCACCCTCATCAAAAGAAGGAACTGCCTGCAGCTCAGCCTTGGGAGAATGCTGTGAGGTTTAATGAATTAGTATTTGTAAAAACAGGCTGGCTATGAAACCAGCTCCTTTTTTTTTTTTTTTTTTGCCTTCCTGGGGCTCCTTATGGCCCCACCCCAAAGGGCAGCTGGGTGGGAATCTTCGCTGCGTTCCCAGCTTCGGAGGCCCCTCCTCTGCTGGGTCTCTCCCACGCTTTTGCTCTTCTTCCGAAAGTGTGCTCAGGGTCCCCGCACTTTGCTGCAGTCTCTGAGGCCTCCAGAGCAGGCCCCTCCACACGCTACCTGGTCCTGGCCGCCGGGCCCGCAGGCCAAGGGTTCTCCTGAAAGGACCAAGTTCTTTTCTTCCCCTGTAGTTTTTCTCCCTTCTTGGAGAATGTCAAACAGAGAAATGCAGTTTAGATGAAATCAATACTCTCAGGTGGAGAAGAACTTGCTGCATTTACAGCAAATCAATTTGGCACAAATTTATTCAGCACCTGCTGTGAGGGGCTCCCTGAGCTGTGGGAGGAGTCAGCATTGAATCAGCCCTGCTGGGCACAGAGACACTCACAGGCAGGGCAGGAGGTGGGTGTAGGCATTAGTATTAAAGCTGGAGAGTGTTGCCAAACCAGAAAACCATTTAGCCCCCCGAGCCACCACATCCTCACCTGTGGTATGCTGGCAATAATACCTGCCTAGGGTTTTTGTACAGGAAACACGAAATGAATAAAATAATGCATGTGAAAAGGCTTTGCAAACAGCAGCAGGTTATCTGTGCTTTCACACACACACACACACACACACACACACACACACACACCCACCCACCAGTGTTATATAAAGGTTGTGCAGGAGAAAGAGAGGTAGTTTCTGACGGGGGAGCTGTGGGTATATTTAATGGAAGATATTGGTTTTACATCTTGAAAAATAGTGCAATATTTAGTATTAAGTTTGACTGCTAGTACCAGAGAAATCCAAAAGCTTAAACAAAATATAAGGCTATTTCTTTTCATGGAAGTATCCAGAAATAGGTAGCTTAAGACCAGTATACCAGCTCCATGGGGTTAAGGACCCATTGTGTCCTTCTTGTCTTATTGTTTTTCTCTATAACTCCAGAGTCAAGACTACTTCATGGTCCCAAATGGCTGCTCCAGTTCCAGCCATTACATCTATACTCTAGTGACCAGGAAAGAGAAAAAGGGAAGGAGAAAGGCTTCTGAAGTGGCACTTACTTAAAGACTAAATCTTAGTTACATGGCCATATCTTCTCCAAGGAATGGTGAGAAATATAGTCTTTATTCTCAGTAGCCGTATCATTCTCAGCTAGACAGCCCATGGAACAGGGAGGAAGAGATATTAGGACGAGTAAGCCACAGCGGCCACAGCTGGGCAGACCTCTGGCATTCATTCCTTTCCTGTTTTAAAGAGACCTCTTTGGGCCCCTCTCATCTGCTATCCAGAAGAATGAACCTGCAGGGGATTGGCCGGCAGCCTCTGAATTCTGACTGCCCTGGGAAAGCACATCAGGTAGACCATTTCAGCTCTGTGTTCTGGTGCCTGCCTGCACTACCTGGGTGGCATGGATTCATTGATCTGAAGATTTTCCCCAGGACAGGAGAGGCCCTCTCTCTCTGAGGCTTCTCTGAGGCCCCAAGCAGGAACACTGTCTAAGAAGCTGATGGAGACTCTCCCTTCCCCTCCTCAGTCATGGGCGCAGAGACCCCATCTCTTGGGCTCTCCTCCACTTTTCCCACATGGACAGGTGTGGCCTGCTCTGGCCTTGGGCCCCTCCACCTGGACAGATGGGAGCCTGGGGAGGAGCTGGCAGAGGTGCAAAGAGAAGCGTGTCCCGAGGGGTTTCATTTGCTGCCTTCCCCACCGGTCCAGGCTTCAGGAATTTGTGGTGTCCTGTGAGCCTCTTGGCCTTTGCCCCCTGTATCTACTGCTGCCTGGCTTCTTACAAAGGTCTCCTCACCCAGCTCAGGGTTTTGCCCTGGCCCCATGCTTGCCTTGCCCGTCCTCCTGTAGCCTGCAATGAAGCCCATCACGCCTTTGCTCACACTGACCCCTGCCTGGAATACCCTCCGACCCCTGCCTTTCAGAGTCCAGCCCATGCGCCAAGTCCCCCACACCCCCATTTTTCAGTTCCCTGCTTCTGCCTCTCTTGGCTGTGACCCCTCCCCTATCCTGGAACCCCCTTCACACCCATCACACCCCTCTCCTAATGACACCACTTTTGGTCTTGGGTGTAGGTATTTGGCACTTGTTCCTGAGTTCTGCCCTAAACTGGGACCCTTGAGGTACAGGGGCCGAAGGAACACTGGAGGACAGAGGTTAGCCCACCTCCCTGCTGCCCACTGAATGAGAAGAACCCAAAGTGTTGGTTCACAGCAGCGTGGTGGTAGGTCCCTAGAGCTCATAGGACTCCAAGGGTGTGTGGTTGGACTCAATACTCAGTGGGCACTCCCGGTATTCCCAGGACACACGCTCTGAGTTCCGAACAGGCTGGTTTCAAATAAGCCCAGGGGAACAACCTGTCTTTGGTGAACCGGGGAGTCGCTGCCTTTCTACACGCCAGGCCTAGAAGCACTGTCTGAAGACTGGCCAAGATGGCAAGAACAAAAACTCTTCTGAAGTGGGAAAAAGTGTATATAAAATGGAAATTCTCCAGTCTTGTCCTTGTCCTTTTAAACTTCCAGAGGTCTGAAAACCACCTTCCCACTCCTGCACCAGTGAAGCACTAGAAATTCCACTGTGGCTGCAATTGCTAATATCTACTTCTCTGTGTTGTAAACTTCTCTGAACCTTGAAGGTCAATATCACAGCACTTTCTGGATCAGTAATTAAATGATCAATCGTTAGATCCAATTAGCTAAGGCCCACCTCTGAGGATGCGGTGAGGACCCCATCATTCTGCCTTCCTGTTCAGCCTGCATCGAACTCTAGGTAATTAACCCCGCCTGACCCAGTAAACATTAAACAATCGGCCAGGTGTGCCTGCCCTGAGGCCCACTGAACAACCCCCTTGCTCCCTGATCGTCTTTCTACTGATGCTCACGCACAATCATTCTCCAGCTCTGCTGCAGCTGAAACGCACCAGTTAAACACTTAGCTTCAGGGAGAAAAGTGTACTCAGGACTGTTTTTATACCTCCCACCTCTGTTCTTAAAGAAGAAATTAAAGATTGAACGTGACTTATCTGAGGAACTTTCTTCAGGACTAACATCCTAGATTTGGCTCAGCCATTTTTTTTAGCATCTCAACTTTTTGACTGGTGATATTTTTGGTGCCTGAGAACATAGTTGGTGCTTTAGCTATTTACATGGGCTTCACGCATGGAGTAGTGCACTTAAGTGTACAGCTGCATGCGTCCTTGCCAACTGAACTTACCTGTGGCATCACTCTGTCGTGTTTAAAGTCCTGATTTTTCAGATTAACATTCCATCGGGAGGGGAAGCCCCGACTGTGGGTGCTGGATCAGGCCCTTTGTCAGACTCACCACTCCTCACAACAAGCTGAAAGGTAAGTTCGATTCTCTCCCTTGTTCAGAAGAGGAAGTGCAGGTTCTGAGGGGTGAGCCCGCCCGGCCAGTCAGCCAGAGGGCTGGGGCTCAGACCAGGCCCTGGCACGAAGCCCACCCTCTTCCTGATCCCCCTGCCACCTGTCCCCTGACATAACCTCTTCTCTGGCCTCCTGGAGCTGATGTGCCCAAAGTGTGGTACCCAAATAGCAGACAGGTGGACAGATGGATGGAGGGACAGGGCAGCAAGCACAGCAAGTCTGTACTTTTTTTACCTGCTGCTGTCTTTGGAGGGTGTTAGGCTGTCCAGCTGGGGACCCCAACACATGTCTTCTCACTGTCCGGCAGCAAACCTTGGCCACTCCCTTGCTGAGAACTCCTTCAATCCACCTGGAGGCTAGAGCCCATGTTTATAAATTCTCAGTTAACAGGTAGCACTTACCAGACATCTGCTGTGTCCCCATTATCTACATCAGGCTAGGCCAGCACTTGGATGTTTAACAACAGCACAGCAATGCACTGACTACTCGGAAGGGTGCTGTAGAGCTGGAGCAGAGTTCTGAGGCTCCATCAGGCCAGGCATCACCCTTCAGAGCCAGATGATGGGGAGGGAGCCTTGGAGGAGATGCCGGGCATCTGGAGGAGTGGGCTCTCCTGGGCTCAGGCAGCAACTGTGCAGAAGTATTTTCCTACTTTAACAACTGGCCTGGGCACACCAGTGCATCCTGACAGGCCACAAGATCGCAGAGATCCCATGAAGAAAAGATCTAGTCCTCACTCTCAGGGAGCTTGCAACCCAGCCAGAGAGACAGGTGACAGCTTCACAACTAGAGGGAATCAACACTTTCATCTCGACTGGCCAGTCCGTTTGTGGGTCCGCTTCAGGCCCACTGCCTTCCAGGCCCTGGAGAAGTAGAAAATGATCCCTGCTCTTCAGAGGGTACTGTTTGCAGGAAGAGTGAGGCTGCTAACTGATAAACCACAGTGTGATCTCCTGTTTGGGGGTGATAAGCTAAATTTGAGATCACTTCAGAGCATGTCAGCGGCTCTACAGAGCCTCGGAGCCTCACAGAATCACCTGTTCTAGTTCCCCGTGCTTCAGAGGAGGAGCCTGGGTCCACGGAAGAGAAGTTACCATTTTGCAGTGTATAATGTACACTTTTTTGCCCAAATTTTTGAGAGAAAAATAAGGATGCACATTAAACATGGGTATAATGATTACATAGCATGGGTATAATAATCCCATGTATAATGCTCACAAAAACGTGGGTGCTCACTATACATGGCAAAGCACAGTACACGCTCCAGGGTGGAGGATGGGGCAGAACCAGGCCTCCTGCCCCCTTGGGCTCTATCTCATGTACCCCATTCCTGCTCCTATCAGGGAGTGGAGAAACCTCCAGGGGACAACATGTTGACACTTAATAAAGGGGCAAGTAACAAAACTATAAAATTGCAGGGCTGGAAGAACTTGAAAGCTGACCCTCCAGGCCCCTGGCCTAGGGGCACTTGCCCCAACCTCCCCAGTGGGCCTGGGGTGGTCAGCATGGTATCCAATTATGTTTGATTTATGTGCTTAAGAACACAACACTGAGCACTGTGTTTTCAGGAAGTTTTACATAGAAATCAGCAAAAACATTTTTGTAAAGTTTGACTTTGTGAATGGTCTTTACTTGCCTACTACATTCACTTCCATGGAAGCCCCTCTTTCCTGGCAATGTCTGGTAAGAGATTTTTCTCTGTAGAGCTCTCAGTGAGAAGTTACACACGAAACCTCATTGTCAGTTCTGAAGGCCCAGTTACAGTGTAGAGGAATCACTGGTTTACCAAAGCTTGGCGTTGCCTCTCCTTCCTGCAACCTGGGTACCATTTAGAAGGAAAACGAAGTTTGGATGTAAGGGTCTCTGTGATTGTTCCATGTACCTGGGACATAAGACTCGCCAGTTCCTTGAAAGCAGAGAACCGATGGTCAGGTTCCCCAAACAGCTGGTGCCCCTCCCACCCTGATTACATAGCATGGGTATATGCTATGTTCCCCATATGAACCACCCTGAGAGGTTCCCCACCTGCCACAGGGCCTAGGGTGCTGGCGACCCCCTTCCCTGGCTACTGCCTTCTTCTGCCACATTTGTGTCCACAGGGAAATTCCAGGCTTCTCCAGAGACCATCTCAGTTTCTTGGAATCCTGCTCTTTGACCTGTCCCGGCTGCTCAGGCCTGAGAGGAAAGGAAAGTAAATAAATAAAAATCTGTTTGATCACAGGCAGAACATTTATCTTTCAACAGACTGCTTCCTGAGGAAGAACAGCAAAGGGGTTTGGAATGAGAGTGCTGTAAGCGCCAGCCTGTCCATGCCTTTGCTTGTCATCGTTCGTGCCCCCTGTGCCCAACCGATCCTTGCTGGGACAGCATTGTGGCCGTGCTGGTCCCCGGCCCTGTATGAGTGCCCCAAGTCCTGCTCTTCCCTCTCAGGCCCCTGCAGGGCTGCATCTCCCTCTGGACCAGCAGGCAGCTGACAGGCCTGGCTGGCCTCCCTGTGGCTTTCCAAGTAGAGGAGGAAATGGGTCTTTACTATTGTAGTCAGCCAGCTAGCCTCCCTCTAGGAGTCTGGGTGTCCTAAGGCCCTGGCGGGGGTGCTAGGGCCAGGGAGCAGAGTGGGGAAGCCAAACTCAGGGTTCCCTGAGGGTGTCCTTTGGCCTTCAGGATCCTGCTTGGCCCTTCTGGTTCTGGCCTTGGGGGTCACTTGCCCAGGGCACCTGACACTTCCTCCTCACATCTCTATCATCTGGCTCTGGTCAGAACCCTCACATGAACTTTAGATTCTGAAGAACCACAGGGGTCCCAGAAGTCTTTCCCTGAAGCTCAAGGAAATCCAGTGGTCTGTGGTCAAAGCCCATTTGCTAATCAGCTGGTAAAAATTATGGGTCCCTTTTGTGCCCTATCTGGTGCTTACTATGGAGGTCCCAAGGGCTTCTTAAGCTCACCACATAGAAAACAAACTCCACACTCCACACCCTTCCCTCACCCTCTGCTGGGTGTCTGAGAACTCACAGTCATGCCACACCCCAATCCCCCTAACACTTTAAATCAGAATCCAGACAATAATCTGAAGTCCCAAAGATGTCCTTTGTGATGAATCCAATTTTACTTGATTTAGTTAAATTGATCCTCC
Organism: Anoura caudifer; assembly: GCA_004027475.1. Lineage (NCBI taxonomy): Eukaryota > Metazoa > Chordata > Mammalia > Chiroptera > Phyllostomidae > Anoura > Anoura caudifer. The sequence goes on along the minus strand of PVKU01000348.1, from coordinate 208,768 downwards.
CTCCTCCCCTCCTTCCCCCTCCCCTCTCCCTCCTTCTTTCTGACACGTCTACAGTGCTGGGCACCATGGTGGAGCTAGAGTCACAGAAGAAGGGGGATTCAGGCTGTGCCCACAGGGACAGTGCCATAGGTGGCGAGCACCACGCAGAGGTCAGGAAAAGCACCGTGCTCTGGGCTGGGGGAGCAGCCCTCAGTGGGCCCCATGCTTACTTTTGCCCCATTCACCCAAAATCTGGACAGTCTGCATTGGAAAACATAGGCCACAAAATAACAGTCAGTGTAAACAGCAGAGAATTAGGAAGTGGGAAATGAAATAAAATGGGTGCTACATGTATCACATATTTTTAGAAACTGGAGTTCATTCATTTGGGAAGCTTGATGGGTAACCAAAGTGGGTCAGCTAGGAAGCACACAGAATCACAGCCCCATTTTGGGGGTAGGCCCGAGTATTTTAGGGGTATGCTGGTGCATCACATACAGCTTCATGTGTAACCCTCAGAACACCCCTGCGACCAGGCACTTTGCACATTCCCATTTTACAGATGACGAAACAAGACCAGCAATTCTGCGGCTCTCCAGCAGTCACAGAGCTAGAGCCAGATTCAAACCCAGGCCACCTGACTTCAGTGCTTCTGCTAATTATGGCATGGAAATGATTTCTATTTCCACCAGCTTCTTTTTAATCAAGGCAGATTAGGCGCTCAGCATTGGCCAATCTAGTGTCTGAGTGCCGTGATATATATTTAGCACCTGCAAAGCAAGATTAACCACTACATGTTTTATTGATATTCTGGGAACTGATTGTTGGCAATTACCAGCCAGGCTTTATCTCAGGTTATTTGTTGAAATCTCAGCCCATACTTGCCATGCCCACAGAATGGTTCTGGAAATGAAATGGACTGGAAGTCGGGTGACTGCAGTTGTAACCCTGGGCATGCAGGTGATTGGCAGTGTGACCTTGGAGATGTCACTTTTCTCTGGCTTCAATTTCCCCATTCGAAAATGAAGGAATTTCAGCAACTCTATTGCTAGGACCAGGGGAGGAGTACATGTGCATCAGGAAGCACATTCAAGGCCGTTCATGGCTGCGCTGCCAGTGAGTGGGAAAACCTGAAGACCACCTGTGATGGCACATGGCAACTCCCGGTGGTAGTTGGCTTCCAGGTTGGTCCTCAGTGATCCCTGCCTCCTGGGATGGCCCCGGGTGTGGTCCTCTCCCACACTAAACCAGCATTGGTCTGTATGATCGATAGCCAATAGCACATGGCAGAACAACGGCACATCACTCTTGAGCTCAAGTTATAAAAAGACGGCAGCTCCATCTTGGGTTTCTTCTCTTTGTCGACACTGGGAAGCTGCCTGGTTGTGAACAGCCTTGTAGAAAGCGCCATGTGGAGAAGAGCTGAGTCCTCTTGCCAATGGCTGTGTGAGTGAGCCACCTCATACACCGATCTTTCAACCCCAGTCAGGGCTTCAGCCGGCTGCAGCCCTGGCCCACAGCCCAACTGAAACTCAGGAGAGACCCTGATCCAGAGCCACCAGGGTTAGCTGTTCCCAGATCCCTGACCTCAGAACTTTGTGATGATAAAAGTTTGTTGTCTTAAGCAGCTAAATCGGGGGATAACTTGTTACACAGCAGTAAATAGCTAATACACTTATACTATAGAATTTTAGACAGTGATTAAGACAACCACTGCCTAAATGGAGTACATCTCTGTGTCTGATATGGAACAATTTCTAAGATATGTTGTTCTGAGAAAATAATAACCATAGAAAAACTCCCAGAGCTATATCTCTTTTATGTAAAACACCATTACCACCCTCTCTAGTTTATATGCATTTCCAGGTGCAGGTATACAGGTAATAAAGGAGCCATAGAACATACCAACCCTCACCATTAGTTCATCTCTCAGTAAGGGGGTCAAAGATGGATGCAAAGGAGGACTTTCATTTTTTATTCAATATATTCCAATTTATTTTAGATTTTTACCAAGATAATGTGTCCATGTACAACTTCGATACAATTAAAAATTCCTCTTTAACAGAGGGGTTGCACTATACGATTCCTGAGGTCTCTTTCAACTGAGTTGTTTTGTAGTTCTATTAAAATAGTCACCGAATCTACATTAAAAGAACGAAATAACATCACCTCTTTGCTGGCAAACAAAAATTTTGATAAATTAAATGTTGGGGAAGATGTCGGGAAAACTGGTACTCTCATACACCATTGCTGGGAGGATAAATTGGGAATCACTGGGGAAAGTGGGTCAGGGTGAGAGTAAGATACTGCTGACTGAAACAACGCGTGCAGACGCCACACCCTCTGACGCTGAGCACTTCCGCTTCACCTCGGTTCCTTTACAGGGAAACACACTGCCTGAAGGTGTGCCGTGACTGTTTACATAAACGCCGTGCTGGGAGGAGCGTTGTGCAGCGCACCGAAGAGTGCGCGTTGGCAGCAGATCTTGCTGGAGCAGAAACTGACGTAACCCAAATGTCCATAAATGAGTTTGTGTGTGTTTATACCATAAACTACTATGAAGCTATTAAAATGAATGAGCTAGATTTATGTGTCATGATGTAGATAAATCTTTAAGACACATCAGGTGAAATTACACATTGCAGAATGTTACCTATATGATATTATACCATTTAGAAACATAAAACCACAATACCATCTTATTTCCTAATGTTTTGATTTAAAAAAAATCAGAGAAAAAAGTGTGATGGTACAAGCCAGAGTCACAAGCATGCATGACTGCGTCTCTGGAGAAAAAGAAAGGCGTGTAATTAAGGGATAATTAAAAAGGATTTAACCTTTATCTGTAATGTTCTGATTTGATTAAATAGTTATAAAGCACTAGCAAGCACTATGTAAGAAATGTATTTAAATATTCATGTGTCATTAACAATTAATTTAGGGAAAGTCATTTGCCTTTACCAAGATCTTTGGCTGGACAAGTAGAATTCTGATATATCATGAGCAATATATCTTGGCTCTGGCTGGCTGCACATCAGAATCACCTGCCCCTTCAGGAAAACAGGGTGCGAGTCCTGTCCGCACCCAGCCACTCTGGCGTAATTGGTGTGTAGCTCTGGCCTTGGTGCCTTTCAAAGGCTTCCCGGGTGATTCTAGTGGACAGTTCAGGCTGAGGAGCCCTGATGTAGAGTAGCAGGAACTGAAAAACTGTCACAGGCGTAGGACACTGAAGAGACATAATGACATGGTCTTCTGGAGTGGATGCTGGAATAAAAGAAAAGGACATTAGGGAAATCCAAATATAGTTCATAATTTAGTTAACAGTGTGTCCGACATTAACCTCTTAGCTTGGATAAATGTCCCTGGTTATGTAAGATGTGGCCTGAGGGAAGCTGGTGCTGGGTGTTGGGGAACTCTCTGTACTATCTCTACAACTCTTCTGTGCATCCGAAAGTACTGCAGAATAAAAATGTACTACATATCTTGGAAAATAATTATGGTTACATTTTAGTTCTCTGGGTAAGAATAAAGACCTAGCTAGACCCTCAGAATCTTCCCCTCCAGCTGGGGCCCAGAACTCATCATACTGAGGCCATAGCCTTTCCTTCCAGCAATAAAAAGATGGTAAACAAAGCTCAGATTCTGCAGACAGCCTTTCAATTAAGATTCATAGGATAAGTTTCTCAAGAGGCAAACCGTCCATGGAGCTTGCTGGTTGTTCCAGAATGAGTGGGTAGGAGGGAAGACACCCTTCCCGAGGGAAGGGAGAAATCCCAGAGCTTTGAGCTGGGGAATCACCATGTTCATGGGTCTGATATGCTCACTGCAGAGATCTGGACATCAAGGCCAGAGGGATGGGGAAGCTCAGCCAGCCCTGCAAGGAGTGAGAGCAGGGAAGCTCTGGCCTTCCAATCCGGTTCTCTCGATCTGCAACTCTAGGGCTCTTCCTATTATTCACCTTTGTCCCTATACTTGACAGGCAGGTGTCTGTGTCAGGGAAACTTGTCTCTGGGCTTGAGAGAGCCCAGAACTCAAATCGTGGCTCCTTGTAACTCCTTCTATTTCTGCTGAGCAAAATTTCTCATTTTTCTGTTACTTAAAAGAAATGGGTTCTGTGAGCTTTTTCAGTCTGCCAGCTGTCAACACTTCACAGAAAAACATCATTCTGTGGAATTTATAAATTCTGGAACTACTTCAAGCTGAGTGCTGGGCTCCATCCCCGCCTGGCGCCCATGACTAATAAGGGTTTTGCTCGTGTTCCTCTGGAAGGCCAGGCCTCTCTCAGCCTACATGGTGCTCAGCTGTAATGAATGGGCCGCATTACTACGAAATTTCCCCAGAGTTTGTGCCACACCTCCCCCCAGCCTGCCAGACCACTCAGAGGCCTGAGCATTGGCCTGCCCAACCCTGAACATCTTTTCTAGGGCTGGTCTGCATAAAAATGGCCTTGGGAAAAAGTGATTTGCTTCCAGAATCATTTGCAATGAAGTGCCTCTGATTTGTCTTGCTTGAGGACAGAAATAAAGGAACCTGGTGTATGGCTTTGAGTGGGAGGGCAGTGGGGAGGGTGGAGCAGCAGTTCTCACCTGGCTCTGTGTGAAAATCACCTGATGCCCCCACCCTATCCTCACTGAATTAACTTGAGGGCCCAGGTATGGGCATGTTTTTTTCTTTTTTCCCTTTTTGATTGAGTTTATGGCAAGAAATGGTAAGGCAAATGGGGTTTCAGAAAGAAAAAGAGGTGGAAACACAGCCGGATAGGGGTTTTCCTACTGGGCTTTCTATCCACAGGCCTCAGCAGCCCTGCCATGGATCTGCCTGATTCTTTCTCACCAAAAAGTTGATCTTGGGAGTCACTTCCATGTTGTAGATCCTTTGGCAGGTTTCACAGCTTTCCCTCTGTCGTCGGCAGCAAGGTTTATACTATTGGCATCACTTGACGTCCTCAATGAGCCCATCCATGATGAGGATTCTGTTTCAGGTCCTGTGCACACCTTCCATGTTCCCTTCCTGCACCATCACAGTCCTGGCAATGAACTTCAGGTGCATTGCTATGACCATGTATGTTGCAACCATTCAAGGCCTGGCAGGGTCATGAGATTCAGGCAGGTGGAAGAATAATCATGGAGCCATTGGGATGTCTGACTTGCCTTTATTCAAGGGTGGGCGATCCATGCACACTGCAAGCTGCGTGTCCCCCTGCATGTCTCTGCATGTCTTTGCATGTCTCTGCATATCACCTGTCCCCTCTGGATGGCACCCCAGTGTGGCACCCGGTGGGGAGGCCTGCCCCCTTAAGTACTAGAGGCAAACAAAGCCAGCAGGATACCAACAAATCTTATTCAACAGAGCTTCTTACTACTCATGCAAACCCACTCAAGGCTATGGGAACACTTTATCAGACCCAGTCTCAAGGCTATGAGAACACTGCTTATCAGGCCCATTCTCAAGGTTATGGGAAACTGCTTCCCTTAGTTACCCAGACATCTAAGTGAGGAAGCCAGACTGCCTCCGTTTACCCTATACCTTGAAATTAAGTCTTCACTCTGCATGACCCCATGCCCTCAGGACACAAAGCCCCCATGGGCATTTTTTTAAAGTGCCTCAAATGACTTTAATGAACAGCTGGGATGGAGAACTCTGGACCAGAGGGGGAGGGGGAGAGAAAATTGAGGTCAGTGGGTTGGGTTTGTTACGTTTAATAAGCCAAGCAATGTTCTGGAGAGGAGAGTGACTTGCCCAAGGTGTTGCATGTTGTTGGTAAATTAAATTCAAGTTTCAGCTGAGCAAAGCTCTGTGGGCCAACTAGTCTGTGCTGGCTGTGGAAGGAAACAAGGATGTTAGGGGTTGACTCTCCTAGCCACTCACCCAGTCATCATAGGGAACAGAGGAGAGGAAGGCCAAGTCCCAACCCGTGGCTCCTGTGAGAGAAGTTGGTGGAGGCGGTGCTCAACTCTTGCCATGGTCTTTCCCCTGGTCACCAGTCCTCCCACATATTGCTGAAAACCTGAAGCGTTGAGTGACTGTCTCCCCTTAACGGCCTCTCTTTTGAGAAGCAGGATGGTACTGTAGTTGGTCGCATGGGCTCTGGAAGCAAATGGCCCAGGTTTAATTCCAGGTCCAGTGCTCCCTAGTTGTGTGACCCAGGACACTATATAACCTCTCTGTGCTTCAGTTTCCTCATCTGTAAAATGGGGATAATAAGAGAATATACTCCATAGAACTAGGAGGGTTAAATGAGTTACTGCCAGCATATAAAGCACTTAATACATTGCCTGGCACCCGATATGCCCTCATTAAATGTTATTAAGCTTGCAGAATCAATACTTATGCCTCCAGGTTTGAAGGGAAGGGCAGCTTTAGCAGGGTGGCACACTCACCACCTTTAGCTGTCTCCTGGCACCCCTCCCAGCTGCTCTCAGGTGCACCTGGGCCTAGCTCCATCCACAATCTGCACCCACCACCATCTGTGCTTAGTTCTCACCAACACCTGGAGTCCATCTGTGTCTGCTTCCTCACTGAGCCTGCGTCCTCTCTGAGCCCTGTTCCTGCTGTGTCCACAGACTTACCTGTCACCACCTTGAGTTTGCGTTCTAGAAGCATGTTCTTCTTAATCAAAGGCAAGTATGTTTGGGGTGAACTGACTTTACCAGGAAGTAATTGAAGCTGTACAGATTCCTCGTGCCTGCAAAGAGAAGGGCACTGATGAGCTGGGATGGTGATGTGCTCACCCAGTCCAGGGGTGTGCACTGAGCAATCTGCAGCGATCTGTAGGGGGTGGCCTCTAAAAAGCAGCAAAGAAAACGACCACAGAAGCGAGTGAGTGAGAACTTCTACTCTCCTGCCTTCTCTCTCCCAGAGCACCTACCCTGGGGAGCTCAGAAACCTCAGCAAGATGGGAAGAAGAGCAGAACTATGAAGAGGAGACAGGGAGATGAGATGCTCACTTTCCTGCTGTGGGCTCAACCATGTCCCCCAAATTCAAATGTTGAAGCCCCAACCCCCAGAACCTGAGAATGTGACTATATTTGGAATGACCTTTAAATAGGTGATTAAGTTAAATCACTTATTGTTTCATGATACCCTGCTGAGCTGGTCCCCAAGTTAAAAAAATATATATTTTACAGCCAAGAGTGGGCAGAGAGGGGACTCAGCCAAGTTGCAAGGCAGGGCCTGCTTTCCGCATATGAGTAAAGAAAGGGTCATTCCAGCCTGTAAACTCTGCATTACTGACAGGTGTGGCTTCAAGTCAGCTTAACCGAGGGCCTGCTGCATGCTGACCCACACGTTGGACACGTGCTGGCTATGAGCTTGCCAAGAGAGCTAACCCGACCTCCATTTTTTGTCCCTTTTCTTCTCGACATCCCAACCAGTGCACCTTATGTACATACCTGTGTTAGTCAAGTGACAGAAAACCAATTCAAACTAATATAAACAAATAGGTTGGTATTTATTATATGATCGAATGTTCTAAAGGGTGCAAGTGGCTTAAGGCTTGGCTGGATTCAAGGGTTCAAGTGACAATATCAGTCATATGGCTCTTTATCCTCTCTCTTCTTAGCCTCTCCCCTCACATCCTCTTTGTTTACTTCATTTTCAGAAAGACTTTCCCTATATAATGGTAAAGTGGTTACCAGCAGCTCTAGACTTGTATCTGAACGAGCCCTGTTAAGAATTGGCTGAGACTCTGATGGGCTCTTCTTAAGTCATGTGCTCATTGGTAAACTAATCCCTTTTTCCCATAAAGAGGGTTTTGGGATCGGCCAGGCCTGGATCATGTGCACACAGTAGTACAACGTTGGGAGGGAAGGACTTATCCACATGGAATGGGCTTCAACTTCCAAGGAAAGTTCTGTTAGCAGAAGAAAAGAGGGGAAAGAAACTTGGGGCAAACAAAACTTGTAGCTGGCACAATCTGCTCCAGAGTGAAATGGAACAGAATTATTACTATTCCCAGACCATTCTTTACATTTTCCTACCACCTTGATTCAGGCCCTCCTCCTGCCTGTGCTGCAGCAGCAATCAACCTAAAATACGACTGCAGTCTTCAAAGGCAAGCTCCGTAAATGCCAGAAGTAGAACTGCTATCTGCTTTCTTTCATCTCAATGCAATAAAAATAAAAATTAATAAAACTAGAAAGTAAAATTCCCTATTATTTAAAATTTTCAAAACAAACAAAACCAAATCTTTGCTCTTCTGGTTCATGGCCCTGCATAGAAGGAGCTTGGCTGTTGCCACTTCAGATTAACAGAAAGTAAAAACCTGAACAAACTGAGCGATGAACAAATTTTAGATCTGTCAGGGCAGTGAGGTCACAGGCACACTGCTATCCCCAAAGTTGGAGAGACCCACAGGCAGACACAGAGAATCATAACTTACTAGAGCAGAAATCCACAAGCAAAAACCTCCGTGGGAACCAGAACCAGGGTAGAAAAATCAACTTCAGCAAATCAATGAATTGCTGGAGGCTCAGTGTGGACAAGTCTATGAGTTAGAAACTTCCATTTTGTGAAAGGCACTGTTAAGACAATACAAAGACCAGCCATAGACTGGGGAAAATATTTGCAAAGATGATATCTGATTTAAAAATCCTGCTATCGACAATATACAAAGAACTCTTAAACTCAATGATAAAGAAACAAACCACCTGATTAAAAAATGAGCAAAAGACCTGAACAGATGTCTCACTAAAGAAGACATACAGATGGTAAATAAGCATATAAAAGATGCTCCACATTGTATGCCATTAGGGAAATGCAAATTAAAACAACCATGAGATGCCACTACACACCGATGAGAAAGACCAACCCCAGAGCACTGACACCACCATACGCTGGTAGGACATGGAGCAACAGGAGCTCTCGTTCATTGCTGGTGGGAATGCAAAATGATACAGCCACTTCAGAAGGCAGTTCACCATTTTCTTGCAAAACTACCACACTCCTTGGTATTTACCCAAGTAAGTTAAAGATGTGTATCTATGGGTAAGGACTGAATGTTTGCGTCCCCTCAAAATCTATGTGTCGAAGCCCCAGTCTCCAATGTGATGGTATGTAGAGATGGGGTCTTTGGAAGGTAGTATGTTTTAGATGGGGTCATTATGGTGGGGTCCTCATGATGGGATTTGTGCTCTTAGAAGAAGAGACCAGGTCCCCTGGCTCCCCTGCCTACACCTCAGGAGAATTCAGTAAGAAGGTGGCTGTCCACAAGCCAGGAAGAGGGCTCTTGCCAGGATTAGAGCATGCAGGCACCCTGATCTCCAACTTCTAGCCTCCAGAACTGTAAGAAATACATGTCTGTTGTTTAAACCACCCAGACTAAGGTATTTTGTCATAGCAGCCCAAGCATCCAGACAAAATCTGCCAACAAGTATTTATAGCAACTTAATTCATAATTGCCAAAACCTGGGAAACAACCAACATATTCTTCAGTAGGTCAATGGATAAATGAACTGGTGCATCTGTGCAAGAGAATATTATTTGGTGCTAAAAAAGCATGCTATCAAGTCATATCATTTTTGAATCTTAAATGCCTATTGATGAGTGAAAGAAACCAATATGAAATGGCTATATACTGTATACTTTTAACTATATGACATCCTGGGAAGGACAAGTTATGAAGATAGTTAAAAGATTTGTAGTTGATTAGATTAGCTAATGGTTCACCTTTTTTTCTGCCCCAAAAGAAACAGCTCTTCAACTGATTAATTTTATCATTTTTGAATCTAAATATCACTAACTTTTAATATCTGTATTAATTTCTTGATAAGAGGGTAACATCCTCAGGTATAGAGAAAATGGAGAGGATCACTTAATTACTTTGCTCCACTCTATGCAAGTCATTTTGAAAATATGGATGAAACAGATTCTTTTATAGGAGAATATAATTTCCCCAAACTTACCCTTAAAATAGATGGAACATGTAAGCAAAAAAAAATTACAAAAAACAAAGAGAGAAGATATTGTTAAACAGCTACCAAAAATATCAGGAGGCTCAGATGGTTTTATAGGAGAATTCCATTAATGTAAAAAGACAGATAATGATAATTCTAGTTGTTATACCAGAGCATAGAAGAATTATTTTTATGAGACATAAAACTGGTACAATAACCCTGAAAAGCAAGGGGAATCTACAAGTCAATTTTGCTTGTGAATATCAATGTGAAGAAATCTCAAATGAAATATTAGTAAAAAAAAAAACCCCAACAGCAGCATATTAAAGGTATTTCAAATAAGTGATAAAAATACAGATTTAATAAATAGAATTGGTACAATTATCAGATGTGTGGAAAACATTAAGTTGGATTCACATTTTGTGTCTTACATCAAAATAAATTCCAAATGGATCAAAATTTAAATATACTTTTGATTGGGTTTTTTTTTACTTTGTATTATTAATTTGGGTTTTTAATTTGTACGAGTTCTTTATATATTTAGAATATCAACCCTTATCAGAAATATAATTTGCAAATATTTTCTCTCATGCTTTTGGTTGCCTTTTCATTTTGTTGATTGTTTCTTTGGCTGTGCAGAAGATTTTTCATTTGATGAAGTCCCATTTAATTTTTACTTTTGTTGTTTATGTTTTTGGTGTTGTATCCAAAAAAATCATCACCAAGACCAACGCCAAGGAGTTTTTCCCCTATGTTTTCTTATGTTTAAGTCTTCAATTCATTTTAAGTTAATTTTTGTAAGGTAGAGGTTCAGTTTCATTATTCTGCATGTGGTAATCCAATGTCCCCAACAACATTTATTGAAGAGACTATTGTTTTCCAATTGAGTGTTCTTGGTTTCCTTGTCAAATATTAGTTGACTGTATATGTGAGAATTTATTTCTGGGCTTTCCATTTTGTTCCATTGGCCTATGTGTCTATTTTTATGCCAATACCATACTGTTTTGATTACTACAGCTTTCTAGTGTAGTTTTAATCAGGAAGTGTGGTGCTTCCAGCTTTGTTGTTCTTTTTCAGGATTGTGTTGGCTATTTGAGGGTCTTTGTAATTCCATGCAAATTTTAAGATTTTTAAAAAATTTCTGTGAAAAAACTCTGTTGGAATTTTGATATTTATTTCATTGAATCTATAGATGTTTTTAGGTAGTATGGACATTTTAGCATGGTTAATTCTTCTGATCCATGAACATGAAATATATTTCCCTTTGTTTGTGTCTTCAAAATTCTTTCATCAAATACCTGTAGTTTTAGATCATCATGTGATCTTTTATTTCCTTGGTCAAATTTATTCCTAAGTATTTTATTGTTTTGACATCATTGTCAATGGGATTGTTTTCTTTATTTTTTTGTATGTTTTGTTGTTAGTATATTGAAATGTAACTGATTTCTGTATGTTGATTTTGTATTCTGAAATTTTACTGAATTTGTTGATTAGTTCTAACAGTTTTTTGATGGCATCTTTAGAATTTTCTAAATATAAGATCATATTGCCAGCAAACAAAGACAGTTTTACTTCTTCCTTTCTGGTTTGGATGCCTTCATAAATATTAGTATTAAAATGGATCATAGGGGTTTGTTCTAAGCTTTTTGGCAGCCGGCGTAAAAAGTGAAACATGGATCATATATAAAATATAAAAGAGGCAAACATATTTTCTTAGGACAGGTGGTACTTTTGCTGGCACTAAATTATAAAATCATTTTTTTACCCAGAGTTTACATAAGGAAAACAAGGACATATAATAAACTAATTCTTCAATAAAAATTCTATAGTAAATGCAGACAATCAGTTCTGGCTGCTTCTTATACTATGTGATTTCCAGCAACAGAGGAAGATTCATGGGTCCCTCTCAAAGAGGACAACAAAGGAGGTTCCTGAACTCACCTCCTCCCATGAATGTAACAAATCTACAGCTACACATGGAACAATTCCTTCAGAAAGAAATCCAGAAACTATCTGACAAACTCCTATACATCTAGTGAATGAGAAAATACTCAAATTGAAATGGGTAGGAAAGGTTGAGATACAGCCATAGACCCCACTTCTGACAAAGTCAGAAAAAGGTCTCTCTTGGGACAAGAATAGAGGCACTTCTTCCCTGAGCACAAGGGGAAGGAAAGGATGAATAATGAGAGAGTTGGAAGGGAGGAGGGAATGTAGAAATAAGGATGTCTGGCCAGAGGTAGAAAGAAGGGGTGGGACAGAATTTGAAACAAAGTTTGGAGAACTCCCAAGAGGTGCATCATGGACAGACAAGGGCATGGAGGAGCCTGCTACAACAGATCATCATGAATTTGTAGAAAACATGGTTTTTGAAAAGTTGTGACCTTCCCTGTGAAATCTCTGCCTCCTCAAAGTGGGGATAGTCCTCATTAGCCTTCCTTCAGGAAAGGCAAGCGCCCCATCACTGAAGCTATCAAAGCAGAACTTGTGTAACTAGTTGGTAGGGATATTGTGGAGGAGATCCCTGAATGAATGGACTAAATGACCTTTAAGATCTCTTCTAACCTTGAGACTTTATGATGCTATAATTCTATATATTATAAGAAACTTAACAAAATCAAATTATTTCTAGCCTACGCAAATAAGAGTGACCTGCTTTTCAGCTTCTCCAAGGCTACGGAATTAAAAGTGCTGCACACCCAGAATAGATTATGCAATTCTGACACTCTCATTCCAGGTCAGTTCTCCTAAGTATCAGATAATTATGATGCAGCAGATGTAGCATCGTGCTGACTGATAGGTTAGTGCAGCATTCATCTCTCTTGAGCAGGCCTAATGGAACGGCTGGAATGAAGTATCCTTTTGACACGTATTCATTTTTGTGTGCTGGTGGCTTAGGAAATTTCTGTTCCTAAACTCAGCATTTCCCCTGCTGACTCCTGGTTATGAAAGTTCTGTTCTCTATAGAGAATTTTATTTAGTTCTTATATCTTGGAAGCAGCTTTGCAAAGGAGGCAGCAAGTAAGAGAGGCAATATCCTGTCTAGTTCTAGCTCCAAAGGTATCACAAGCCTTGGACTGATGACAGAACCCCCATTTGAGTTCTGAGTACCTCATGTGTCCTGGAATAATATAGAGAAAACAAAGACTGTTGTTTTCTTCATTTTGGGATGGAGCTATGTATTCCCAGACTGAATCAAAGGATAACCTTTGAACAAGGCTCATTATGTAAGTCACAAGCCATTAAACATTGTGTAACTTCATTCTAGTTTTACTGGCCCTCCCCAACCACTTCCATCACCAGAACAAGCCATTCCATGACCAGCAGATGTATTTTCAGGAAAAATCGGGGACATTGGCTTCTCAACATGACCCCCCAGCCTCATTATGGAGACACTTGTCCCAGGAAGTCTCTTTCCCTCTTCTAGTTGGCTTGTAGCATCATGTGACATAAATCATCTGCCCAAAGCACCAAAATATTTCCATGTGGGATGGGACTTTATGCCACTCTTTGGCATAAGAAATATTGCTTGATTCTTCCAAGTCCAGCATCAGTAGATCAGGGGAATGTCTACATTACATACGTCATACATGTCAGGGAAGAAGTAGAGGCAAAATGTTGTAAGGTCAAAGGGAATGCAGATTATCCCCCTGTTTATAAACAATTAACTGGTGTTGATAAATAGCTTCATCGGGCCTAATTATAAGAACAAAGGGCAAAAGGACTAACCAGAACTCCAGTCTTACTACTTACTCAGAATGAGCTATTCATGCCTGGTTACCCTCACCCCACCACCAGGGTAGCCTAACGTACAACATGTTGGCTAAATGCTCTTGACCTCATATTTCACCTAAAAATATTGGTATAAAAATAAGAATCTATTAATTGACACCATCTTGGCTGTTCCTGAAATGAATGTTAAATAGGTTCAATTTTTTTAAAAAATCCAAAACGTATATGATTTTTAGGCAGAGTAGAATAATCATGTAGCAAAATGCAAAGGGAAAAGGATTGTACCAGAATCCTAGCCTGAGTTGAATTACTGCAGGAGCAATCAGGATTTAGCCCTTGAAGTCTTAGACTATCTGTAAAATTCTACACTGGCCTAAAACACCGATTCTTACAAAGAAGAGTTACTTGCCTTTACCAAGCAGGTACCGTGGTACAGGGATGGTAAACAGTGTTGATGTGAATCACAAGTTTAGGGAGAAAATGGACTGTAGGGAAATGTTAGATAAACATAAATTCTGCCATAGGCACCTAAATAAAATATAACAAAAATCCTTGTAAATGAATAGCCAAGTGTGCAAGCAAGAAAGGAAAATCGCCAGGCACAGAGATGAGGAGGGCACTCAAGGCTATAGTGGGAAGTGGATGGTGGGTGAGCTGCTGACTCCTGGAGGGAGTGGGGCAGTTAACAGGAGTGCCCGCTGTGGAGGCAGGTGTGGTGGGCACGACGTTGGCAGTTTCGGTAGCCAAGGGGTTCAGGCTTTTCATGCCCACCTGGGGGTGGGAAATGAGACCTTGGGCAGCATAAGGCAGGGAGTTAGAATGAGGACCCTGCTTAAGGCTGGCACTCTCGGAAGGTCACAGCCTCGGGGAAAATACAGATTAGGTAAAAACTGTGCGCTGGCTCAGCAAGGGAACAAAAAAGCGTGTCTGTCTCTACTTGGACTCAGATTTAAGACTTACCATATCCCCTGAGAAATCAAAACTCAGAGCCTATATCTCACATAGATTTCAGCTTGAATTTATACTACCCAGAAGCCTGGAAAACTCCCAAGGCAAAAGTCTTAATAAAAAGTGGATCCCAGACTGATGGTAGTTTTGATTTGCCTGGAGAAGTAAATACAGCAGCAGTCTGGAGGGACCGTTCTGTAATGCAGGATGAAAGGTGTTTCATGGCACGTACAAGCCACCCCAAAGGTGAGGGATAGGTCCGCCACACACACGGGTCTGAATGTGATGACTATTAGCTGACTGTCTTTCTATGACTGTCTTTATGTGACTATAATAGAAAGACAGGTAAAGAATGCAAATGTGTCTAAAATTCACTTTAAAAACCTTGCATGTGTACAAAATGACATATGGACAAGGGCATTTGTGGCAGTATTATTTGTAATACCCCAAACTGGAAATAACCCATGCCATTCTTTAGAGGATTGTTAACTAAACTGTGGTGCATCTACCCAAAAGCAACTTAAAAAAAGAAAATGAGGTTTTCTGTGTACTGATGTGACAAGACATCCAAGACATATTGTTAATTGCATAGAGCCAGAAAAAATCAATATAATTAGCTACATTTTATCTAGGAAAGAGAGAGAGAAGAATTTTTCCTTATCTATGAATATTTGCATGACATGGAAAGAATGTACAAAAATTAATGCTGTTATTGACCATAGGGATTGGAGTACAGTATAGGTGTGTAGAAGGGAAATGAGTGGAAGTGAAATATATGTTTACTTTATTTTGACTTTTAAACAGTATAAATATATCACTTATTAAAATTACTAGGAATACAGAAGATTTGGATAATATATATAATTAATAAGCTTGATCAAATAGGATATATATAAACTGTGTACCCAACATTTAGAGCCTGTATTTAAAATATACCCTCTTAAAATATATGCAAAACATTGGCAAAATTGAACTGTCTTTAAGTCATAAACTCTCCAAAATATACTCTGAGATTTAATATCGATAGTCCTCATTCTCTGACTACAATATAATAAAACTAAAAATTAATATATACTCAATTCACAAATTTTATTTGGTTATTATAAATAATCCATGATTCAAGGAAGAATGACATTAACATTATAAAACTATTTAAGATTGACTAATAATTAATACTTTACATATTGTGTATATGGGACACACCTAAAATGACTCTTAGAAGAAAATGGATGACCTCACATACATGTATATATAGAGAGAATGGGCTGTGTAGATCAATGGAATAGAATGGACAGTCCAGAAACAGTTACCACATTTAGTGTTAATTAATTTTCAACAAAGGTGCCAATGGAGAAAAACTAGTTTTTAATGAATGGTGCTGGAACAACTGAATAAGCCAAATGCAAAAGAACAAAGTTGTGTGTCTACCTCATGCCACACACACAAATAATCTCAAAATGGATCAAAGATATGAGAACTCAAACTACGAGTCTTTGAGGAGAAAATACAGGGGCAATTATTCATGACTTTGAATTAGGCAATGGTTCCTTAGGTATGACACCAAAAGTGCAAGCAGCAAAAGAAAAATATTGAACATCAACAAAATTAAACTGTGCTTCAAAGGAGACCATTAAGAAAGTGAAGACATGACCCACAGAAGGGGAGAACATTTTTGCAAACCACACATCTGATACGGGACATATAAAGAACTCTTACCACTCAATTATAAAGGAACAAATGACCCAATTTTAAAAATGGGCAAAGAACTTGAATAGATATTTCTCCAAAGATATACAAATGGCCTCCAAGCACAGGAAATGGTGCACGGCGCTGGCTCGACGTCATTGGCAATCGAAGAAATACAAATCAAAATCACAATGAGATAGCACTTTACACCCGCCAGGATGACTGCAGTTAGAAAGGCAGATAATAGCAACACTGATGACACTGTGGAGAAGTTGAAAGACTTGGTGGCATTTTGGGGTGAGACTTATAGAATGAAAAGGAGCTGTTTGTCCAGGGCCCTGGGAGAGGTATCAGATGGAGGAAGGTTGAGAATTGCTGTGTGGTCCCTGGAGCCACAAGTGGAAATAAAAGAGGGGGTGCCCACCTCTGCAGGTGCTCAGAGTCTGGACAGTTCTTTGGAATATGGAGGAAACAATGAGTGACAGCGGGGTGGGTGGGTAGGGGGAGCTGTATGATCCCCATGGCTCCCTCTAGCCCTTCCAGCTTCTGCTTAGGAGCTACAGTACATTTTTAGGTATGGATTCAAGTGCTGTAAAGGTTCAGAAAGAAGCCAGCACTGTCTGGGCTGATCAGAGGTGGCTTCCTCAGACCCTCACAGTCAACCCTGAAAATGCCAAGTACAGCAGCTGTGCTCTGGGCAGCCTCCCCTGGAGCACTGGGCAGCAGGGTGAGGAAATCACACCACATAAAATCACACTGTGGCCGCAGCGACTCAGTATGAGATATCATCAGGAGGCGAGGCTGGGCACCGAGGCCTGGTGTAACCAATAATTGGAGCCACCGCACAGGCCTGGTGAACCTGGCTCTGTACCTTCTAAGCAGATTTATGAAATGCCCCATTCATTTCCTGTCAGAGATCCTATCTGAATCCAGGGTTCTAGCCTCCTGGAGAATCAACTGTTTCTCTTGAAGACTCCCCTCCCCCTAAAGATAGATGCTGATGAAAAATTTCCATGTGGCGAAGCAAACTCTGTCCTCCATATATTTTCTTTGCTGCTAAAACATCTAGTATAAGGTGTTGGACCAATTTTACACTGCATCATTTTCTAGCACATAGTCTGGTTGATCTGAGAGAGTACACTTAAGGGCTGTGAAAATGACCTCAGTCACCATAATTTTGCAGCCATAAGTAGTAGAAAGCAGCTGGATTCTGATATCATGGGGGTAAAGCTGTCTGAGATGCTTTAGCCTGCTAAGGCTTGGCGTTCAAGAGGAGAGAGATCGAACATGTCCAGGGAGGGCAGAGACAGGGTTGCAAGTAATGTCTTGGTTTCTGTAAGACAGCCTTGCAGGTAACTACCCGTGTCCATCAGCCCACAGAAATGCTTAATGGTATTTATCACTTCTTTCAACTCTCTGTCCTATAAAGATAGGAAGGTCAGTAAAATCCAGTCATTGTAACAGGGTCACCTGCATTGTCCCTGGCCTGGACCTGTGGAAACGCTTCACTGGGTAAGTCTGGTTGGAATGTTGAGTATTCTAAGAGAACCAAGGTCCATCCGTTGTTTTGCATGGCCCCTGAGACTTGGTGAAGTGGGAGGTTTGCTGGCACGACCTTGTGGTTACCGACCTGAGACCGGCCTGAGCCCCAGCCAGGGGAGACAGATACTGCTTCTCTGAGGCTGTGCAGCGGGGGAGGGACCTAGATGGCAGAGCCAGGCCCCAGGGACTGCTTGGGGTGCTGGGTGTTGAAATGGCCTGGGCATGGAGAGAAAATAACATCCCTGAAATTACAACATAATTTATGGGGAGATAGCAGCCTTCCCATAAATTCTCCCAAGCAGTCTCTTCAAGAGAAGTGAAGTCAGCTTTCCTCCTCTGGCTGCCCAGTTCAGTTCTGCTCTCCTTCAGACTGAGCTCTTCCTTTGCCCCCCTCTCTCCCTGCTCAGAAAACCCCACAGACTTCATCTGCCCTTATCTGTCCTTTTCCACTCTCTACGTTGTATTAAAGGCAAGTGCCTGGCTCTGCCAGGCTGCACGCTGCTTAAAGGCAGAGCCGGAGTGTCCTATTGGACCCTGTGTTGGACATGGGGCCGGAGGGTGAGTCCTGAGGCCTAAGCTCTGGAGCAGGGACTATGCTGCCTCCACCCCTGGCACATGGCAGGGGCTCCATAGACATTTGCTACATAGAGGCCTGAGGTTCCAGAGGGCAGACCCACCTCATTATTCTCCACTTCTCAGTCCATTGCAGGGCTGAAGCCGAAGTAGGTGCTCCGTGTGGCTCTTTGATGCCTTGATTTCCCATAGGCCCACATTTCTGAGGGGGCACATAGGCTCTGGGACCCCTCTGGACTGGCTGTTTGAGATTGCCACTAGGTTTCTTTGCATGTAGAGAGTAGATAGTCTCATTCAGTCTGTGAAGTGGGCGAGTTCCCTTCTTAAAACCAATCTCTGTGCTGTGGGAGTTTGATTCTACAGTGGCCTGGATGAGTCTCACATTGTGCCCTGTGCCAGTGCTCTCGCTTTTCTCCTGGACTGACAGAGGGGTGGCTCGTGGCCCAGGGCCCAGGTGGCTGGACCTCAGCCCTCCCACGTTCCCTCCTTCTTCACAGAAATGGAGCGTCAGAGCAGCCAGCCAGTGTCACAGGGAGGGGGGCTGGGGCAGCACTGTCAGGAGTGAGTTCCAGCGAGCCTGGGCCAAGGAGCCACCCAGCTATACCGTAGGGTGGAGAGGGAGGTGCCCATCCAGAGGGCCTGGTACTGGGAACTGGGGGGTTGGTGAAGGCAGCTATAGGCAGCTCAGGCCTGACCTAGGAGAAGGGGAAGGAGGGAAGACTGGGGAGGAGTCATCCCAGACCCCCAAAGGGGGTATTTGAGTCAAAGTCACCAGTTGGGGGGGTCCTTTATGCAAGAGTAGGCCTGCATTAGTAGCCCTACTGTGCTCTGTGCTTAGTCTCTGGTGGTGGGCAGCCCCACGGGAAGCAAGGTCCCCACTCCTCTGTCCTTGCTGCATGTCTCCTGAGAGCTGGGGCCCTCTCCTTCCCAGGTCAGATCTGCACCATGGGCTAAAGGGTCTCCCCCTTCCCTGGCTCTCTCCCCTTTATTCTTCACAGCCATTTTCCAATAAATCTCTTGTACAATACATCTACACTTGTGTCGGTGTCTGCTTCTTAGAAGACCTGAGCCATCACACATACGGTGTGTGTTCCTCTGTGTCTGGCTCCTTTCTGTGTCACCTGTCAGTGAGAGCTACCATGTGATGGAGCAGGAAGGCCCTGACTGCTTCGGATGCAGCTGGTGTCCTCACCCACATGGTAAGAGACCTATGGTTGCAAGTCCTCCAGGGTCCCATCTCACCTTAGGCCCAGCACCTGACAGCATTCCTGACAGGTGGTCATCTGGGCATGGATGTCTCCAGGGAGAGATCCCTACCTCCTCTGTGAGTCCTTTGGAGGGCAATGCAAATGGCTGGAAAATTCTTCCTTAGGTTGGTCAGCCCAAAATATGCCTGACTCCCTCCTCCAGTGGTATGACTGACAGAGACCATTCACTTCTTTCTTTGCAGGAACGTTCCCTGCGGCCTGCTGTTAGAGGCCTGTGTGAGAACTCACTCCAGGCTGGGCAGGGAGGAGCAGGCAGGTGACTGATGGAGACCCAGCCCAGGGCCTTTTCTCTGGGCAGGGGTGGCTTAGCAGCAGTGAGCCCACACTGGGGGGGGGAGGGCAGAAGGTAGTGAGAGGAAGATGGAAGCTTCCATCAAGCTTCCTGCAGCAGCGGACTGAGTGCCCCAACTCCTTTTTTGGACACAAAACATCATCCTTTCTCTAAAGGGAGAAAAACATCTGTGCTTTCCTGCCACATGGGCCTGGGTTTCAGTCCTCGCTGGGATTCCTAGAAGCCATGTGATCTTGAGACATCACTCAAATTCTCTGGATCTCAGTCTCCTCACATTTAAAATAAGATAATACTTATCTCCCAGCTCTCTTTGAGAATTAAATGATATGATATTTGTGTAATGTGCTTTATGTAAGACAACCATGTGTTAAATGACACCTATGTAGCCACCCAGCTAATGAGCAGTTGGTTCTGGGTGGGAGTTTGGAAGTGTGTGTGGTGGTAGATTGAGTGATGACCCCTAAAAAATATGCCCATATCCTAATCCCTAGAACCTCTGAATATGACTTTATTTGGATAAACAGTATTTGTGGATATGATTAAGTTAAGGATCTTGGCATGAGATTATCCTGAATTATCTGGGTGGCCTGTAAATCAAAAATAATTGTCCTTACAAAAGACAGAAGAGGTCCCCACCCAGACCACAACAGGGGACAGAAGAAGCTGCAAAGGTTTTTGGGGCTGATTACACTGAAGTGAAGACAGAGATCTTAGCAATGCAACCCTTCCCGCCAGAGCAGATGGCACAAAAGGCCTACTTGCTTTAATATTCGAGTCTTTGTAAATGAAAAAAACAACATTTTGGAAGTAATGAGAGTTGTAAAATGAATGAAACATTATGTAACATCTTGTATGTATGCAGAAAAAGAATAGCTGCATGGGTGTTGACAGAAGCTGGAGTCTGGAGAACGATCTCATTCATGCCCGAAGGACCAAGAAAGCCTGCCCACCCACGAGCCTTCCTTCCTTCAAAACATAGTTGTTAATCTTCAAGTTTGTGCCAGGCATTGTGTGAAGTGTTGGGGAAATAGCTGTGAACAAGGAAGACAGTCTTTCTCCTCCCTGGGCTTGCAGCCTGGGAGGGGAGACGGGTGTTTAACAAAACACAGACACGTCATTTCAAGTGACGAGAGCGATGAGCGTTAGGAATTGCCAAGGCTCCCTTGTCAAAGCTCATTGACCATGTACCTGGGGGTCTGTTTCTGGGTTCTCTGTTCTGCTCCCCTGACCTAGTCTCTCCTTTCACCATTCGCACGGCCCATCTGCCACAGAAGGTCTGGCAGACAGGGGTGTGTGTCCTCCAACTTTGCGTTCCAGTCCAATTGCTTTAGCTCCTTTGGTTCCCTGGTTTTCCACCTAAATTTAAGAATCAGCTTTTTAGAATTAATTAACCATATATGGCAAGTGTTATGAAGGAAAAGTCCATAGAGCTAAAGGTTTTTCAAATAAAGTCTTAGCAATCCAACCCAAATGTCAGGCCATAGGTAAGCTTCCTTTTCTCCTTCTCAGGTTTCTGCAAGGGACTCTAAGATGCGATGATCCTTTCACAAACGGTTTGAGGTGGCTGATGGTTGAATGTGGTCAGAACTATCTAGAGCTGCCCAAACCATCCTTTCTGTGCCTTTGCTTCTTTTATTCATCCTTAATGACAAAGGTGTTGGTGAAGCCGGAGACATGACACTGGTCTCTGAAACAGAATGGCAGAAAAAGGAGGGCAGAGAGGCTGTTCTGGTGGCTGCGGCTGCAGACCAGACCGTGGGGTGCGAACCTGTGGCTGACAGGTTCACAGACATGAGCCCTTCCTGTGAAGTCTGACAGTTTGCCAAGTGGGGAGAAAATGAAGATGGAGATATTGCAAGAGAGAAATGAGAAAGAGGGGATTTTGGCAACTTGCTGGTTTCGCTTATAGCTGAACCTCAGAGAGGCAGCCTCCAGGGAGACCAGGGCTTACCAGGCCTCAGATCTCTGGATCTATCTGTCAGGAGAGCCCCACTGCTGTAACAAAAGACGCCAAAATTTCAGTGGCTTTAATACAGTACATTTCTTACATAGTACACAAAAGTATAGAAATAATACAGAGTTTTATTTCTTACATAAGGCTCAGTCTAATACAGGGTGGGGCCCTCGGCCCTGCAGAATCACTTAGGGTCCTGATGTCTTCCTCCATGTCACTCCCCTCCTCACTGCTTGGGGACCCCTCCATGAGCCAGTGGGTGGGGCATTGGGTGGGCCAGCTTGGAAGTTGTGCCCACCATTTCCACCCACATTCCAATGGCCAGAATTCAGTCACTGGGCTGCATCTGATTACCAGCAGAGGCCAGGAAAGGTACTCCAGCCTCTGCCCAGGAGGAAGAGGCAAACAGCACTTCCTGCCACATTAGGGTCCCTCTCCTTCCCCTTGTTTTTTTAATCCTTGCCCAAGGACATTTTGTCATTGCTTTTAGAGAGAGAGAGAGAGAGAGAGAGAGAGAGAGAGAGAGAGAGAGAGAGAAAGAATGTGGATGTGAGAGAGAAATAAACATCAGTAAGTTGTTTCCTCTACATGCCCTGACCAGAGATTAAACTTGCAACCTAGGCATGTGCCCTGACCGGGATTTGAACCTGCAGCTTTTCCGTTCATGAGACAATGCTCCAGCCAACTGAGACACACCGGCTAGGGCTCTCTTTTCTTCTAAAAATGGGTCTTTGGGCCAACAGGAAGGCTCCATGGAGGAGGCAGCACTGGCTGTGGGCATAGAAAGACGGTCAGCTCCTCCCGGAGATGGGGTGGGTGCTGCGTGCAGAGGCACAGAGGGGCTCCATACACAGGGGTGCTTCCCCATCCCTACCTCCCAGGGCACATGAGCACTCAGGGTGGAGTGCTGTCACTTGGGAGGGCTGAGGAGGGGAGCTTACCCCACCTATCCCAGGCTGTCTGACCCGCACAAATGAGTACAAATCTCATCTCTTCTCACAAGGACAAAACACGGTCATTTTGTGATTCAGGAAGATGCTTTTATAGACAATAATCACATATTTACTGGCAAATGTAATAAAAATCATTCCTCTCTTCATTTACTTAAATGTAATTTTTCTGTACTCTTATGCAATTACCAATATTTTTTAGTAACATCATTAAAAATAAATGGGCCACCCTGTCCCAATTGCCATACACATTCCAATGTGAGGAGTTCCTCATTAGACCTGGGGAGTGGGAAGAAAGGAGCCATTTTCTCGGAGCTGACTCTGGCAGTGCTCAGAGCGCATTTGTCAGGTCATTTGGAACGCCTGGTGCCCAAACTGCCGGCTAGTACCGACAGAACATGTCGCAGCTTGCCTTCCACGTGGGGCTGCCTTCTCAGCACCCACCCTCACACCCTGGACAAGAAGCGTCTCAGAGAACGCAGCCCCTGTGCCTGGCTGATGGCAGGCCTGCCTGTCCTCTGAGGACCCTGCCCGGGGAGGGAGAAACCTGAGTGCGTATTGCAGGATGTCTCCTGCCGTGTCCTTTCCCCCAGCTCTTCCCTCTCCTAAACAGCTGGGATGGAGATCGATGTTCTTTTTCTCGGAATATCATTTAAAAGGGCAAGGACTGTTTCAAAAGAGCAGATCTATGACCATTTTGAACTGCCTGTACCCAGTGCCCGCACAGCTGTTCCTGAGGCTCTTCCATTATTCACAAGGAACGCTGCAAGAATTGCTGGGGGAGGAGGAACACTGTGTACATCTGCTCAGGTTGTGCACTGCCCAGTCTGGGGGCGAGGGTGTTGTCACTCACACAGAACACAGTGTGTACTGCCTGCATGACTGTAGGGGGGGTGGCCCTTCAGCAGAATCCTGGACACAGCTAAGGATACAAGGAGACAGCTAGGAAGCCCCTGGCTGGTGTTGACAGGCTTTCTCTGATCTAGTTACACAAACACGCTCATACTTCTTGTCACTTGTTAACATAAAGGGGATGGCATTTGGGTGACAGGACCTAGAAGCCATTGACTGGACTTTCTGGCCTGGGTAAAGCCATGCTGTGCACTGCTCCTCTGATATAAGCTGCCCTACAATCAAAAGAGGTGAGCAAATGGCATAGTCTTCTCCTCTGGGAAGTGAGGGCTCCTGGAAACCAGTGGGAAAACCATCCTGAAAAGTACAAATCAGAGGAGCTCAGGGAGAGTTTTTGAGTGGGCCCAGAGGGCCAATGGGAGGGAAAACTGCAGACTTTGATGCGAAAGTCCAGGGCTAGAGCCTGCAAACTGAGCCTGGAGCCATGGTCTCAGGTTGGACAGACTCTAGCAAGCTGGTGATGAGTTTACTCTTTCACTTACAATCATGCCACACCCACAGAACCTTTCCTCGTGCCAGGAACTGCGCCCATGTGTTGTGTCATCTCCTTCAATCCTCACGGGGATTCTCTGAGGAAGGTACTACTACAACCCCATTTGGGAGACGAGGAAAGTAACGTAACAAGTTCAGTGACTTGCCCAAGATCACACAGCATGTGAGGAACTGGGATTTAAACCCAGTCTCTCTGGCCCCAAAGCCTTATTATTTCCAACCATTACACTCATCTGTGTTCAAGGTTAACCGAACAATAGGAAATGAGATTAGAGGAGGGGGGTGTACCAAAGTGCCCTGACCTCACTGTCTTTCAACTCCTCAACATCCTTCCCTCCCGCCCTCCTTGCCTTTCTCTCCTCTTCTCAAGTGTTTTCATGCCTGCCCTTTCCTTCCAGCCAGCCTCATCCTTAACCCCCTGCCTGTGGGTGGAGAGTGAAGCTACTCTCCAGATCCCCACTTTTTTGTTGTTGTTGTTCATCAATGCCAAGTCTTCCGTTTCAGATTTGGGCCAAATTCATTGCCTTCAAAAAGCCTGTGTAGGCTCACTTTAATAATGTATTTATTCAATAGCCAATGAGCACCAATGTTGCACCAAGGGCCATTCCAAGCCCTGAGATGAAATAGCAAATGAGCCATGGGCCCTGACGCTAAGAGCTCACTGTCTAGTTGGGAAGATGGACCAGTGACTAGCAGAGACGTAGAATAGACTACCTATCCCTAGAACAGAGGCTGTCAAGGCATAATGTGCCCAAGAATCACCTGGGGATCTGGGTAAAAGGTCTAAGTGGGGCCTGATATTCTGCCTTTCCAACAAGTTCTCAGGTAGTGCCCATGCTGCCAAGACCACCCTTTGTGTAGCAAGACCCCCAAAGATTTCAGATCCTCTCATAGGAATGTATGCCTGCTGCCAGGGGTGTGGTGGGGGACTGGAGTCTGTGAAGGAGCTGAGGCATAAGTCAAGTCCTCACCAAAGACGAGGGGATGTGAGTTTCGTCACCTGACAGAAGGAAATGCATTCAATATAGCATCAAGGGGCCAGGGTGGTTCAAATCTACCCCAGAAAACATTTTCTGCTTATTCTTGCCTTGACTTTTCTGTACAGGTTGCTGGCTTCTGGGAAGTGTGGAGTCAGGCTAAGGTCTCTTCTTGTTCTGACAATTTTAGGAGTCTCTGATTCCCACCAAAGACAGCAGAATAGTCCTACAGCTTGGCAGACATAACGACACATTCAACCCTTCATTTTACAAATAAGAAAACAGCTCCCAAGACAGGAGTTAATTTTCCAAATCACATAGGTCAGGGTACAGACCCCAGACCCCAGAGCTCACAGCCACCCGGCCTGAGCCCTTTCCCTGGGGGCCCCCGCACCCTCTCAGTTTCAGAGGATTCCATGTCATCAGATTCCATGTTAACTCCCCCACAGAGTCAGGCCTCAGGCGTCCTGCTTTCCATGGTGGGAGTTGCCATTTAGAATGAGGCAAATAACTAAATACTCGTCTGGGAGAAGTTAACTGAGCCCTTCCATGAGATGCTGCCAACAATCAAAGTAGCGCATTCCCCACCTGCCGGGTGGGCTCTTCTGAGGGGTATTACAGGGTCCTAGTGATGATCATTGCGAGGACTTCAGCGTAAAACCAGAGTCTCTCTCTCTTTTTATCTCATGTGATCCTTGTGAGCAGTATAGCGTTCCTGGTGTTTTCACAAACCACAAATGAAACCTGTTTGCCTGCCAAGGGCACTGGCTGAGTGTGTGCCATTGGATGTGCTGGGGCCTGGTGGTTGCACAGACACAGACGTGCACGTGCACCCACAGAACAAGCCCAAGGGCTCATATAAGCGTCCACACGTATATATGTCACATGTAGACAATCGCACACACCTGCACAAATACCCCAGTACTCGGGAATGTTCGGGAACCCAGCAGAAGGTGCTGGGCACAGTGGGTGCACAAGTGTCCATTAGAAACTCTGAAAAGCAAACCAGTGCACCCTGGGAGCTGAAACTGTATCCCTTTGAAAAATAAGCCCCACCTCACCCCCAGAGGATTAACTGGACTCACCTTATCCACTGTTTTAATTAATGGCACAGCTGGTGGACAGAAGGCTGAAGCTTGGGTTGCACGAATGCAAAATTTCAAGCACATCAACAAGATTTGGCAGCCATTGTGATCAGAACGCTTCAGTTAAATAAATAGATGCAGCCAGAAATGCCAGTAAGCACAAAGTGTGTCAGGCACTTATCGCCTTCCCTGTGGTGTCAGTGGCTCCTGGCCAGGGCAGCCCTGCTGTGACACAGGGGTTAGAACCCCTGCTCCTTCCCAGTTCCTCTGGCTGGGAGGCCTGCTGCCATGGCTCCTCCCCCACCAATCAGAGCAAGGTGCCCCTTGAGGCATCCCCTCCTCTCATGTAGCCCTACTATGCTCCTCTCTCCTGCAGGTAATTCTGCAGGCACTTGCTGAACTTCTGCTGAGGGCCTGGGGGGAGGGCTCAGACCCTGGAGGGCTGAGACTTGTGAGCTGAGTTTTTTGCCCTCAAGAAGCCCCCAGTCTAGCTGGGGAGACAGACCTAAACTTTAAGAACTCAGGTTCTTCTTGTAAGCTGAGGGCTTCTCCATGCTTTATCCCAGAGTCTCAGCCAGCGCCTGGTGCAGGCGGGGCTCAGTAATGAGAGCTGTGTGAATGGATGTGCCATTGACCAAGGGCTGTGAAAGAGGAAGGTTTTGTGTCTCCTGGGAAAGGAGGCAAGTTTGGCTTTGAGCCAAGTCTTGGAGGACGGGAGCAATCAAAAGAGAAACTCACTTGAGAGGGAAGAGAGGCAAAGGGTACACACATACACAAGTTAGAAATGTCTGCACAAAGGGGAACCAGTGGGCTGAGAGGAGTGTTGGGAAACTGATGGGATGGGGAGGGGGAGAGGTTTCTCTGTGGAGGCCTGAGGGGTAGGCTGGGCAGATCACCCAGAGCCTTGAATGGCCCGTGAACAATTTTGAGCCTTACCGTGTGGAGCAGATGGGAGCCAAGAAAGGCTGTTTCATCCAGACCAGTTGCTGGCTCAGCTTGGGCCTGCCATTATCCCTGAGCAGCTGAGACAGGGCCGGCATGGAGGTTCGGAGGTAAGAGGGGACAGGTAGAGCAGCAGAATGCCCAGGGGACACTGTCTCATGATGTTAATACTAGATTGACACAGCAAACACATGACCTTTGGCCCAGGTGGCCCCTGGGGTATATGCATCGCTGTTCCTCTGCCTCTATAGGGATTTACAGTAGATGACTGAGAAGCACTTCCTCACATCAGTGTTGTTTGTCAAACTCAGAAACCTGTCTGAGCAACTGACCCTCAATTGAAAAATCCTGTTCAAGCTACTCTGCTCTTGTCCTTGTGGCTGAAAAGGCCACCAGAGAATTTTAGATGTGGAGTTTGATTCAGGCCAAATTGCATAATGGTCCTGACCCTGGGGGACCTATGGGTCATGGGCTGACCCTGGGGGACCTATGGAAGATTAATGTGTTTCCTGAAAAGACATTGTTGAGGATTTACTTATAATATGACAATTCCCTCTTTTTGAAGACCCAAGTGAGAAATACCTCTCAGCTCTTAGAAACAGGAAGAGTTGACCTTTTCCTAAACAACTGGTTTATCCTCACTAAATCTACACTCTTAGTCTTGAAATTGATTGTATTTCCCTCTTTGCAATGGCTGCCAGGAAGCTCAGAGGCAAATGTTGGTTTACTCTAACAAAGCATATAAGGCTCAATTCTACTCTTCTTTCCCTTCCAATTTCCTCCCTGATGTTTTTAAAATTTGTGCCACAATCTCTTTTGTAAGCCATCAATAACCAAATGAATATACCAAGGGGATAAAACATGATAAATGATTAATAATCATGGATGTCAAACTGGAAAAAAAGTTAGGGAAAATCTGGACCAGCCCTTAAATTACAGAGAATGCAACTAAGACCTTGAGAAAAGTGACATGTTAGGGAGCCTCAGTACACTGGCGGGGGCAGGGGGCTGGACCTCCACCCAAGTGCCTGTCCCGACCACTCCCCTTTCTGACATGTCACCAAGCCACCCAATCCCAGACAAGGACTTTTCCAACCCTTTCCATGCAGTCTCAGGAAACCATCAATGGAATCATTACCCATCTTGCTGCTCTGGCTTTGACTTCATCAGCCTGGCTGGCATGCCCCAAACACCCTCTCAAAGCCAAAGGAAGGCAGACTCTTCTGCATCACAGGGGGACAGGATGTGGACATGTGAAAAAGAACTTGTTTTAAGTAAGATCGGTCTGATGTGAGCTCCAGACCCTGAAGTGAGCTGGCTGTCTGTGCTGGTTAGCGAAGCTCCCTTTCACAGGGGAAGGGGGAGGGAAGGTGTTTTGTAATGATCCTAGAGAGATTGAGGAAGAGATGGGATGACAGCTTCTCTCCTCTGTTGACCCCCAGGCAGCAGTAAATCAGCTTCTTTGCCTCATTTGTAAATTTTAAACAGTTGCATTATCATAAATTCACAGAGAAGCGATCTCTAGCATGAGAGATGATGGGAGGGCCAGAGTAAGTGGAAGGAAATCATTCCTTCCTCTTCCCCGCCCCCAGCACTTTTATAACAAATTAGACTCTCCTTGCCTAAAAAGCTAGCTAACAGCCCATCTTCCTTTGGGGGTTTCTGGGTCTCCCTTCCTCTGAGGTCTTCAGTCCCTGAGCAGTAGAATCTTTCTGGGCTTGACTGAGTTTGATGGTGGCTAGTGAAAGGCAGTGTTTGAAATGAAGCAGACATAAGGCCCTGTGGGCCCCTCAGGCCAGGAGGCCAGAGCGTGGGTGTTCAGCCAAGAGACGTGAGTGGGCCTGGGCCCTTGTCTGGGGTCCCAGCTCCAGGCAGTCTCATTATCTCAGCTCTCAACGTGTACTCGGAGCTGTGCGTGAGGATCGGGGTGCACTTTGAGGATTTGGAGACCTCCTGGGTGGTCCTGAAAAACACTCTTTTGCTGCTTCCACCCCTCAGCTGAGTCATCACATCCAGAGGATGCCTACGGACCTCTGACCAGTCTTGTCACACCATCACCCACTCCTTCTCCGCCCCTGTGATAGTTGCAGTTTCCCAGGAAATTGTGTAATTGTTCATGTAACGTCTCTCTTCCAAAGAACCATGTGCTCCTTAAGGGCAGGGAAAGCCATGGTTCCTACCATTGTGCTGAGCCTGGGGCCTGGCCTGTTATGGATGCCGTGTTTTTCAGTTAAATGAATACGTGATTGAATGAGTGAATCTCTGGACTGTTAAGCACCTATTGTCCTGGATCTCTTGATTTGGGCCTGGTCCTCTTGGTGCGGGGCTGTGCTGGGAGAGACGCTTTTCCTGCCCCTAACGTTGGGCAGGGATGGCTCCCAGGCAGATGGGCTCCGGGTGTGATGGCTGCAGTCATGGGCGGAGAATGTGAGCCTCAGCCCAGAGGGTGTCCTGGGAGAGGTGGGAAGAGTGATCAGAACTGACCAGGGAGGCGTCTGAGCTGCTGGATGCACTAGAGCTCTGGCCCGGGTTTCCGCTTCACAAACATGATGACGAGGGAAGTGGGCACAGCTTGAGGTTTATATGTGTATTTTCATGTTTTTCTATCATAAAATTAATGAAATAAGAAGAAAATAAAGTGGCCGGTGAGTGCCTATATACAAACCTCTTTAATAATCATGGCAATGCAAATTTAAACAAAAGTGAGATGCCAATTCCATCCATCAGTCTGGCAAAAAGAAAATGTCCAGACAGGGCCAGTATTGGCCAGGAGGTGGGGAGACCCTCAAGGGCCACTGCGAGGAGGTGAGTCGGTGAACTGTTTGAGGGCTCTTTGCGGGCTTATGGCTAACCCTGAAATGTGCACACCCGAGGACCCGCTGACCCATTTCTAGATTCATGTTCTAGTCTAGGGCAGTGGTTCCAATTGTAGTTTGTGTCGGGACCGGCGGGAGGGTTTGCTACATTAGATTGCCTGTGCTCAGTGCCAGGGTTTCTGATTCAGTCTGGGTGGGGCCTGAGAATTTGCATTTCTGCCCAGTTCTCAGGCAGTGCAGGTGCTGCTGGTGCTGAGGCCACACTTCGAGAACCACTGATCTGCTTCGAACCTTGCTTATGTGTATAGGAAAACATGTATCATTTCTTATAGAAAAAAATTAGGTACAAACCCAAAGTCCATCAGTGGAGGAGTGTCCAAAGGTACTGTGGCATATTACACAGAGGGTGATTTGATTGTATCGCAGTTAGTGAATGAAACATTTCATCACAGATAGCTCTGTCTAGAAGGACATAAGTTGCAGGGTATTTTATATGATATGTAGGGGCTTCTATCCAGTCTATTGTTTTATTCTTTAATAAAATAAGATCTAAATAAAATATGACCTTTCTTCATTTTGTGGGGGGGCGGAACATGGTCTTTATTGCATTATTCTCTGTGCTTTTTATGTTCTTTAAAATGACTTTTTAAGAACAGTGATACATGATTTGTAGAAAACTAGAAAGTGCATAAAAGTATAAACACAGAAATGAAAAGCATTTACAAATCCACTGTAAACACTTTGATAGTCTTTCTGGTTTGATTTATTTATATGAAAGAAAACAGGGACCATTGACATTTGCATCCTGCTTTTGTGGCTTAATAGGATATTGTAAGTAGTTTCCTATCCATTAAACTGTTTTGAGTAACATCTTTTTAATTAGTTATATTGTAATCCACCCTATAGCAGCATGTTACTCAAACAACCCTCTATTAGGGTTTCAGGTTTCTAGGTTTTCACTCTTAAGTAACAAGGTCATGATATACACAGCTTTGACTATGTTACTTCTTCATTTGCTTGAGGGCACCAATGTCCCTGAGTTTTGGGCCACAAGCCATTGACCCATCTGTCCCACTGGGCCTGCGATAGGGCAGCCTGGGGTATGAGTGGTACGGGTCTGCATGGGGCAGGCCATGGGGACCAGCAAGTTCCTGGAGCTCTGCAAGTCCTGGGCGAAGTCCAAAGCTCAGAGAGGGAGCCTGCAGGCCATCTCTCCCTCTATCCATTGACTGCAGACAGGTTTACCATGTCCCTTAGATGCTCAGGACCTGCGTGGCCCTGGGGCAGGGATGTGAGGCAGTCAGAGGTGATGAGGCCTGGTCTCGATGGCAGAGGCAGGAACTTCCACAAATGATACCATGTAAGGTGTGAAGTGGGAGCGAACCCAGAGAAAGACTGCGGGAGCTCTGAGGGTGGCCTCGAAGCCCTGGGCAGTGACGCGGCTGGGGAGTTTTCAGGAAGGAAGTTACATCAATAGTAGGTGGTTTTAAAAAATTTTTTTTCTTTATCTTTTTACCAGATTTATTGAGGCATATTTTACATATCATAAAATTCAGCCATTATAAGTACATAATTCAATGGCTTTTAGTAACTTTATCTAGTGGCACAAACATCATCATAAATCAGTTTTAGGACATTTTCGTCCTCCCCAAATAGCTTACGTACCATTCACAGTTAATCCCCATTGCCCCCATCCCTAGGCAGCCACTGATCTACTGTTTGACTCTACATTTGCAGGATTATATTTTGAAGGCTGGGAAGTGTACCTTAAATTAAGGTAATCACAGGAAAAGTGCAAAACCTGGGGACACAGGTGGTTCCTTCTGAACTGGGAAGCTTCAGACAGTTAAGAGCGCTGCATGCCCAGAAGCACGACTTTGGGCAGGTAAAGCCTGTTTTGCCTTGTCCCTTTTGGATGGCTGGCTTCCTGTTCTTCCCACAGTCCTCAAGCTCACTCAGGTGGATGCAGTGTTGTCCTTGGCTTTGAAAACACCTTTGGCTGTGGATTCTCTGGCCTGGTGGTCATTGACTAGCAGGCCAGGAAGGCCCTGGAGGCTGCCAGGAGCTCCAGATGCCGTGGCAGAGTGTGGCAAGGGTTTCCACTCTCTTGCCATGGTCCTGCCATGAAGGAGGGGCTCATGATCTCTGCCCACCTTAGACCCAAACAGTTTGCAAGCAGATCATCTGTTCAGTCTGTCTGCCTTTTTATAGTCAGGAATGATTTGAGATGCTCTGTGCAAGGTTCTTTAAAGTAACCCTCCGCCCCCGCCCCTGTTTAAAAAGTAATGCAAACTGTGATCTCACGGGAAGATAACCCCTGCGGCATTGGAGGTGTGTACTTTCTGTCTTCTTCGCCCCATTCCCTTGTCTGGCATTTTGTTGATTCCCATCAAACCCCATGAGGTTTAAATGACAGGGCAGCAGCCAGGCCCTTACAGGTCAGGTTGTCCCTGTCCTGGCCCTGGGGTCCAACTCTGGCTTGGAAAATGGCTGCTTCTGGTACTTTGAACCACTTATCTGACCTTAATCTCAGTTTTTTCCTCTGACAATG
The DNA here is from genome assembly GCA_004027475.1 of Anoura caudifer. Taxonomy (NCBI): domain Eukaryota; kingdom Metazoa; phylum Chordata; class Mammalia; order Chiroptera; family Phyllostomidae; genus Anoura; species Anoura caudifer. Next base: position 176,176 of record PVKU01000348.1, on the reverse strand, counting down.
AGCCAGATGCTCAGCCCTGGGGAGAGAGTCTGTGTGCCTGGAGCATGATCTGCTGTATAAAGGAAGAGCATCAACCTGAGGTTGTTAGCAGCTCTGAACTCTCTAAAGAGTGTCTGGGCAGCAGGTTGCAACACATCTGAGATAACTCAATCTTTACAGAAGCTATTTCCATTCATCATTAATGACTCTCCCAACAGAGGCAATTAGGAAGACCTAGGGTTAAAAAAAGTGCTCCATATTCATTTCACATCTGTCTAAGTACCCCAAAGCTCACAGATCCTGGAAGAATGTAAAGAGCGGACTCCATTCTTTTTCTTTGTATTTTGCATTGTTTCTCTCTGGGTTTGGCTTCAGCCCAAAAGGGTGGCAGCCTCTGCAGTGTGTGTGTGTGTGTGTGTGTGTGTGTGTGTGTGTGTGTGTGTGTGTGAGAGAGAGAGAGAGAGAGAGAGAGAGAGAGAGAGAGAGAGAGAGAGAGAGAGAGAACCCAGTGGTTGGCTGGGAAGTGTGAGGAAGCCTTCAGGGCTTGCTGATGGGGAGCTAGGGCAGGAGCTGCCCGAGGAGCAGGGAGCCCGGAGAGGCATAGCCTACCTGCTGGGATTTCAGGGTTAGAGGTAGGAAAATAGAGTAGCAGCTCCCTAGACTTTCCCCAGATAGGGCAGGAGGGAGGGTGGGGGGGTTCTGACCCTAAGCTGAAGAACAGGGGCAGCAGGATGAAGTGGCTGTCACTGAGCGTCTCCTGTCTCCAGGCAGTGTTAGGCACTGAAGGTGTACATTCCCATTTCAGTGTTCCCAAGCTCTGTGAATTATATATCATCTGCATTTTGGATGTAAGGAAATTAGGGCTCTGACAGGCCATGCGATTTGCTCAAAGTCATACAGCTGATGAGCAGCAGAGGCCAGGCGGCAGCCCAGCTGCTCTGACCTCATTGTCTTGGCATTTCCTCTACTCCCCACTGCGTAACTCGGCAGCACAGCCTGGCACACTCCAGGATTCTGCCACCAAAGTAGAAAAAGCCAAACAATGTGGGTTTTCCACTGCTATGGGTATCAAGCTCTCCCATTTTCTTCTTCATGGAGTAGACATGATCATTAAAGAATTCCCAGAGAATCTAGTGAAGATAGGACAGGAGAATTCTTGCTCAATGTTCTTCCTGAGGGCAGATTCTGAAGATGGGAACAGATTCTGGTTCTCCGGAAGCACTTCCCATCAAAACACTTGGGTTTCCAGGCAGGTTATGTTCAGCCTGTGTGATCTTGGACACCTGTGGGCTTCCTCCAGAGGGCTGGGAGGCAGCCCAGCCTGGAGCAAAGGATGGAGGCATGAAGGCAAAAGTCAAGCGTGTGAGTAGGTGTGAGACAGCAGGCCAGCTGGCCCTGGACACATAGGTGGGCCTGCTCCATGGGGACTGGATTGAAGAGTTTGGATGGTGTCTTGGATGCCAGCATCCTAGGGCAATGGCATTCAAAGTGAGGGATGCAAACCCCTGCAGGTAGCAGATGCAGCCACAGGGTCTCAAGCATTGCAAGTTGGAAGGAACTTGGTATCCAGATGCTTAGCTTCCCTAAAGCTGATCTCTCCAGATGCACCTGCATTCGCTCTAACCCTTCCCCCACGGTAACGAAGCAAGATCCTCTTCCTTTGAGGGATGTGAAACCTCCCAGGCTCTAAAAAAGGGGAGGCCTCTTTCAAGGGTTAACCAAGCCACCCTAAACCCTCAGGACACAAAGCCTGCCCAGGTCCTATTCAAGTTTCTGTTGAGGGGTGAAAAGCCTGGCATTGGAAATGGGGAATCCAGGCTCAGACCGAAATGTTCTGCATCCAGATGGATAGAAGTGTGCGGTGCTGGCAGTAATAATCATTTTTAAGGACTTTAACTCTTCTCTTCCCCAAATATAACTCTAATGCTTCTGGGAACTATCACATTTTTCAAGATACAATGAAAAAATAAAGATAAAACTTTCATATGAGGTCTTTCATACAGGGTGGGGCAAAAGTAAGTTTATAATTTTGAGTACACAAAACGCAGCATTTATTCTTGTATTATTATTTATTAATTATTGTATTATTTTTCATATGAACAACTGTAAACCTACTTTGCCCCACTCTGTATTTGTGTGCATTATTCAACAAAGTAGTTGAAAGTTATTTTTATCAAATCAAATAAAATTATTTGAGGTATTGACAATCTTCATCTTATTTTATCTTGTAAAATGTTTCACCTTTCCTACCTTTCATTTATAATAATGCTGACTGTGGGTCAATTGTGGGGTATTTTTAAGCAAAATTTCATTTTTCTCTTTCATTAAATACATAGAAAAATTGATCAGAATGTCCAATTAAATTAATGGAAATATTTATTTAATTAATTTCCAAGATCAATACCAGAGTTTTAAAAAGTATGCTTTTTATCATACTTCTCACCTCCTAAAAAACTTATAAGTTTGGCTTCATATTGCATTATTTACAAGCTTTACAAATTAAATAATCAGTAACCATATACTGAGCTGTTATTTTGTTTTTATAACTTATGAAATCAATTTAATAATTATATTGGATCAAAGTCATGTAAATCTTGACCTGCCTCTTTTTTTTTAAGATTTTACTTATTTTCAGAGAGAGGGGAAGAGAGGGAAACGTCAATGTGTGGTGGCCTCTCCCACGCCCCCCACCAGGGACCTGGCCTGCAGCCCAGGCATGTGCCCTGACTGGGAATTGAACCAGCAACCTTTTGGTTCGCAGGCTGGTGCTCAATCCACTGAGCCACACCAGCCAGGGTGCGCCTCTTTTTTATGATATTATCTTGGATGAGATTTATTCCAAAATTTATTTTCCAGTAGATTTTAGGATATTTTTAAAATGTCCATTACTTGTATGGTAGACAGTAAGCCTGACTTGGCTGGCAGATTTAACAGTAAGGACTGGTATGACAATTTTATTGTGTGAGACATATTTGTCATAAACTGAACTAAATTTGTGGTTTCTAGGTATTGTGAAAACATATTTAAAGCAAGTGATAATGTAAAGGCATTTTATATAAATATTTATTGGCAAAGGTTTAATTAAATGAATATACTTAGGTTTTCTTATCTCTGAAAATAATAGGTTAAATCTTTCTCCAAGGGGAAGAGAAACAGTCCTGACTAACTATCATTTCCTAAATCTTCCTAGGAAGACTCTTTTTGGTGTACCGTCCAAAAGAAAATGGCAAAGCAAAAGACAGGGTAAAAATTCTTTTTCAAGTCAAGTGATTCTGGTTTTTGGTCTCATGTTCAGTCTAAGGCACGTGTTCTGGAATCAATGGCACTATTTAAATATTCTCTCTCTGGCTCTCCCCTCTCCCGTGGATTTGTGGATTCTGTAGGTTACCTGTGTACCATGCAGCCACATTCCACCTGGGATCCTGCCGAAGGGATACCTCTTGCTTTGCTGGTCCCCCATAGCACACCCTCTCTTCCTCTGAGCGTGCTCTCTCTCCCCTCCAGCCATGGTTCAGATGGCAAATGACCACATTCTTTGCAGCTCCTCCCATCAAGAAGTGAAGTCCACTAGCCTAATCTTTAAACCTGAACTTGACTTGTGACTTGCTTTGATCAACAGAATGTGGTAGGAAAGATATTATGTGGGTTCCAAAGCTAGGCCTCAGGAAGCAGTGTCTGCTCTTGCTACCTTGGGATTCTGCTCGTTTTGTAAATGAGGGGAACGGTGTTATGAGAGGGAGTCCGAGTGCTACTGTGAGAGGTCAAAGTAGCAGGTATCTACTACCCATGTCACATCGGTCGGTAACCAGGAATAAGGACAAGGAAAATGTAACAGGAGTAACTGCTAGGTATGTCGTTGCTAACTGGGTACCCCCAGGGTAAAAGGTGGAACAGAGGCAGCGAATGTAGGAAGCAGCCACCATTCGTTCCTCTGGCTGAGGAGCAAAGGGAACATTTAGAAACAGGAGAAGCCCTGCAGAGCTGGAACTCAGACCTCTGAGCAGGGAAGGCCCTGCGCCTGTGACCCAGACCTGGAGCAGGGGTGCCAGACAGCTGTTGACAGTGTCTCTGGGAGGGGGGCGGCTAGTGTGAAGCTGCTTCTGCGAGAGCTGGAAACTCTGCCAGCTGGGTTCAGCGGCGGCTGCAGTTTGGCATTGTCTGCAGCAGTGAAGAATAGTTGCTGGGATGGAGCTCGCAGAAACAGGAAGTCCACAGGAAGCAGACGGGAACAAACAGGAAAGAGCAAGCCCAGTCTCCCTCCTCCAGCCTTGGCGTCTCCCGCTAGCGCCCCTTGGGGGGAGCCCACTGGCAACAGGGACAGTTGAGCCCAGAACCCCAGCTCCAGCAGTGACTTAGGAACTGACCAGATGTCTTACTCCAGGTGTTCCGGTCAGGGTCACCTCCAGAGCAGCAGTCTGCCTCCCTCAGGGGCCTGCCTCATCTCTCCGTGTGTCCTTTGAAGGGCCTAATGCCCTTCCTGGACCGAGCAGGCCCTATATAGTAAGTGTGTATCATGCTGCATTGAGGTGTATGGCAGGAGCATAGGGTGAGCAAGTCCTGGGGCAACTGCAACCTCCCTGTCCAGCTTTCAGCTGTCTGTCTTTCCTGGGGATGTGACTCTAGGCCCTCCCTGGAGTGTGGTGTGGGGCCGGGGACTGGGTACTGAACAATAGACTGTGAACAAGCTGGGGTAGGGCCTGCCCAGACCTGGCTGACCTGCCCACAGTCCCCTTCTCATCCATACCTACTTTCTAATAAAGTCGGCAGGAGGGTCCCAGCTCCATCACTTATGGATTTGGGCACATTATTGGACCATTTTGAGCCTCAGCTTCCTGACAATGCCCCTTCAGTTGGTTAATCTCTGCACCCGGAGAGAAAAAGAGACTTCTGGTTCTCTACCCCTGTCTCCTGCTGATAACTTAGCATAACAACACATCATGATCATGCTTTGCAAGACAGTCAGTATTTAGCAAGACAAGATCTGTTTAGCTCAGGGGAAAATAGTAAAGATCCAGGGCAACTTGAACTCACCGGGCAGAGCTCTGGGACAGCTGCAAGGTGAGGCAAGGCCTAGGGTGTGGAGAGGGGCATTAAAGGGGTAGAGCACCAGGAGGGAGAAGGGTCTCTGCATCAACCTGAAAGAAGCAGGAGAACAGGCGAGCACCGTTCTCTGGTGCCCAGTGAATTCCCGATCAGCTGAGCATTTGGGCACCAGTCTCCAGGTGCTTCAGGGCAGTACAACAGGGGGACTGGCCTCATGGAGGTGAAGAACATGAACACGCAAAGACTTAACATGGCCTTGTGGAAATGGGATTAGACGAATGCTCAGTAGAGACAAAATGCTCCACCAAGGAATGGTAGCTTTTTGCTATGGCTGGTGTGGCTCAGTGGATTGAGTGCTGGCCTGTGAACCAAAGCGTCACGGGTTTGGCTAACAGTCAGGGCACATGCTTGGGTTGCGGGCCAGGTCCCTGGTGTGTGGGGGGGGATGGCTGAGAGGCAACCACACATTGATGTTTTTCTCCCTGTCTTTCTCCCTCCTTTCCCCCTCTCTCTAAAAATAAATGAATAAAATCTTTAAAAAAGAAAGATAAGAAATGGTAGCTTTTTACTCCATTCTGGCCCTCATTCTGGCCCATGTTGAAAGTTATGTGTACAAGTTTATCTCCCTCCCTCATCCTGAGTTCTTTCAAGGTGGGGACTGTGTCTGATTTTCCCTCTGGTGGTTCCGTGCCCAGAGAATATGTGGGGTGTATCTGGGGAATATGGTCAAGGCTGAGTGAGTGTTAAGAGAGCCTGCTGTGGCAGCACAGCCTAGGCTGTGAAAGAGCAGAGGGTTTGTGAGCTCAGGTGATGGTGTGAGGGTTGGCAGAGGTGACATTCCCAGTGAGGGGCCCTGGCAGGTAGGTGGAGGGGATCAAAGCTCAGGGCCCTCTTTCTGGCCAGGGAAGCAGTCACTGACGAGCCCAGTGCCCAAAGGAAGGCCAGCTGGGTCCTGAGGACTGACGGGTTCCTGGACCCGCTTGGCATCCTCCCAGCCAAGGAGCACCTGCTTCCTGAATAATTTAATTTCCCCCTGTTGAATGTAGTCCTCTGAAGAAAAATAGTTTGGGCTGTCTCTTTTTTCCTTTTCCTTTTTGTTATTTTTTTTTTAAGAGAGAGAGAGAGAGAAACATTGATTTGTTGTTGCATTTATTTATGCATTCATTGGTTGCTTCTTATATGTGTCCTTACCAGAGATCAAACCTGCAACCTTGGCATACTGTGATGATGCTCTAACCAACTGAGCTTCCCAGCCTTTGCCTTTTTGTAATGAGCCACTCTTGTGGGAAGACTCTAGTTCCTGGTAACGTTTAGACACTGGGCTGGGATGGAAAGTGACATTTTCCCAAGCAGGCCCCTAGCACAGTCAGCCTCCGTCTCCTTGCACCTGTTCAGCTGCCTGCCTGTCCACCCTGCTCAGCGCTCGTAGAGAGGGTTGCCTACCAGCTCATCCCTAGGCTGCCACTTCTAGGATCTGCTGGGTGGGGGACCGGAGGGTGGAGAGGTGTCTGAATCCAGGCCTATAGTTTTCTTTCCTGGGGCCCAGACATGCAAGCGGGAGGTGGCATGCCTGCCTTTCTTTCCCTGCTTAATAACTGTCCCACTGAGCTACCTCAACCTAGGAATTTGCTGTTCTTAGGGTTTTAATTACCTCGTGTTTTTAAACATCCCCAAACTCATAATGATGATGATTTAATACTTATTTAGATTTTATGGGTTTCTCTGCTTATCTTTACCTTTTAAATTAAATTAAATTAAATTAAATATATTTTTAGTCACTCTTCTTCAGGGCTTATTTTCTTACTTTTCTTTTTATGAGTGAAATAGTTTACTAGTTCTAGTTCTTTCGAGGGAAAAATCTCTGGAATAAAATAGTCTCTGTGTATTTTTTAAAGTATTTATTTGCCTCATTCTTAAGTGATAGTTTAAATGGGTATAGAATTCTAGGAGTGATTCATAGTCCCAAGGTCATCAGGATGTACTAAGCCTTATCCCACCAAATTCCACCCCTCACAGGAACATTTCTCTTGGTCATTTCTTTAAAGAGACATGCTAAAATCAATAAGAGCTTATTTACAAATGCATTGATCCCCTTAAGCCTAAACATACTGAGAGAGGGGAAAGAAATGTTCCACACTGGAATCTCCTCAGAAGACAATTTTCCTTAGCACTTTGAAGGCCTAATTCCATTGTTCTTTGGTGTCTATGTTGATGATAAAAACTCTGCTGTTTATCTGATAGCTATTCTTTGGTAGGCATCTATATTTTTGATAAACTAGCATTTATGATTATTTTCTATCCTATTGCAGTTGTAAATTTATATTTATTTATTCTTCTTGGGGCTTAGTGTGCTTATCCAATGTATGACCACATGCCTCTCTTAAACTCTGGAGGAATCTCATCTGTTATTTCTTGAAATACCACCTCATTTCCAGTCTGTGAATTCTTTATAACTAGAAATCCTTTCAGACATGTATTGTGGCTTCTCAATCTCTTCTCCACATCTTATACTTAGTTCCTCATATTTTATTTCTCTGTGATTTCCTTAGCTCTATCATCCCATGCAGTAATTCCTCCTTCAGTTTGATCTATTGACTGTTTAACATGATCACAGATTTTTTTAAATGAATTATATTGTTTATTATGTAAGTTTTTATTTGGTGTCTTTTTCAATCCTTTCATTAATTGCTTATAATAATCTCCTTTACTTTAAAAACCTGTTTTTTCTTCAATTTCTTTGAATACTATAAGCATAGATATTTTGGAGTCCTTTTAGATTTCTATATAATTTTTAGTTTCTAACTTCTATTTTTTTCTCATACCTGTCAATTACTGCTCATAGCTTTGGACTTCCTTGCATGCTTTGTAATTCTATGGGTGAGGTATTGTCTTCTAAGGGGGTCCTACACATGCTTCAATTACGAAGTTGGTCCTATGGTATAATACTGTGATTACTTCTGATGTCTCTAAAGGACAGTTTCTAGACTGGTTTTTATGTGAATTTCTAGGTTCAGGACATCTACACCATGCTGGTAGTATGAGAATACCTGTCCATGTCTTTATACCATACAGACTAGAGGTTTAGATGTCTCATGAGTGACTGTTTCCCTCACAGGCCAGGTTAAGCAACCCACTTTTGTGCCTGACATTTGGGTCCACAAACACAGTTCTTTAATTTCAGTTTCTAAATAAGAAAGGTCTTTCTTGACCCCTGGCTTTATTCAAGGATCTCAGCTCCAGTACCTCTGTTATTTGCAGACTCTAGCTTTGTTATCTCTGTAAGTGAAAATTAAAACTCCAGCCTATCTATACACTGCATGATTCCATTTATGCGGCATTTTAGAAAAGATGAAGCTTTGGGACAGAAATAGATCAATGGTTGCCAGAGCCAGGAGGTGGGAGACGGAGTTGACTGTAAAGAGCAGAGGGAGGTCCGGGGGATGGTAGCACTATTCTGGGCCTTCACTGGCATAGTGCTTGCATGACTGCATGCGTTCGTCAAAACTCAGCATTCAACATTAAACACGATAAATTGTACTGTATGCAAATTATACCTCCATTTAATTGTAAAAAGATACAAGATAATAAATATATATTCTTTTCAATATAACTTTGATAAACCCATAAAAACCCCTACAAAACAACTGAGCCTCTACGGTGTACGCAGGGTGCGGTTCAACCCTGAACACTGCTGCGTCTCCTCTTTGTCAGCACAACCACAGACTTTTCAATTTCTGGTCTTGGCTATAGGTCTGGACACTTAATTTTCTGTAATTTACCTAGCATTCCCATGTGTTTGGAGCAGGAAGGGGACTTGCCACATCAGCTCAGATCACCATGGAGACTAGAAGTCAGGTGCCCCACCATTGCACTGATGGGCCTCAGTACCTGGAAGTGATCATGCATTTTCCAGGTAAGCGGCTTGTTCGATTCTGGGTGGCCCAGATTGCCTTCTCTCCCAATCTTGATGCTGGGCCCTTGTCCTTTCCCTATCTCCCCAGGGTTATGCTTCTGATGTCCTTGAAGTGCACTCTGTCCCAGGGGCTTCTTTTTGCGGCTGGTGAGGATTGGCTCACCCTGAAGCATCTCGTTGCTGCAGTCTGTGCTCCGTCCATCTGTGCTCAGTGCCTCAGTGAACCCAGGGTTTGACTCAGCATCTACAAAGGCATCAGCACTGGCATCTGTTTCAGGTGAATGCTAGTTGCCCAATAATTTGGGTAAGTATGGCATTGTATTTGGCAAAATTAGAGGCTGTGTTACTAAGAATAACCCAGCTCCAGGAGATGGCACTGCTTCTGCCTTAATTATTCACATTAGCTTGTGAGGTGAGCTAAAGCTGCTAAAATCCAAAATGCATTAAATTAAGAGTAAAGTAGGTAGTTAAGGCATTACAAAGCCTTCTCTATTCCACTGAAGATGGGACTTCCAAGCCTCATACAAAGACAAATGGGGTCATTAAAACATCATTAGAAATTATATAACTAATATTATTTTCTCAAAACTTTTAAAGCATGTTTAAAAATTTAGAGGAATACAATGTGATGTGTTTTGCAAACCATACAGATAGATATATGAGAGAGAGAGGAAGGGAGGGAAGGGAGGGAAGAAAGGGAAGAGAGAAGGATCTCAGAGGGGGAAGAAGTCCCTAGAGATCACCTAGTATGGCCCTGTGGTTATATGGACAGGGGAACTGAGGCTCATAAAGGGAGAGTGACTTATCCATGGTCACACAGCTGACCAGCAGGCCAGGACAGTAGGTCAGGAGAGGCCAGGTCTCCTGAGTCCTAGTTCAGGGCTTGTCCCACTGGGCCTCCTGCTTCAAGATGTCAGATCAACTGTGCAGGTGGGGATTGCTTGCTGATGGAGCCCAGGTGACAGTGGCTCTGGAAGGGCCTGTGCCCGAAGGAAGGGGGTGCACTTGGTTAGAAGGTAAGGATGGGTGGAGGCACAACAGGCACCAGCAAGCATCTGGCTGGCAGAAGCGCAGGCCCTTTCTCTCAGCTGCCCCTTCAGCATAGCCAGGAGAAGGGGCAGGAATTCCCCAGGCCCTGAATGTCTGATGACAGGAAATGACTGGGAGACCCAGTTCACTGCACTCACTAATGAGGCTGCTTCCTAAAGAAAGGGACATCATCCCTCTCCCCTCAAGTGGCCCTTAGTGACTCATGCAGACTGACATGTACTTCCACCTTAGCATCTAGAACAGGCTCTGGTCTCTAACATGTGTGTGGATTCATCTCTTCATTTGTTCAGGGGCTTTTTCAGGTTGGAGAGGGTGCAGGTGTAGCAAGGGTGGTGATCCAGCCCGGCCAGGATAGCAGGGGATCACTTACACCCATTCAGAACGGCTAGTGCATTGGTGAGAGGAAAAGCAGATGGACTTTTAGTCAGTTCTATCCACTGTTTTAAGTTCTCTGAAGATGATGCAGCCCCTTCCTCCTGTATCTATGGAGGACTTCTCTGACTGCCACTGTCCCCTGCATACAGAATCCTCTTAACAGATCTCCATGTGGTGATCTGTGAACTGCAGGACAGGCTCCCAGGCCACCCTAGATGAAAGGGCAGCTGGGAAAGCAAGTATTTACCATTTCCACCCTCTTCCATGGAAAGTGGCAAGGGTGGAGATGGTAGGTTGGCATGTCCTCCAACTCCTGTCTCCCAAAGGGTGGGCATTAGCCCTGGCGGCTGGCAGGCAGGGCCTGGCTGAGGCCTAGAATCATGGGACTTTTCTCACAATCCGTGGAAACCAGGGGTCCTACCAGAACTAGCTGTATTGACAGCTGTTGCTGAGACCCCTTGACAGAGCCAAGGGGCACCAGTGCCAACGAGGAGGACCCCACCGAGACACGAGGGTCTGTGTTCTGGGTGGGTTTTGATTGGAGGCTCTGAATGGCTTTGAGGACAGATCCATCCAGTGGATGGTAATCACAATTTAAATTCAAAAGTGTTCAAAAGAGGTCCACATTGACCAAAGCAGTCTCATGCAAAATATCAGTAGCAACAAAAAAAATTCTGGTAGAAAAGCTGATATTTGGTTGCTGCTGTTGAGATGTACTTTCCTATGCATCTCACAATCAGATACCAAAAATCTAACATCCCCGTCAGTGATGCTAAATATTCCTGTTGAACATTCCGATAAATAAATGAGAGGAGAGGTTTGTTTGGAAAGTTGACTTCTGCGAATTGGCTCTGGGTGAATTGGTCTCAACTTTCTGTAAACTGAACGCAGCTGAAACTGAACGCAGCTGGGGTGACCTAGACTCACCTTCTGGATGGAGACGTGAGGGCTGGAGTTACTGAGTCAGCCTCCTTGGGGGTGAGTGTGGGCACAGCGTCTAGAGAGTGGAGGAGTGACCGAGGCCTCCCTGTACAGTCCCGATGCTGTTATAGCTGCCCTGATGAGTGTGTGCGGAGTTGGCTTGGCTGAAATGAACTTGCAGTTTAATTTCCAAAGGATCTCATTGGAGAAATTCACAATAGGAGACACGTGGGTGATGTTTGTTCTTGAAGTACCAGCAACTTTGGAGGGTTCAGAAGTCTGAGGGCCTTTTCTTTCTCAGGAAGAAAAGGGTTGATGATGCTTAAGAACCTCAGAGAAGACTATTTATAATGGTGTTGAGGACCTGCGTCTGAGCAAGACAACTGGGTGCCAGCAAAAGCCAGAGGGAGAAGGAGGTGAGGAGGCAGCCACACCTACTTGCTGTGGCTGGGCTTGCAGGGAAAGTATGAAGCTGTGTCACCAGCTGGTCTGCTAAATGGGACCCCGGAGCACCTGTGGGTGGGGTGGGAGGAGAGGGTGTGCTGGAGCAGGCCAAATCTGACTTTATGGATCACATCCAAAGAACAGGGTCGCACCTGGCCCTTGTTAGAATCCCAGTACTGAATGCAAAAACAGTGTCATGTTTATTTTGCAAACGATCACAAAGTGTTAGGTGTGTGCATGGGAGTGGGTAGCTGGGGTGAAAGAAGGTGCTTTGTGAGATTTAGAGAATTGTTAACCTGGTTCGTTTCTTGAAAAAAAAAAAATTTTTGTTGATTGACTCAACTGTTAATCAGTTTTGCCTGCAGTCTGCACAACCACTTGAGTACAGTGTAAGACATGTATGATCATTGTTGACATTTTTCTAATTGTCGTGTTGGCAGAATTTAGAAGTCACATAAATATTTTTATCTGGGTAAAGACGCTTCCTCAGGTGGGGGATGGGAAGAAATTTAGCGGGTACAGCATCTAGAGCTTTGGACGGTGCGGGCATAAGGCGTGCTGTAATGGCTGAAAGAGGATTGTATTCAATGGCTGTGTCATCGGAGCAGATTCAGGGCCCTTGAGAGAGATTCGTGGTGCTGTCTGCATGACTGGGGCCACCTGAGTCCTGGCCAGGCCTGAGATCCTGGCTCATGAAGCCGTGTCTCTCACACTTGGCATTTCTCCTAGCTCCCTGTAGCCATCTCTTTTCATAGCATCCCCAGCTCTAGCACTAGCCAGGAAACACCCTGCATACCCTGGTCCCTCCAAAAAAAGAGAGAAAAGCCCCCAGGACATCTCCAGAAACATATACATGGGAAATAGGTGAGGTATTAAAATTTTTACATTGGACAGGAAAATGCCAGTTCCGCAGAGAAATATACCGCATTGGAAAAACACTGCTCTTAAATACACAAATTGCTCAAAGAGTGGTTATTGGAGTGTCCCTATTGCCCACACAATGGAATTTATTGGGTTCTCAAAATAGAGGGGAAGCGTGTGGGCTATGAGTGGGTGTGTTATTTGTCTGTTGCTGCATAACAAATCATCCAAACCTGAGGCGCTTACAACAGCAAGCATCATTGAATAACCCTCACGGTCTCTCTGGGTCAGGAAGGCAGGAGCAGTGTGGATGGGCAGTTCTGGTTCAGGGTCTCCTGAGGTGGCAGTCAGAAGGCTCGTCTGATGCTGGAGGATGTATTTCCAAGAAGGCTCCCTCCCATGGTTGGCCAGGGATGCTGGCTGTTGGCAGGGGCCTCACTTCCTCCCCATGTGGGCTTCTCCATAAGACTTCTGAGACTTACTGACAACTTGCTATGCAAAAGATATACCAATTTGCCTCTCAAAAGATGTTTTAAGAGAAAAAAAAATCCTATGCCCTACTGGCCTATGCCCTAAACTAAGTGCTCGTTTCCTGATTCCATTTTTTTTTCTTAGAAATAAATTTGTGCTGTAATACTTGTATATACAGTCAATACTAGCATTTTTTTCTCCAACATGAGTTGCTATCTGGTAACATTCAAAATAACATATTGGATTTTGTAAAGGTGTAAATGTACGGATAGCACAGGAGAGGAGGCAGCAGCAACATTTGGACTCTAACCTGGCAGATGTATTAAAGGGGAATACTAAGTCCATAGTACCACACAGCCCAGTGTGAGCGTTCTGTGTGGTACTCGGAGACAGAGGCACCTAGTTTTTCTGAAAGTCTGAGCAAAGTGGCATGCAAGAAAGAGGACTGGCTGCAAGTCAATTTTAAAAGCTGATACATCCCAGGATTACCTCCCCACTTCTTGGAGCCAGACACTGTCCATTCCACATCCCTGCTGAAGATGGCCACTCCGTCTCCAGGAAGGGTAACTCCCAGGGCCCGGAAGCCCAGGCCCAGCTGATGTCAGGGGAGCTGTGTAAAAAACAGCAGGAGTACATGGAAGTAGAGGCACTCCAGGCTTTTTCCCCCATTCAGCTCCCAGAATGCCATCAGCCAGGTGTATACACTCCAGGCAGAAGGTTGATGGAGCTTCTCCAGAACCTGGTCAAGAGAAAATCCCCTAAGACAATGACATTAGGAATTTTCCACAAGAGGCCCAGCCAGATCACAGTGAAGCCCCCACCAACAAGCCACACACCAGAGACACTCAGTCGGCAACCTGCTTCACCCTTGAATATGATTGGCTGTCAAGGACTGTTTAATGTTCCATTATGACTCACGGTGTATCCAAGTCATAGGACTCTTTGTAAGGTTTTCTATTTTGTTAATGTCTAGCACATTATTAGGTTGATTTCCATAATTTTGCCTTTTTTTTTTTTGTCATCTGGGAAAGAAAACTCTGCTCCATACATGTGTGTATAAATATTACCTTTTGTGTTTTTTTTTAATATTTTACTACTTTGTTGAGCTTTCTTACTGTGCTAAAAATTTAGAAATGAATTTTGGATTTTGTGGATTAGCAACTACACCATCTACAAATTATGGTAACTGTGTCTTTTCTTCCTTTTCTATAGTTATAGAAATTTATTACTTCCAGCAAACTTTGTATACCTTGGCTCCCCATTTTATTTTTTCAATCACAGTTTACATTCAATACCATTTCATACCAGTTTCAGATATATAGCAAAGTGGCTGGAAAACCATGCACTTTACCAAATGGTCCCCCCACTGCCCCAAGTCCCCACCAGGCCCCATACCCTTCATCTCGACATCACTGACTACATTCCCCATGCTGCAAACCCCGTCTCTGTGGCTGTTCTGCAGCTACCAATTTGTACTGCTTAATCTTTCACCTTTTCATCCAGTCCCCAACTCCCTTCTCCTCTGACTGCTGTCAGTCTGTTCTCTGTATCTATGAGTCTGTCCTATTTTGTTTGTTTACTTTCTTCATTAGATCCCACATATGAGTGAAATCATATATTTGTCTTTCTCTGACTGGTCTATTTTACTTAGCATAATACTTCCATGTTCATGCATGCTGTCACAAAAGGTAAGATTTCCGCTCTGGCTGGTGTAGCTCAGTGGATTGAGCATGGGCCTGTGAACCAAAGGATCGAGGTTCGATTCCCAGTCAGGGCATATGCCTGGGTTGCAGGCCAGTTCCCAGCAAGGGACATACAAGAGACAACCATACATTGATATTTCTCTCCCTCTCTCCTTCCCTTCCCCTCTAAATATAAATACACAAAATATTTTTTAAAAAGGTAAGATTTCCTTCTTTTATGGCTGAGTAGTATTCCATCATGCAAACATACTGCAGCTTTTTTACCCACTCATCTATTGACAGGCACATGGGCTGCTTCCAAATCTTGGCTATCTTAAATAACACTGCCATGGACATAGAGGTATACATATTCTTTCAAATTAGTGTTTTGGGTTTCTTCAAATGTGTTTCCAGAAGAATTTGGGTCATAAGGCAATTCCATTTTTAATTTTTTGAAAAAACTACACCTTGTTTTCCACAACGGCTGCACCAGTCTTTGTTCCCACCAACGGTGCACTAGGGTTCCCTTTTCTCCCCATCCTTGTCAGAACTTGTTTGTTGATTTATTGATGATTGACAGCTGTGACGTGGTGTCTCATTTTGGCTTTGATTTTCATTTCTCTGATGATTGGCCATCTGTATGTCTTGCTTGGAGAAGTGCCTGTTTGGGTTTTCTGCCCATGTTTTGATTGGGTTGTTTGTTTTTCTGGTATTAAGTTGTCTGAGTTCTTTATAAAATTTGGATATTAACCCCTTATCAGATGTATCATTGGTAAATATGTTCTTCCACTCAGGGGGTGGTCTTTTCATTTCATAGGTGGTTTTCTTTGCTGGGCAAAACTTTTTTAGTTTTATGTAGTCCCACTTCTTTATTTTTTTTGTTGTTTCCCTTGCTCAAGGAGATATATATTTTTCAAAAAGGAGAAATGTCTGAGATTTTACTGCCTATGTTTTCTTCTAGGATTTTTATGGTTTGAGTCTTAATTTAAATCTTTACTCCATTTTGAGTTTATTTTTGTGTATGGTGTAAGAAAGTGGTCTAGTTTCATCTTTTTTTTTTTTTTTTGGATGTATCTGTTCAATTCTCCCAACACCATTTACTGAATAGACTGTTTCTTTCTTCTTTTGAAGGAATTAAGATGTATAAATTTGTAGTTACAAAATAGTCACAGAGATGTAAAGTACAGCATAGGGAATAAAATCAATAGTACTGTAATTACTATGTATGGCAGCAGGTGGGTAGTGAAAATATCAGGGGGAACACTTTGTAGAGCATATGGTTGTCTAACCACTATGCCGTACACTTGAAACTAATATAAAATAATATTGAATGTAAAATGTGGTTGAAAAATTAATTTTTTAATTATATTTTGTTGATTATGCTATTACAGTTGTCCTGATTTTTCCCTTTTGCCCCCCTCCACCCAGAAACCCCCATTCCCTCAGGCAATCCCCCCACCATTGTTTATATCCATAGGTCATAATGTATAAGTTCTTTGGCTACTGAATTTCCTGTACTGTACTTTATATCCCTAAGGCTATTCTGTAACTAGCTATTTCTACTTCTTAATCCCCTCACCTGTTCACCCATTCCCCCACACCCCCCTTCCATCTGGCAACCATCAAAATGCTCTCTTTATTCATGATTCTGTCTCTGTTCTTCTAGTTTGCTTCATTTGTTTTTTAGATTCAGTTGCTGGTAGATATATATATATATTTTTTACCATTTTGTTGTTCATAGTTTTGACCTTCTTTTTCTTAAATAAGTCCCTTTAACATTTCATATAATAATGGTTTGGTGTTGATGAACTCCTTAAAAAGCAGCAGGAGAAAAGAAGTTAGTTACCTACAGGGGAGTTCCCATAAGACTGATTTCTCAAAAAAAACTTTGCAGGCTAGAAGGGATTGGCAAGAAATATTCAAAGTCATGAAAAGCAGGGACTTACAGCCAAGATTGCTCTATCCAGCAAAGCTATCATTTAAAATCAAAAGGCAGATAAAGAACACCCAGACAAGAAAAAACTAACTGAATAGACTGTTTTTACCCCTCTGTACGTTCTTGCCTCCTTTGTCAAGCATTAGTTGACTATATAGGCACAGGTTTATTTCTCAGCTTTCTATTCTGTTCCATTGATTTATGTCTGTTTTTATGCCAATGCCAGTGCATGCTATTTTGTTTATTATGGCCTTGTAGTATAGTTTGATATTAGGTAACATGATAGTTCCAACTTGGTTCTTTTTTTTTCTAG
Source organism: Anoura caudifer (assembly GCA_004027475.1). Taxonomy (NCBI): domain Eukaryota; kingdom Metazoa; phylum Chordata; class Mammalia; order Chiroptera; family Phyllostomidae; genus Anoura; species Anoura caudifer. The sequence goes on along the minus strand of PVKU01000348.1, from coordinate 159,188 downwards.
ATTGCTGAGTCTATTTAAAGTCTTTTGTGGTTTCATATAAATGCTTGGATTGTTTGTTCTAGTTCTGTGAAATACACCATTGGTATTTTAATAGCAATTGTGTTGAATCTATAGATTGCTTTGGGTAGTGTGGACATTTTAATGAAGTTAATTCTTCCTGTCCATGAATATAGTACATGCTTCCACTTATTTGTATCTTCTTCAATTTCTTTGTTCAGTATCTCATAATTTTCTGAGTACAGATCTTTTACATCATTGGTTAAATTTATTCCTAGGTACCTTATTTTTTGTTGTTGTTGCAATTGTAAATGAGATTGTTTTTTGTTTCTCTTGCTGATAGTTCAATGGCATATAAAAATGTCCTCAATTTCTGAATATTGATTTTGTATCCTGCTACATTATTGAATTATTTTATCAGTTCTAGTAGTTGTTTGTTGGACTCCTTAGAGTTTTCTATGTAAAATATCACATCATAGGCAAATAATGACAATCTCACTTCTTACTTTCCCATTTGGATGCCTTTTTCTTCTTCTTCTTATCTAATTGTTGTGGTTAGGACTTCCAGTACTATGTTGACCAAGAGTGGTGAAAGTGGACAATCTTGTCTTGCTCTTGATCTTAAGGGAAATGCCTTCAGTTTTTGCCTGTTGCATATGAAGTTGGCTGTGGGTTTTTCATATATGATCTTTATTATATTGAGGTATGTTTGTTCTATTCCCACTTTGCTGAGAATTTTTATCGTATATGGTGCTGGATTTTATGAAATGCTTTTTCTGCTTCTATTGATATGATCATATGATTTTTATCCTTCATATTGTTTATGTGGTATGTCACATTAATTGATTTGCAGATATTGTACCAACCTTGTATCCCAAGAATAAATCCTACTTGATCCTGGTGCATGATCTTTTTATTGTATTGCTGGATCCCATTTGCTAATACTTTGTTGAGGATTTTTTAACATCTATATTCATCAGAGACATTGGCCTATGATTTTCTTTCTTTGTAGTGTTTTTATCTCATTTTGAAAATTAGAATAATGCTGACCTTGTAAAATGACCTTGGGGGAGTCTAAATAACTGGTTCTCAATACTTTGCTCTCTCTCTTCTCCTTCTGATACCTCTATCATACAGATGTCATTATGCTTGGTGTTGTCTCAAGGGTCCCTTAGCAATTTACCATACTCATTTTTTAAAATTCTTTTTTATTTTGTTGCAGTGCTTGTTTTTTTTTCTGTTATTTTGTCCTCTAAATCATTGATTCTATCCTTTGTTTCATCTAACCTGTTGTTGATTCCTTCTATTGTATTTTTTTATTTCAAATATTGCATTATTCATTTCTGACAGATTCTTTCTTATGGTTTCTATATCCTTTTTAATGCTTACTATCTCTTTAAGTTCTCACTGGGATCATTCATTCTTCCCATAAGGTCCTTGAGCATCTTTATAAGCATTGTTTTGAACTCTATGTCTGGAATATTGGCTGCTTTTGTTTAATTGAGTTCTTTTTCTGAGGATTTCTCTTTTTATTTCATTTGTTTGCTCCTAATTTTAAAAGTGTTAATTAATACTAGTGATAGTAGACATTCTTGCATGTCCTTGAGTTTAATAAAATTGTTTCTGTCTTCCCATTATGTATCATGCTTGAAGTTGGTTTAAGAAAGATATTCTTTATTTATACAAAGGGAATATTCTTTTTTCAAGAATTGATAAGAATTTTATCAAATGTCTTAATAATACTTACTGAGATGTGCCTGTAGATTTTCCTTTGATTTACTGATATGCTGAAAAAATTAAATGAATAGAATTTCTTCAATAACTGTCTTCTGAAGGAATCAGTTAGACATAGTGGCAAAACCATGAGAGCACATGGGCCTTCAAGGTGTCCATCTCAGCAGGCAGCACCCCTGCAGGCCCTCCCTCCCTAGCAAATTCTGCCTCCTCCAGATGCCCCAAAGACCCCCATAGAATTCTAATCTCTTGTTGCTCAAAGTGCATTCTGTTGACGAGCAACTTCAGAACCACTAGGGAACTTATTCAAAATGCAGAATCTCAGACCCCACTCTAGACTTACTGAATCAGAATGTGACATTTACTGAAACAGCCTGGGAGATTCATGTGACCATAAAAGTCTTACAGATATGGCTCCAACACAGCTGTGCAATGGCTTTTCTGAGTTTCTCTTCTACTGATAGGGAAGCTCTCTGGTCCCACCCAAGAACTGTTGAGATAAGTTCTAGGGTATTTATCTGAGTGTGTGTGACAGATAGTTAACAGACAGAGGTAGAAAATGACAGAGACAGAGAGCAGATCTGGGATGAGCACACATGTGCATGCATCTTTTCAGCATCCCCGGGCAATTACTATAAGTGATCTGGCACCTGTGCATGAGCCAAGCTCTCAGTGTCCATGGACTGGGAAAGGGAATGCCCCAAAGTACTGCAGGGAGGAGAGGAGTGTATAGGTGAGAAAAAGAGAGGGGAGGGGAGGGGAGGGGAGGGGAGG